>PVKU01002083.1:68730-248480 GCA_004027475.1 Anoura caudifer
AAAAAAAAAAAAAAAAAAAGAGGAAAATAGAATCCTCAGCTCATGGAATGTCATGGAATCTTGGCTTTGGAAGGAAACCCAGAGGCTGTCTATCCTAACTTCACACTAAAAGCAGATTTCAGCTCAAAGGGTTAGTCGTCATTTTAAATCAAACTTCATCCAGGGCTTTCTTAAATGCAAAGCACATTTCTAGATTCAGGGAAACAAAGTAAAAAAGACACTCTCTAACTTGCAGTAGTGTATTGGTCAGGACACACTAACTGCTATGAAAGGCAACCCCATAATTTTGTGGCAATACAATCAATGTTTATTTCTTGTTGTGCTGGAGTAAGTACAGTACTCTGTCTGCAGAGTTGTTCTGGGATCCACCATCTGTTTCCTATCTGCAGTACTCTTCTCTAATTCCTGTAAGTCCTGCCCTTTCAGCTAGGGAAAGAACAAATAGGATGATGGAGAATTGCATTAGAAGATGTTTATGGGCCAGGCCTAAAAGTTAGTACCACTCCTGCTCACATTTGATTTTCGTCATATGAGCATACCAACTAACAAGGAAAGCAGATAAATGTAGTCAAGCTTTGTGCCCAGGAGGGAGAAAAAAATGACTAATTAGTCTTTTCTACAAGGTCTTTGCAGATTATGAGTATCACTGAAACATTATCCCTCTAGCTTGTTTTTGACCACTTACATGTCATCACTGAAGAGTGAAAAGTCATGTATGTGTAAATTCGCAATTAAATTGGAGGATTTTAATAAGAATTCCAATTAGTAGAATGATTCTTCTCTTTGTGAGTACCTGTATCTAACTTATTAAAATGGGATGTTTTCAGTTCAAGTAGTAAATACAAAATCTTGGGTGTGTGTCATTGTAACTTAGGTTATTAAAATGTGGGTGCCAAATGGCATAACACAATTGATGTTCTTTACACTTTGAATTGTGTTCAGAAGTGACTATTGTTTGGTTCTCATCTAATAAACAACTGGGAGGTGCTTGTGCAAACCTTTAGTTCCCCTGGGTGACAGCTACACACTCTTACGGTATGGATGGCATGCCTGTAAAGAGGTGTTATTATTTGTAGAAAAATAACAATATTATACTTCATGAAAGAAATGCTGTAATAGCCAAAGTCAATAGTAAGACTATTGAGATAATATTACAAAAAAGATTTGCTTAATTCATTTGGTGTAAACTTAAATATTTGAACCCACCAAAGATATTCAAAACTTAAAACAAGTGCTTAAAACATGACAGGATCTCCACATAATACAATCTGCTTCTACCTAATGGAAAAATGAGAATTATACATACATTTGGATCTGATATGTTCACACATTTCAATAGCCGCCCATTTAGTTGTTACATATATTGTTTACCTTTACATAATGGGACGTTAATAATAGAAGTATCCCCTGCTGCCAGTCTTTCCTTGTGTTACTTGTGTTTACAGAATGAACTCCAAATCCAAGTTTGTCATTCTAGATGTTTTTCAACATGGCCTCACTGGGTTTTTAACATTTTCCAATCTGCTAAGCAAACTAAACTTTATACTCTACAAAAACCAATTCTCTCTCCCCAGTGTCTGTCTGTCTGTCGTGTCTCTTGCTCTTTCTCTCTCATTATCATAATCTGCTTTCTACAATTTCTTTAAGTACTGAAATTACTCCTTCATGCTTCTCTCTCACCAGAAATTCTGCAGTCTGCACTTTGAGTTTCAGGACAAACCAATCATTAACAACTGGATCAAGTGGTGTTTTTATGTTTGTTTGTTTGTTGTTTTTGGATTCTTTGGAGTTTACTATGTGTAGGATATTGTTTTCAAAAGAGAGAGATTTGTGTTTACCTCTTCCTTTCTAATTCAGATACCTTTTTGTTTCTTGCTTCATTGTTTTGGCTACATGTCCCAGTACAATGTTAAATGTGGTGGTGAGAACAGGCTTTTCTTGTTTCTCATCTTAGGGGAAAACATATAATGCTTTTAAATAGTGCTGTCAATTGAAGTATTTATCCTTCCTTGTTATAGATTTAGAATAAATCAATAGTAGAAGCTTTATAGAAGACAGGATCTACATTGTAGATTCTGGGCATGTTAATACATAATTTAAAAACAAAATAATATGCACATCACTATGAATAATAGAATAAAATGATATCACATTATAATTAAACTAGAATTTATTAGTGAGATTGAATACATTTCATAGGTTTATTTTTATTTTATCTTTTTAATACAGTGTATATTCAATACTATTCTATATAAGTTTCAGATGCACAACATAAGGACTAGGAAATTATGTACTTTACAGAGTGATCCTCCAAATACTTCAAGCACTCACCTGGACCCCTACATAATTATGACAATATTATGGACTATATTCCTTATACTGTAATTTGCATCTCTATAACTGTTCTGTGACTACCAATTTTTACCTCTTAATCTCTTTATGTATTATATGGTAATTTTATCGTTCATATTTTTGTATATTTTTAATTGTATTTTTTAACATTAAGGCTATTACCTTTGCCTGTCTTGCACCTTATAAAAGTGTTTTCTAGTATCACTGATAGTTTTTTTATGTAATACTTTTCTATATAGGTTTTAAAGTCTGTGGCATATAACTTACCCTTTATTGTTTGTTTCACAGCCTGTTTAAAAGTTCTATCTAGGTAAAATAAAAAGTAAATAACACTGAGTTGCTCTCCAGAATATTTTTGAAAATTTTACAAACTCTTGAAAATCCCGGTGAAAGAGAACTTTAGGCTAATTACAATTCATAAATTGACAGTAATATTATGAAAAATCTGAGCAATTTTAATGGTCATTGGAAACAAGTAAATTCAAGAATGATAGACAGAACAATACAATTTTTCTCACATATTAGTTTTGGACATTTCCTTATAAGAGACTGTATAAGCAGTTGAGCGTGAACTGGACAATGTGAGTTTAGATTATAGCTGTTCCTGACTCAATGTAATTTTCTTAAGAATGGCATTTTTGGTGTAATCTTGCCACAGTCCTGGAAATAACTGCTCTTGGCATCCTTCTTTGTGGCTCAGATATTGATTTTCAGAAAAAAAAATATCCTGAGAAAATGGGATATATAATAAAGACTAATTCTTGCTTAGAGATTTTTGGATACCAGATACGATTTTGTGTTTTTGCAGACATTAACTTTTTAATTGTCACATCATCCTTATAACACAGATACTATTAAATAGCCCCACATTATGGATGAAGAAACCAAGGCAGAGTGTTGTTGAGAAACTTTCTCAAGGTCACAGAGCTGAGAAAGCTCTCCATTTGGAGAGCCAGTGTTCGTACCTGGCCAGTCTGGCTCAAGACTTTATGCTCTCTATATGACTGGCTAATTTGAATTAGAAGAATAATTCAGGAAATATTTTGAATACAATGTCCTCAAAAAGAAAAGATTCAATTCTAAAAACAAAGAGTGAATTCGGAATTCTAAATATGGCACAAAGCCAGGATCCTTAAGTAACTTGTACCGGGTGTAGTACTATGTTTGGTGAGAGAATGTCCATTTGCTTCAGATGTCATTCATTGACCTAACACAGTTGGTATACCATGTAGATCCTATGACGTGACTAATAGTAGCAAAGACCATTGAAGTGTTGACTTACCAATAAAAATGTAATAAAATAAAAAGCTTCTTGTTCAGAAATTCAAAACCAAGATGAGTAATTAAGGTACTAAGCTATCATACTATGTATAAGAGTTGTGCCCAACTATGATCAGACCTAAGCACAGCTTAGTAAAGTCAAGACCAGTGGATTTCAGACTTGGGTATCTCAGAAGGTGGGTGGGGAAACTTTGTTATACAGGCTACATAGATAGTTTCTCTGAGTTAAAATTGAACATTTTGTTTATCCATATCATGTGCAAACAGTAAGAGATTTGGAATTAAAAAGTGATACATTTAATAACTTTAGCTAAGGTCTTAAAGTGTTATGGCACCCCTCTTATGTTGCATCAAATAAAATAAAGGCATGAGAAAACAATTGACAGAAACATAAAGCTCCATGCATTTTTAATTAATTTTGTATTTAAAGTTTAAATCAAGAACCAGGGAACTTACAAGAAAGAGTACTGTTGAGGGGAGGGAGGAAGAAAATAGAAAGGCAGTGACGAGAAAACACAAGAACCACAGGGAGAGTGATGTAGTACTGAAGGCGTATTTTCTCTGTTACACCAATTACCCACAGGTAGCCTGGATATTCGGTCTTTTATGCACAGTATGACTTTCTGAGGGTGATTATTACTGTGACTGTAATATTGGTTTCTTCTCCTGTGAAGCAGTATGCAAACATTAAATACATTTCTTATTAGAATTGAAGTACTCCTCAATTGGAAACCTTCTTAAATAATAGATGGCACTTGAAGATGTCAGTTGTTGTTTTAAATAATTAACTATGTCTAATTTTGGCAGTAATTGCACTTTTATTTTCTGTGAGAGGGTGACACCCTATTTGAGTTAGAGGAGCAAGAGATTTTAATGTTGTGCAAAGCTTAGAGCCACAAATTCTGAATAAACTTCCTATGGCCCTGTCTGATACCTTTTTCATGTAGATTTTTCTCTATTACACATTATGTTGGTAGATAAATAGATTAATTTGATATAGATCAATCTAAGCAAAATGTGAATATTCAGCTTAGTTTATAGTAATGAATCAGCATAAGTTCAAGTATTTAAAAATACTACTTCATTATGAATTAAGACAAAATCTATAATTGTTACTGTACTATACCCTAGAAAGGGACTTGATCATTTCAGCTATGTATTATTGGAAGCTACCAATAAAATATTTTGAACATAGCAGTTCTTCAATAAATATTTGCTGAATTGAATTGATATTTTTAATGTTATTATGCATGTGATTTTTCTGAAATCTGATTTACTTATGTATTGTATTTGGAACATTTCAGTTCCATGTGGTTTTACTTGCTAAGAAGCCAATGAATTACCTCCAAATTTGTTCCCTGTAAGATGGGAGAGGAGATTTGTCTACATACACACTTTAGTATTTTGAACTTGAAAATAATAGGACTGCTTAAGAAAGTATCACATGGCAGACAGTTATTATATTTTATTTAACAAACTTTTATAAGGAGCATCTATTTCAGGCACTGTTCTAAGTACTGTATTTGGCATGGATAATGCACATCTTATATAATACCTGTTTTTAGTCCAAACTTTCAGGGAAAAATCTTTTAATTTTTAATTCAATTATTTATGTATTCATTCATTCATTTATATTCAGATACTTATTTTTGTATTATAAAGGAATTTTAATATTTATTTTTGAACGTATTATGGTACAAGAAATTTTATGTAACAAATAATTATGAGACACAAGAACAGATGCAAGGTATCTCAGGTACTATCCATGTATAATGTTCTTCCATATTTTTCCATCAAAAATTTGGGCAAAAAGATATACATTATACATGACAAAATACAGTACTTTAATTACATGGAAAATATAGAACATGCAAATGCATTTAGGAAAACATTTGGTTTATGAGAAATGTGAAAATCTACCCTGTTATCTTAGTGTTTATAAAATACCTGTTAGTAGATTCTGTGTTATTATTAAAAATATGAAGCCTAGACATAACTGGAATCAAAATGTTAAACATATAAAAGAGATATTATTGCAAGATGGGGAATTATTCATTATTACTTTAATACCAATCCACTTATTCATGACCTTTATATGCCTTTGGAAAATATAAATTGAGAGTTATGACTGTCTACCCTATGGCAAGTGCCAAAGTAGAAAACTCCAGAGTAGCTTTTCCCATTGAAGTTAAGCAATTAGACATCTGTTTTTTGCAGGTCTTGCCACAAAATGGGCTGAAGAGTTATATAACAATGTAAGGAGAAAATATACATTATAACTTGCAATCATAAGCAAATTCTGAGTTATGAGTAAAATGGTAATTGTATGGCCATAATTTTGCTTAAATATACACACAAATATAAATGTTTATATATATTACTAATTTGGTGCTTATATGTTCTGTTTATTCTATACTGCTTTTTTTACTAGTAAAAGTATAGCAACAAGTTAATATAAATTAGGTTAACAAGCTTCAGGCATAAGAGTAATATATTTACCAATGATACCTCGGACAAGGATTTGATCTTATAAAACCCAAAATATATAGAGAACTCACACAACTGCACTCCAGGAAGACAAACACCCTGATTAAAAAATGGGCAAAGGACCTGAACAGACAATTCTCCAAAGAGAACATACAGAGAGCCCAGAGACATGAGACAGGATGCTCAGCATCACTAGCCATCAGAGAGATGCAGATTAAAACCACAATGAGATAGAACTTCAAACTGGTCAGAATGGCCATTATAAACAAATAAACAACAAGTGCTGGTGAGGTTGTAGAGAAAAGAAAACCTTAGTACACTGTTGGTGGGAATGCAGACTGGTACAGTTACTGTGGAAAACAGTATGGAATGTCCTCAGAAAACTAAAAATGGACCTGCCTTTTGATTCGACCGTTCCACTGCCTGAATTATACCCTAAGAATCCTGACACACTGAATCAAAAGAACCTATTCATCCTTGTATTCCTAGCAGCATTATTTACAATAGCCAAGAGCTGGAAACAGCCTAAATGCCCATCAGTAAATAAGTGTGGATCATAAAACTGTGGTATATTTACACAATGGAATACTATGCAGCAGAAACAATGAATGAATTCCTGCACTTTTCGACAACATGGATGGAACTGGAGAGCATTATGCTAAGTGAAATAAGGCAGGCAGTCAAAGACAAATACCATATGATCTTAACTATAAGTGGAACCCAATCAACAAAACAAACAAGCAAGCAAAATATAATCAGAGACATGGAAATAAGGAACACACTGACAGCAACCAGAGGGGAAGGGGTAGAGGATTAAGTGGGGAAAGAAGGGGAAGGGCCAAATCAAGGAACATTTATAAAGGATCCATGAACAAAGACAACAGGGGTGGGTGGAGGGGATTGAATGTGGAAGGTGGGGGTTGGGTAAGTCAGGGAATAGTAATGGGAAAAATGGAGACAACTGTAATTGAACAACAATAAAAAAAGAATAAAGTATGTATTGGTTTTGTATGGAGCATATTATAGTTGAAAATGGAATCCCTCAATATAGGTTTCTGGCATGGCAGAATTAATGGTTAGTTTCTACAAAATAGTTTCATTATTCTCCGAAGATATAAATTTATGTTTAGTAAATAATAATCATTAACTCTCATGTTAACGTTTATTAAATATTTTCCCTAAAGTTTTTCTCCTAAACACTGCCTTTTTCCTTCGAAACTGTTAATTACAATTAAGCTTCTTTTAATGGTTTTCAAGAGTTTATATTTTATATCCTTCCTAATTAACTGAGATGCTAGGTTTCACCTAGGAAATTTCATGTCCTACAACATTTTCACGTAACTATAAAATATCAGAATGTGATAGATTATTTCATTTGCAGATGTATGTATCTCATTAGAAAACCCTGTTATTTTTTAGAGACTGAAATTTCACACTATCACCTTCAGTACAGAAAATGTTTTTTAAAAAATGCATGTTTGATTGCCATTTAAAACTGCAGCAATAGTGATGAATAGAGACATCTGCCACCACACATACAGATTGATAATGACTTTATTTGCACTTTGGCCTAATGCATATCCTGTCAGATCATCAAAACAAGAAAAGGCAGATCTCATCAGACAGTAAGAAATGGCCAGATGCTCACAGAATGATGAAAAGTCATTGTCTCTTGGGAGACAATGTTCAAATTATGCAAAGAAGACTCTGTTTTATTATAGATTTTAAAATGAATCTAACTTATCTAACTAAACTGCTACTTTAGGGATATGCCAAGCATCCTGATCTCAAAATATTTGCTTCTCTTGGGCTTGCATGTTCATCCTTTCCTCGTTTAATGCCAGTCTTTCAACAAATCAGATGGTATCTCTATCCTGGAAGCTTAAAGGTCTCAAGGGCTCCCAAACTTTTTGTAGCCATTCCCCTACATATTATTTTACACCCATGCTTACAAATCTCTGCCTTAAATTCGTATTTTCTAGATCTTCCTTATGTTTTAGACTATCGGACTCCTAGCATCATGTCACTTTTATCTCATCCCGCACCTTATGATCAGCCAGGTAGCTTTGTTCTCACCAGCACCTGAATACTTCCTTGATCCCTTGGTCTTCTACCTCTAGTATCTTTGTAGAGAACTCTGAGTTTCCTCCACTGTCCCTATTCTGTCTCCTGGACAGAGGTTGCCTCCTAGAGTGTTGAGAGAAATCAGAACACTATATTAATGGATTTACCATAAAAATCACCCATTTTCATAACTGACTGATTTAATCTTGGGAGGAGAAACAACTTGTACAGGTTTATATATATTTTTAAAATATTTTATTTATTTATTTATAGACAGAGGGGAAGGGTGGGAGAAAGAGGGGAAGGGTGGGAGAAAGAGAGGGAGAGAAACATCAATGTGTGGTTGCCTCTCACACGTCCCCTACTAGAGACCTGGCCTGCAACCCAGACATGTGACCTGACTGGGAATCGAACCAGCAACCCTTTGGTTCACAGGCCGGTGCTCAATCCACAGAGCCACACTAGCCAGGGCAGGTTTATATTTTTAGCAGTGAAGCCTAAAGAGATATCCTTTTAATTTTGGGGGAAAATCTAAGCTCAAACATAACATTTTTGTTTAGTACTAAAATTAAAGGGATTGGAAGAAACTAAAGTAAATCCTTGTTAAATACAGACTTAGAAATTGTATTTCTTCAACCATCGCTAACCATGTATTTTAATAGACAGCAGTGGACTGGGGACAAGGGAATAAATTAGTAGAAACTTGAATTAATTATTATACAATGTACATCTAATCCTATCATTGGTTGGACAAACAAATGGAATCATTCTCTTCATATTAAATTTATGGCATGCTAATTCCCATATCTTGAAATACATCATTTACTCTGTTTGTGTTCATTAGCTTCCAATATAATAATTTAAATGTAAAACATAATTATATTTGGGCATTCAAGGGCCATTTTGACTTTGGAAATGAAATTCATGGCAAAATGCTACTTATATTAACATCTTCAAATTGAACATCTTCACATTATGGAATTTATCAATATATCATTATATTACAATAGTTTTATGCCAGTAAATTATTTATTTTATTAGTATCATATCTAAAACAAAATATTTTCAATTTTTACATCATGCAGTTTAAAATGGTGAACTGCTAAAGGGCAATTCTTCAAATGATAGAAGTCACTGCCCTGACCTGTGTAGCTCAGTTAGTTGGACACTGTCTGCAAAGTGATATGTTGCCAGTTCGATTCCCTGTCAGGGCACATGCCTGGGTTGAGCGTTCGGACCCTGGCCAGGGTGCCTATGCAAGACAAGTGATCGATGTTTCTCTCTTACACTGATGTTTGTCTCCCTTTCTTTCTCCCTCCCTTCCCCCTCTCTAAAATAAATAAATAAAATATTTAAAGAAATGTTACAGGAGTACTATGTGTCAGCTACAAAGCCCTAGGGATCTTAACAGAAAAAAAAATCTCCAATTGAATCATGAAAATGAATGCTGATACAAAGACTATCCTTTAAATTCAAAGAAAGATGAAATTTACATAATGAACAATAAAAAATTGTATCTAATGTCTGTTTTATTTTTCTGCACTAATTGTCACTATAACAAATCTGAAAAGTCTAATCTGTATGATTATTCCAATAAGCACATTTACTTAGGAAGTTATTTGTGAAATTCTGGAATGCAGCCCTTCTACACTATTCATGTATTTCAAAAAATAGGCATTTTGAATGTGCAAATAAACTTGTTATTTATATACACTGAATGAAAGTTCCTAACAATAGTGCAAAGTTGTCCAGCTTCTGCTTTCTATAGTCAAATGTAGCTGTTTGTCAGTCAAGGCTCCTCTTGTTGGAATTAAATTTTGAGAGTTTCTTGCATGACAGTGTTAGGTATTTTACAGAAACAGTACCAACATCAAATGATATAGGAAAACAATATGAAATGGAAAAATTTCCCCTTAGATTGTAATTTATGTGCAGAGACAAGTAAAATATACACTATGCTATTATTTAAAGCATTTGTTGCCTAAAATAGGTACCGTATAAGCCCCTCAAAAAGAAGGTTGGAAATGCATGTCTCCATAATGAATCTGAGGGTCTTTCAGCAGAGACAGTGGTGGAGGCTGAGGAAACAGGCAGGCAACATTTGAGGGACCTGATGCTGGATGTATGGAGAAGAGTAAGAAGGAGTACAACGGTATTTTCATGTGTGTAGCTTGTATGTCTTTGGTTAAACTCACACAGACTTGAAAACAATTAAGATATAATTATTAAGGTTTTTGACAGTACTTGTCAAATTAAGTATTTAAAATCTACTAACCCATTATATTACTTTATTGGATTTACTATGCTTGAAAATGTGTTTAGTGCTAAATTAATATGCCTTCTGTGAATAATCCATGTATCTGGTTTTAATTAGGTGGATAGAAGTTTCAAGGAGACTTTATAATAAGAAATATTTGATTCTCTGAGTAGACAGTATGAAACAATGTGAGGGATAGAGCCACTGAGTCAGGGGCTATGCATTTCTGAACCATCTGTTAAATATTATGGAAGATGAATTTTTAATCCTCCTAGGATATGATTTGAAAAATAAAGAAAAACATTTTGGCTGACAAGAAAAGTACTGGGTAAACTTTTTTTAACTGTTTTGCTTTATTGTTGTTACTTAAACTGCCCTCATATAGTTACTGATGATTTGATGCTTTTTGGGAGCTGTTTGTGGGATTCATCTATTCTATATCTGTCCATGTAGATTTATTCGACATAGATGATGACTAGAAAAACGGTAAATTTTTTTACTTGTTTTAATTATTTTTTGTTAACTTAGGTCCTTCTTTAATCTCATACTTAAGGTAGCCTTTGCCTTACTTATAATTCTCAGTAGCCTAATATAAGGTTAATTAGACATGACTTCTTGACTTGCCTTGCCATGTTATTTGATTTTTTTAACTACTAGTTATTCATAGATGATTCAAAAGCAAACAAACAAACAACAATATGATATTTGAATGTGCTCTTTTTATTCTGGACCCTCAAATATTGTGCTCTTTTTAATTTATGGATAGGTAAAACCATCTTGGCATTTCATTGATGTTTACTACATTCTGTAGGTCTTTTGTTCCTTACAACTGCCATAACCCAAATGGGTAGGCAGTGCAGTTTATGATGAGACCAAGAAGTGTATTTCTAGGAAAACAATAGAATTTAAAAATAATGACTAAAAGTAATAATACTTGTACAAAAAAAATTCAAAAAAATAAGTGCAACCTACAGGCTTTTTCTTGTAACCAGATATAAAACCAGAGACTATGATGTTGTGCTTCTTCAAGTATAATCATTGCACAACTTGCATCAGAATAATCAGGGGCATTTGCTTAAAAATGGGATTCCTGGGCCCCACTGGAGGTATACTGAATCAGAGTATCTGAAAGCCAAACCATCTTCTCCTCTTGACCCTCCTAAGAATTTCTACTACCCCATTTTGAATTCTTGGTCTGCCAAGGAATAGCCGCATATTCTATCTGTACCTGAAACTGGAAAAGGCACTGGCGTTCATGCTGCCTGTCCTGTGCCAAACCCAATAAGCAGAAACAGGGATTGAATTTTTATGGGCACTTTATTCTGATGGCTGGCAATCTGAGAAGACGGCAGGTTTGCACCCTAGCAAAACTCTCTTATATTTTCTTTCCAAGCCAATGTTTTTATAACAGGGAATAAACAAGGTGAGGTGAGGGGGTTTGAAATTCAGGGAAAATTAGGTGAAAGAAGGCTGCAGCATTCTCACCCTGGGCAGTTGGCTATTCCCAGGGTAGAGTGGTCATCTGTCTCTCCCTGGAACACAGTGGCCTGGATGCCTCCACTTGTCCCCAGGCGGTAATCTTTAGCAGTGTCTCAGGAGGTTGGCTGTCTCTCCTAGGAGCCAGGATGGGCCTTATCTGTAGCTTCTGAAACAACAGCTTTAACATATGCATTACCTACTAGGCTTATAACTATTTATGTTAAACTAAAATTTTCCAACTCTTCAGTCCCCTGTCATACCTACTTGTTTTAGTTATGTCCTTTCCTTACAAAGGTGTTATTCACAACAAGGACCCCATTTGCTCTGAAACACATTCAAACTGGAATTGAATATTCTTACCTTTCCCTGTGTCTGCAACCAACAGATATTCATGGCTTTCTTTGTCTCTTCCCCATAGATTAGATAATCACATTCTTCAGATAACATGTGGAAAATAAAAATGCCCCATAATTTTAGAGCTGAGCTTACACTTTGCCTGAATTTTAGTCCTAGAGCCTTGTATTAGTATTCAACCAGAGAACAAACCCAGTAAGATAAATGTGTTAAGAGATATATTGCAAAGAATTAGCTCACTCGATTTTTTCAGATTGTTGGATGAGTCTGAAATCTGTAGGACATGCTGTCAGGAAGGACAGACTAGAACTTTCAGGCACAGGCTGAAGCTTCTGTCCAGAGGGGAAATTTCTTTTCTCAGGGAATCCTCAGCTCTGCCTTTCAATTGCTTGTATCAAGTTAACCCAGGTTACTTAAAATAATCTCCCTACTCTAAATCAATTGCTTATGGACTTTAATTACATGTACACAATACATTCCTGGAAACCCCTAGATTAGTATTTGATTAACTGGGGATAGTAGTTTAGCCAAGTTACAACATTAAAAAGACCATCACAAGAAACATGTGGATTTTTATTTTTTTGACCTAGTGCTTTCTGTGTTGACATTTGTAGTAAATTATTTCCTAAATAGAAATTTTTATGCATTTGAGATACCTGCTTAAGTTTATCCCCTTTCTGGAAAACACAGCCACAGGGAATACTGTAACCCGATGACATGCTGCTAAGCTATTGATCAATAGTGTGATAGAATTTATAGCTGTGTCTCTAGTCTTTTAATGGCTCTCTCAAAGTCATCAAAATCCATACTTAAATGCCATGTTCAATATAATTAAATATTTAACAGTTTTAGAAAATCTTTTAAGTTTTGTCTCGATTCCTCCCATGACAGCTTGATTAGGGGAAACAAAACTACTTACAGAGAGCTCCAGGCAAATTTTAAAAAGCGCTATTTCTGAAGTATTTATAATAATTTGGAAAAACATTTTAATTAAACATGATATTTCTTAGTATTTCATTGATTTACAGGACAGCCGCATCATTTTTGTTATCAACTGAAAACATACACCCTTAGGAAATCTTTTGCATTAAGGTGCTTACCATAAAAAGGGGGAACACATTTTATGCTATTAGAATTCACCCCCAAAACATGAGCTTACTGAGAAGAATATAATGAACCATATATATGTTGCATGTGTATATATGTACATTATATATGTACATCATATGTGTGACTATATATTATGTTATATGTATATATAACATAACTTCGGTGTGAGGATAGGAATGGGTTTTGAAGTGCTGTGCTCTGAACCAGTCCTGTCCTGGACAATTTAAATAAATAGAAACCCATAGACATGAAACTCCATATTGGATCGAGATTCTTTTTGCTTGTCAATACTGCAAAAACAATTGTTAGCTGTGCAAGTGTGGTTATACATGTCAAAAAAGAATACAAAACATTTGATACAAAACTGTCCTGGGACAAATTAATAATGGCAGAGTGCCAAAAACTAGTCTGTTTTTCCTCTTCTCTGCTAATTACTGCCCTTTTGGGTGTGGCAGCGAAGAAGGGAAGCTTTTCATCACTGTTCTCCCAACTCAACGTAGTGAAACAGAACGTCAGGGACACAATAAGCCTTCACCTTATGGACACTTGCTACTTTGATGTCTATATTGTTTTGGAGATTATTCCTTTTACTAAAAAGCAATGTGGATCAGAGGGCAGGTTTCCTAAAAGTGCTCATAATGCTAAATTTATTAACTATAGTCTCCTTTTTCCAAAACTCCTTTGCATGCACATGGACACGTAAAAGTGTGTCTTTCTTGGAAATCATAAACATTCAGACTTCTGCCTGTAAACCCAATGTGGGCTCTTCCTCAGGTAGCTTTTTCTTTAAGAAGACCATCTCCATTCTGTGATATCATGTGGACTTGGCAGATCAAACTATTCATTCTAAACTTCAGTTTCTTTACTTAGGAATTAGGCTTAATTGTTAAATGTGGTGGGGTTATCCTGAGACTCAAATGAGATGCACTGTATAAATCATTGCGTGAATTGTAAAGCACAATACAAATGTTAGTAATTATGTTGGATGATTTTAACCATTCAAATGAAAGTGAGTCATTCATTCTTGTATGTAGATGTTTGGCCTCATGTAGAAAAAACAATTGAATGATTAAATTGTTTATATGTTTTTTAAAACTTTACATCACATAACTGTTTTGAATATTCTGGAGTTTTTTTAAAAAAAATACTAACTAGTCAGTCAGGTTGTTTGGTAAAGACATTTGTTGCAAGAATAAGTTATTTTCACAGTGACGCTATAATTGACATTTTTGAGTTTCCTCTTGCAATAAATATTTTTAGTATGGCAATGTTTTTGGAGCTGCAAATTGTTAATAAGCATATACCCAGATTGTTAATGAGCACATACAGTGGTGACTGATGCACTGTAAAATTCAGCCAGAAAATATCCATCTTCTCAAACGACAGGGTGTCAGACAGAAAAATTACATGTACGATTAAGACATTAAAACAGTTCATTTCTGACGCCCCCTACCCTGCCAACTCCACTCCACTGTTTGTTAGATATGTGGTCAATATTTTTTACCATTGTTCAAGTGGTCAATTTTAAAATACATTTTTAATATCTTTTTTTAGAGCAGTTTTAATTTCACAGCAAAACTGAGCAGAGAATAGGAAGAGATCCCATACGCCCTCTTTCCCCTCCTCACAAACAGCTTCCTCCATACCAGAGTAGTCTATTTTGTTACAGTTGATGAACCAACCTTGATACATCATTATCCAAAGCCCATAGTTAACATTAGGTTTTACTCTTGTTGTTATACATTCTCTGAGGTTGGGTAAATGTATGATAACATCTATGCACTGCGAATAATACATAATAGCTTTACTGCCCTAAAAATCCTGTGTTCCACCTATTTGTTCCTGCCCCTCGAAGCTCCTGGCAACCACAGATCTTTTTACTGTCCCCACAGCTGTGCCTTTTGCACAGTGTCATTTAGTTGGAATGATACTAGCTTTTTGGAATCACATACTGTTGAGATTGGCTTCTTTCATTTAACAATGTGCAGTTAAGATTCTCCCATGCCTTTTCAAGGTTTGACAGCTCAATTATTTTTAGAACTGAATAATATTCTACTGTCAGTTGGTACCACAATTTATCCATTCCACTAATGAAGGACATGTTGGTTGCTTCCAAGTTTTGGCAATTACAGATGAAGCTACTATATACATCCACGTGAACAGTTTTGTGTGAATATAAGTTTTAAAGGCCTTTTGATTAATACTGAAGAGCGCATTTGCTCTATCATATGGTAAGAGTATGTTTAATTTTTTAAAGAACCTGCCATGCTCTTTTCCAAAGTGGCCATACTCTTCTGCATCTCCACCATCAGTGCATGCGAGTTGTTGTTCTTGTTAGCATTTGGAGTTGTCATTATTCTGGATTTGGGCCATTCTGACAGGTATGTAGTGTTAACTCCTTGTTTTAATTTGCATTCCTCTGATGACATACTTTGCAGAGCATCCTTCCATATGCCTTTTTTGCCATCTATATGTATTTTTTCAAGAGGTGTCTATTTAGATCTTTGGCCCATTTTAAAAATTGGATTCTTCATTTTCTTATTGTTGGGTTTTAAGAGTTATTTTTATATTTTGGATAACAGTCCTTTACCAGATATGCCTTTTGCAAATATTTTCTCCCAGTCTGTGGCTTGTCTTTTGATCCTCTGGACATTGTTTTTAAGAGAGAAGAAATTTTTAATGTTGTTAATTCTTTTTTTTTTTTTCAATGAATCATGCCTCGGGTGTTATATCTAAAAGTTATCAGCAGTCACAGGGTCATATAGATTTTCTCCAATATCATATTCTAGGATTTCTCTAGTTTTGCATTTGCACTTAGGTTTTCAGACAGTTTTCAGTACTTTTTGTTCCTTCACCGTTTGTTGTAAAGATAATTTCTCTGCATCGCATTCCCTCTTCTCCTTTGTCTAAGACCTGTTGACTATATTTATGTGGGTCTATTTCTGGGCTCTCTGTTCTGTTCCATTGATCTATTTTTCTAATCTTTCACCAATACCACAAAGTCTTGGTTTCTGTCTTATATAGTAAGTCTTAAAGTTGCATAATGCCAGTCCCCTTTGTTCTTCCCCTTCAATATTGTGTGGGCTAGTCTGGGTCTTTTCCCTCTCCATGTGTTATGATCTGAATGTTTGTGATGCTTCAATCCATGTGCTGAAACTTCACACTCAAAGTGAAAATATTAGGTGGGAACTTGGAGAGGCGATTAAATCATGAAGATAGAACCCTCATGAATGGGGTTAGTACCCTTATAAAAGAGGCCATAGGGCTCTCTCTTACCAGTTCCACCATGTGAGGGTGAGAATAGCCTGCCACCCAGAGAGCCCTCACCTGGCTAAACTGAACTTGGATGACCAGCCTCTGGAATTATGGGAAATAGATTCACGTTGCTTGTAAGCCATCTAGTTTATGGTATTTTTTTATATCAGCCCAAAAGATCTGAGATAACATATAAACATTAGAATCATTTTGACCATGCCCACAAAATAACTTGCTGGGATTTTGATTGGGATTACATTTAATCTGTAGATCAAGTTGGGAAGAACTGAAACCTTGACAATATTGAGCCTTCCTATCCACAAACATGAAATACCTTTCTGTTCCTTCAGTTCTTTGATTTCTTTCACCAGAGTTTCATAGCTTTTCTCACATACATGTTGTAGCTGTGTTTGTTTTTAAAGTATGTATAGAAATTTCCAAAAGTAAAATTTTATCTAATGCAAAAAGACGTAAAAGGCCGTTAAATTTCCTGTGTAATTAACCTTAGATAAATCAGTTATTTAACAAAATCTAGAGAATGCGTAATGTTATGCCATTACTTGAACATTCTGTTAAATGTATAAAATGAGCTTTTTAAATCTCTATCAGTCTGAGTGTGTGTGTATGTGTACATGTATATCAATCTGAGTATGATTATTATGTTATATTTATTTGATGTTTATCATCTAGGCAATTTCAACTGGTCTAAGTAATTTTGTCTTTTATGTTTTGTATATTTGAGTCATTTCTAAAAATCTTTACCTCAAGGACTGGAATATTCTGTTTTGTCTATAATATATTTCATACGTGGGATATCTAGATTAGAGTTTGAAGTTCTCCCTCCCTTACTGAAGTACCCTGAGATTTGTATTGAATATCAGCCAACTGTATGTCTGTAGGCTTATTTATGGGCTATTTATTCTCTACTGATCTTCTATTTACCCTTGAGTCAATATTGTATACTAACATAACAGTAAATCTTGAAGTCAAAAAGGCTAAGTCCTCTGATATTTTTATTTATCAAAATTGTTTTGTCTATTTGTTAAGGTCCCTTAGATTTTAATACGAAATTTAGAATAAGCTTGTTCATTCAGATGGAAGCTTATGGTGATTATGAGTGGTGTTGCATGGAATATATAGTCTGCTCTTCAATGAGCATGGCATGCACCCTCACTCATTTAGATCTTTAAAAATTTATGTCAGTGATGATTTGTAGTTGTCTTTGTACAGGTTTTGCACAACTTTTGTTAGATTTATTATATGTGGGTTTTTGTCATTATAAATTGTATTTTATTAATTTAATTTAAAAATTTTATATTGCTCTTTTATGGAAAGGCAATGGTTTTTTTATGTTAGTCTTGGATTCTGTAATCTTGTAAACTTACTTATTAATTTCTGGTATATTTTTATTGCTTAGGCTCCTTTAGAGGGATGGTTATGTCATCAGAGAATAGAGTTCTGTGTCTTACTCTCCAGTATTTATGGGTTGACCCTTTGCTTTACACTACTCTGGCCAGCACCCCCAGTACAATATTGCATAGACAGTGTGAGAGCAGACATTCTTGCACTGATCCTGTTTACTCATACTTTCACCATTATAACATATGAGCGGGGACCTCAAAGAAAGGGAATTATTTCTGGAGGGCAGGCCCCTTGTAATACAGGCTTCCCCTGCTAGGTGAGTGTTCTAGGAACTCATCTGTATCAGTGTACCAGCTGGCGTTATTGTGAAAGGCTGCATTCCACTTCAGGGAATTTTTCTGAAGATTCTTTTAATGTGTTTGCCCATTTCATGATGTATGATTTACAAGCACACCTGCCCACATGGCGCTGAGTGTTCAGCAGTTTTTGACCAAAAATGGCATGAATCCCATGCTCCACCCTCCCTATTCACCTGATCTTGCCCTGAGTGACTTTTTTTTTTGTTTCTCCAGATGAAAGTATTCTATAATGTTCCATAAAATGTTCTACGAAAGTTAATTAGGTCTGCATGATCAATATTATTGTTCAGATGTTACGTATCCTTACTTATTTTTTTAAAGATGTATTTATTTATTTTTAGACAGAGGGGAAAGAAGGGAGAAGGAGAGGGAGAGATCATTCTCCCTCATCAGTGTGTTGTTGCATGTCGCGTGCCCCCATTAGGGACCTGGCCTTCAACCCAGGCATGTGACCTGGCTGGGAATCAAACCAGGGACCCTTTGGTTCACAGGCCAGCCCTCAGTCCACTGAGCTACACCAGCCAATGCCCCTTACTGACTTTTTGTCTATGTAATTCATCTAATGCTGATAGAGGAATTTTGTTATCTCCAACACTAATTGTGATTTTCTATATTTCTCTCATTAACCAGTTTTTGCTTAATGATTTTGAAGTTCTATTATTAAGTATATACACATTTAGGATTGTTTATATCTTCTTATTTAATTGACACTTTCTCATTATTCTTTATTCTTTCATAATATTTCTTGTCTTGATTTTACTTAAATATTACAGTAGTCATAACATTTTCTTATGCTTACTGTTTTTCTATACTACATATTTTTTTTCTTTTTTCCCTTTCAGTGTATCTGTTTCTTTGTATTTAATGGGCATTTCTTGTTGACAGCATATAGTTTTATGTTCTTTTTAATCTAATCTCACAATATGTGCTTTTAATTAGAGTGTTTCTTTAGTTAGAGTGAGCATTTAACTGATATGTTTGGATTTAAATCTGACCATATAAATCTTCTTACTATTTGATTTTCATACATTTCCTCTGTTTTTTTTTTTTTTTAATTTTGTGCTCCCCTCCTGCCTTCTTTTGGGTTAATCAATGCTTATTCATATTTCATTTTATGTTTTCTGTATTCTACATCAGAATGGCTTAAGTATTGATTGAGACTTCCATAACACCATGTTATCCGGTGTCTTTATATTTCTGCATGCACTGTCTAGATCAACTTAAGGCTATAGCTAATGGCTTTCATTTTACTACATACAATGGAGAGAAAAAGAGGAGTTAATGAAAAATAAGAAAAAGGACTCCTAGACATGGATAACAGGGTGGTGATTGCTGGGGGGAGACAGGGTATACAGGGAGTAAATGGTAGTGGACAAATGTAATAAAGGTTATATATTTGAAAAATAATTACTTTCAAATTTTGGTAAGCTCTCATGCCATTTACTGGAATAGGGAGCACTGGAGGATAAGAAGCAGGAATATCTGGATTTCATTTTATACATAAGCAGCTTGAGATCTTGGTAAAATATCCAAAAGAATATGTTAAAGGGTACACTATGCACAAGCCTATAGAAATTAGAAGTAAAAGTTCCAAGTTATTTTGCTTTTAACATTATTGTACTTTTTCATTCTAAATCTTTAAGTGTAATACAAAAAGATGTGATAAATTCTTATTGTTTATGTTCTATTATCACATATTGTTAAATATTTATAAATTACTTTATAATTAACGCTAAATAATAAATCCTTGCTATCTTTTTGTAATCCCTTGAATGGCCTTTTTACTTTATTTAAAAACATTTTTATGGGGATGGCTGGGGTTGAGGGGGAGAGGTGGGAGGAAAATGAGGACAACTGTACTGGAACAACAATAAAAATAGCTTAAAATATTAAAAATATATTTTAAAGGTAAATCAGGCTCTGCAAATAATATGTCCCTTTTCTATAATGACCATTTAAACTGTGTCCAGTTTTGCAAGACCTCATTAAAACTAGATCATCTTCCATAGAATGTATGCATTCTAAACATTACTTTGTCACATTTAAACATAACTGGTTTCAAGGAGTTAATATAAGGTAACCCAATGAAAAGGATACAAATTTGAATCTCTTTACAATGAGAAAAGAAATCAATGTTGACCCCTCCTATTCTGTCTCTTGCCCAAACACTGCAGCAAATATGTATGCCAGCACTTATATGCCGAGCATTTGATTAAAGAGCTCCATGTGTAAATACATATTTTTGAAAGGAATCCTGAAGACCTCTGATTTGCATGTGAGTAAACCCAGTCCCAAAGAGTTGAGTGACTTTTCCAAAGACAGCAGAATTACCGATTGGGTGAGACTTGGGCCAAGTAAGGTCTTTTCGCTTTGCATTTTCTATTTTATTTTCATTATAATTTCTCAATGGAAAGCTTAATTTTTTTATGATATCAAAGAAATAATGGTGATGGATTTATAAGCTCTTGAGTTGAGTAAATTAATAACTTTGCCTGTTAATGTCAGTGTGTGCATGTTTTGTAGCTCTCTCCCTTTCTTTCCCTCTCAGCCTCATTTCTTGCTCCTCTCAAAATGCTGCCTCTAGTATTTACTCTCTTGTCTTCTAATTTGCTTGAGAAACATAAGTATTAACCCAATTTTCTCCAATATATAATTTCCCTTTAAATTGATATCATAATTTGGTCAGTCTTTAATAAAAATATATACATATCTGTCACTGAAAACGATTATGGATTTAAGAAATGCTGCTGCCTTCTAACACACTGGTTATTAAATTCATTCCCAATTTAAGATTCCAATCTTGTTACTTTCAAATGTATTTTTGAAATACCAGCTCTTTCTCATTTATCAATTACTCTTTGAGACAAGCAAAGAGCAAATCAGTAGTTATCCAAGTTTATTATCCAAGTAGTTATTCAAGTTTAAGTGTAACTTGAAATACAACATATGAGTGTCTGTCATCTATATGTTAGAAAAAGTTAAGTCGTAAATAGCACAGCAATAGCAACAATTAGCACACACCCAATGTTTTCCAGGGGACACACTCGTCGTAACAACTCTCCACACAGGAAAAGTACTCTTCTATGGCCCATTTCAGAGATGTGGAAACTGATGCTTTAAGAGATTTTAAAACTTGCCAACATAACTCATATAGTACATGATATACTCATCATTTAAATAGACCTGGTTTTATTCCTGAGTCTGAACTTCAGCTTTCAGCTTTTATGTTTTACCTCCTATTAGTTCTAAAACAGGATTCACCTTATGGGTGTATGTACCCAACCCTTGCATCCTGGACAGACACACTTTTATTATTTGCTTTGCAATAACGTTATCACACATTCAATTTTACATAAATGCTTTACTATTTTTTTACTATGCAACTTCACAAAGCATTCAAAGGCATGCATTTTGATGTTAATTATCTTTGCAAACTTTATTGAAGTCTCTATAGTATTGATGATCAAACTGGGTCTATAAAATAAAACATATACTATCATGGTGATTTTTTGTTTATTTTGTAAAAGCTTTATTTATCAATAAGTTTTGATCCTTACGCTAAATAACTGGGCTAAAACTTGTAGACCATCCTTCTTTTGTGCTGAACTGATTGCCATGAGACATAAGCATGACCAAGAAAATTATTTGATAATTTTCTATTTAAGCAAATGAAAGCATTGAGAAGGGTGCTATCTATAATGTGAGAAAGAAAAATATTTATTGACTGTAGTATCCTAGTCAATATTCTTTAAAACAGTCTTTAGCAATGTGTTTGTTAAAAACAAAGAAAATATTTGAAAATTAGGTGCCTTTTCACACCCACATGCTACTACCAGCATTTATTTTAAAATATTGTATTTATTTTTTACTAAATACATTTTCTCCAAAATTGGTATAGCTCCTCTTTATTTTGTTTTCCTTTTCTCTTAATTCTTTTGTTGCCCTTTCTCTTTCTTACCTCTTTATATAGCTTTGTGTGTACCACATTTTTATGCTCATTTGAAAGTAAAATTTATTGAGGTTATTTTCATAAATAAAATTCACCCTTTACAGTGTACTTATTATTCTACGAAGTTGGACAATGCATACATTCATGTAAATACCACTACAGTCAAATAATATTACCATCCCCCTAAAAAGTTCCTTCATGCCCCTTTATAAATCAGTACCCTCCCTCTTTACCAAACCAGGAAACCACTGTGAATTATCCTTTTTCAGAATGACATATGTAGCCTCTCATGCCTGGCTTTTTCACTTAGTACAGTGCTTTTGAGATGCACCATATTGCAACATTTATCTATACCTCCTTGTTATTCTTGCTGGCATTCCATTGTATGTCTGTAGAATCTCAATAGTGAGAATGTGTGTGGTATTTACATCTGCGAATGGGCAGGTTTCAACCTGTATCAAGCCACTGGTGTGGGGGATTCAGTCACTTTGGTCAGGAGTTGATGAGGTTTTGGTTTTGACGTTTCTCTTTTCTAGTAGTACATTACAGGCTGGAAGTTGCTCTGGAGATGGACTACCTTTAGGTTGTGCTTAAGCTGACATGATAGAAGGTTTTTCTCAGTACTAATCCTCCACCTTCAACTTGTTACCATCCCTGCAGGTCTGTGCCACCAGGGGCTGGAGAGAATCTGTTAATATTCTTGCACTTCTCCAATAGTAGACTGCTGTTGCTTGGTGTCACATGACAGGCCCATGTTGGGGAAATAGGAGGTTCTCTATTGTCCTGGCCCAGCCACATTTTGGGGTAAGCCTTGCATCCTGGCCTCTGGGTGGGGAACTTGAGGCATGCTTGGTACTCCTCTGATTGGCATTCGGACTCTCTGCCTTCTTTATGTTGTTGTCCTTGACCTTGCATGGAAGTTTCTGTTTCTCCCCTAATGATAGAGGATTGAGATTTGAGTCAGTATAAGATCATAGATCCAAGGTGATTTTCTGCCCTTCCCATGAACTCAGACTTTTTTCCTACCCTTTCCTCAGCTACAGTGCATGTTTGTTCTCTCTCCCCTATGCCTAAGGCTTTTTGCTTTGCATGAGAGAAGAGTCTAGAGAATGGTAAGGCAGGTCACCCTGCACCCACAGCTGCCCAGCTCCTCCAGAGCCTGCCCACCTAGCTGTCTCTCTTCAGGCACTTGCCCTGTCTGGGGAAGCACCACTGAAGGGAGCATGCAAATGAGTTTTAAATCTTGCAAATGCATTCTAAGCAACATTCTCTCTCTTATAATAACAAAGGGGGGTACTCTGCAATTTGTTTCATCAACATGCTGTTGTTGGATTTACTTTTCAAAGCCATCTACTAAAATTTTAGTTAGATGACAGGATTATACTTTGCACAAATAGTAGCAATGATAATGCTACTCTTAAAAAGTGGTGAAATGTAATCATTGTGAACTTAAAAAAAGAAAAGAAAAAGAATAAGAAAGGAAGGAAGGAAAAATATCCATTCTGTTAGTAATAACTTTCCTTCCAAATGCACTGGTATGGTGTGATCATTTAAAGAATTATGAAAGGTACATGTAAGAGCTGGCTGTGGCCCTGTATCCTTGCCCCCTACAGTAGATTTCTGGCCTGGAATGCACACTGAGTTTTCTGCTTCAAGGATGGCCAGTGCTCAGGGCTCACATTCATTCTCACTTTTAAATTATGTGATGTTTCCTTTTCTCATTTGACATCTTCAAAGTGAAAAGTGTCAGTGCCAGGGAAGCATGAAAATATAGTCGC
Source organism: Anoura caudifer (assembly GCA_004027475.1). Classification (NCBI taxonomy): domain Eukaryota; kingdom Metazoa; phylum Chordata; class Mammalia; order Chiroptera; family Phyllostomidae; genus Anoura; species Anoura caudifer. Next base: position 92,818 of record PVKU01002083.1, read on the forward strand.
TCCCAACAGCTGTCCTGGAAAACCTATAGAAAGGTTGGTCTGGAATTATCAGAGTGAAAAAATAACTGTAATTGAACAAGTATTCATTTGCATTGCTACTGATGAATCTAATTTTCTTAATTTTTTAAAGATCACATTTTATAAAATTTTATAATATGGAATGCTGCTGTAGCATTTTAAATGAGGCAAATAGAAAAGAAATGATCTGAAAATTAATGTGGTGCTTTGAATATAGTAAAGTAATAGTTCTTTTAGGTTTAATTGCTGAGACATATTTTAGCATAGTGCACGAAAACATATATAATAAAACTAGTTGCAATTCAAAATAAAGTTGGATAAACAAAACAAATATGTCTTCAAGGAGAAATATAGTCTTGAAATACTGATTTTTGTAGCATGTAAATATTATTTTAACACTCTGATATTCTCTTTTAAGTGATTTTTTAAATTTAAATAGAAATAGAAGATGGAAGGAAAGTCAGTAAGAGAAAAATAGACATCCTATTCACAAATAACCGAGATTTAAATGTTGCATATTTGCTATAATCTCTGCTAGGTCTTGATTATCCACATCCAAATGACAGTTCAATAAGATGAGTTATAAAATAATCATTCATGAATACTCTCCCTCCTTATTTACTTTAATTTGCCTAAGGCAACCTATAGCAAAACCTTCTGAAAACATACCTACAGTCATTTCCTTAAGCTCAGGAATGTATAAGAACATAAGTATTTAAAATCTGTCTGCCTCGGGTGTGGAGTACGGGACAGGGAATGCGTGGCTCCAGGCCAGGGACGCCAGCTCTGTTTTGTTCCATGTCCTCCACAGTGCAACCTCCTGGTTACAGTTCTGTGAGTTCATTATCATCAGGCATTTCTATTCAAACCAAACCCTCATCATGCATTTCTAAAACCAGAGTATGTGGTAGTTTTCAGCTTGTCCTTTAAACCACGCTATATTTACATCGACAGCCAATTCATACATGTATTAGATACATTTCACATCTATATTTCCTTTTCCAAGAATTAAGGATTAATTTAGAACAGCACAATACATTGTGCCTCATGTTTTCTCAATGAAGCTTGTCCAATTATTTGAGTGCACTGTACTTTCAAGTTCATAATCATTACCTTCTTTTGTATTCTAACTTTCAAAAGTGAGGACCTGATTATTGCCATCTGACTTGTGCAAATATTCCTCTTTGCAATATGTGCTGCATATAAATGTGCGGTTTGTATAGTAGGGGGTAAAATGGGCAGCCTCCCTGCCATCTGTGTGCTAATTAACCAGTGTTGAACACTGTCTTGTCAATAGGAAAAAGTCATCTTCATTTCTACAGGGTGCAAATTATGTTGCCAAGAAGATCACAGCACAGGGTCAAAGTTGGCTGTCAGCAACGGTTCTTGCTTCAGTTTGTACTTCATAAAGTTAAAGGAATTTTTGAATAAAACATAGACTAAACTGCACTTCCATATCTAATTTGTATACCTACATAATAAAATTGTAAGCATGAAACAAAATAAAACAGTATTTTCCTATACATACTAAAACATTTATAACTGGGTCTTTTTCTTTTGGTATCTTATTTACTCTGAGGCTTAATTACTTGGGGGAGCAGATAAATTATTGCATTCAACATACATGGAAACATAATTAAAATAAATCTGCATTAATCATTCTGTTAGTTTTCAACATTGAAAAATATCTGAACCAAATGCTCAATCAAATAGAGTTTCCCTTAAAAAACTAGGTATTTTTTCATTTTAAATATAGTGAACCATTAGTTACCTGTTTGGTAAGATAAAGAACAAAAGTTAAACAATTGAAGACATAGATTACTTTTAAAATTCAGGTCAGCTCCAATGATTCTAACTTGTAGGAATTTTAGCGGAAGGAGAAGTTAAGGAAAATTAGTTACCTATTGTTGTTAAATATAATTTTAAAATTCAGTAATGTTTGACAACAGATTGCTAGCAAATGTGAGCGTATGCATGCCTGTAACTTGTGTCCTACTATGCCAATATGACTAAATAATTAAAAATGAAACATCACAATATTTTGCACATTATATCAACACAATTAATCTCATAATTAAAATCTTGAAAAAGTTGGAAGAATAACACTTCACTCCTGTGGTCATACATAGAGATATAATATTATTTTCACTTTCTTTTAAGCATGTGATTTAAAAAAGTGGGAAAGATAAAGGAATAATCATCTAATAGAAGCTAAGTGGTCTACCTATATTCCTAAATGATTTCTTTTCATCAAAATATTCTCAATTTGGAACTAAAAGTATTGCCTTATCCTTTATAAAAGTGGAAGTAAAATTACTTCCTTCTACAGAATAATACATTATTTATTTTCTGTATACTGATTTTCTTTTATACTTTTTCTGGAACAAATTTTCATTAACATTTAAGATTTTTAAAGCATGTTTTACATTTGGTTGTATTTATCAAGAAATAGGTTAGCTATAATTTTTATACTATCTGCAAAAAATATTCAAGGCTATTTTTACTCATGACAGAATGGCAGTGGTATGACGGAAGAAAACATGACCTTTTACTTACAGTGTAATTATTTTGACATAAGAGGCTCTAGAATGTCCCTAAAAAGAAGACTGTGGTAGTCCCCAAAATTACATATTCATCTTTTAAACCAATTGCACCCATCAATATATTACTTTATTCTATGAGCCTCTTGACATATCAACTTCTTTGCAAAACTTTCCTTCTTTATAAGACCTACTAAGTTATAAGCTCCCACAGCATCTGGACTATGTCTTCAGAGGTCAGAGACCAGGTTCAATTCTCTTTTGGATGCACTGGACCTAGTAGAAAGACCAGCATCTTAAGTGTATGCGATATTGTTGAATGAGTGAATAAAGGAACACGCATCCATTAGCCAGTTAAACTGTCAACCTAACATAGAACCCACCCTTGTGGAAAATGGATTTAAAACAAACTTTGGGTGAAAAATCTTGTAGACTGGTTTGGACAGGCCTGAATTAGAATCCCGATTCTGCCATTTATTGTCAGTGAAAACTTAAGCATTTAATACCTCTTAATCTTAGTGTTCTCATTCTAAAGGAATGGTACTAAATATGGTACCTTGCAAAAAATTGTAGAGTTGGACACCTTATTCCCAAAAGGCCTGCCAAAGCCTTCTTGTACACAGTAGATGCTCAGCAGATAATAGCACTTTTTTAATGATTGAAAAATATTTTCAGGCCTAGCAAGAATTAAGAGAGCTTGAGTAGAAACTTACGAAGTGGTTACACATAATATTCTTGTAGACTATGTGAAAATTTAAGATTAAGACATTGAAATTAATAACAGTTGGTGGTGATTTAAGCATCTGCAAGAGGCCTGAAGTGATAATACTACTGCGTAATCTCTAATTTAAAACATCATTGTAGGCATGAGATATATTTGTTGGTTCCAGTTCTGTGTAAGCTTTGTCATGTATTATAGTTCTGTCATGTAATGTGCCATGTCTTTTTAAATGTTAAAAACAATATATGAGAAGCATTTTAAGTTTGATTTAAAAGTTCCCTTCGAGCTCCACTTGTCTGTTTGGTACCTTAAGAGTCATTAAAATATTTCCCCTACAGATTATGAATATGTATATTATCATGAGCATTGTATAGATTGCTACTCTGCTCTGTTGAGGGTCAGATGCAACTGGAGCCATATTTGTTATCCTGGTCCTTGTATCTGAGATTATCAAAGATAGCCAATGTCTGATTTCACAGTAGGGAATATCAAAGGAGGAAAAAAACATGCGTTGCAGCAGTAGGCTCATCTAATTGAGAGACCCCTGTTAAAACTCTGTTTTTATACTATTTCACAGGGCAAACTGAAAAGACCACCAGAGGCTCCAAAATGTCCCCCTGTAGTTGTGTTCTTTAGGGACTAACTCCCAAGTGAATTATTTTAATCAAGAAATTCTCATTTTCATCATTTTACTTGAGAACATTTTAAAGCAAACCCTGCCCGTCTCAACCCTGGTAGATAAATGTAAATGCATATGCACACATAGAAAGGACACTAGCGTGCAGGGGTCATGTGGAGGGGTTGAAGGCGTGGTTCAGTTCTGCCGATACACCTGGGAATTTCCTATCACAGAGCACACCTAAGTTAAGCCTGCTAACAGCAGCGGGTCAAGTGTCTTCTGGAAAGGTCATAGAAGAGGAGAGAGTTTCAAATCTTGGCAAATTATAACTGTTCACAACATTAAACATTTTCTGAAGTATCAGTTTAGTATCTTTGAGCTCCATGAAGAATGAGATATCCAGAAAGTAATAAATTGAGCCCATTTTTAAGACAGTAATAAGAACATTTAATAGATGCGTAAAACTGCTAAATGATTTTGCAGAACGATTGCCTCACTTCTGAGTTAATCATAAACTCACAAGCAAGCATTCAGCAGGAGATCAATACTGGTTTGCGGTGTGCATAAGATCGCAGCGCCCTCTCCAATACAAAGATAAATTCAGTGCAAATCACGCATTTCACTTTTCGGCCTGGCATCCTTATCCCGCTGCTGTTATTGCACTGAAAATACAGACTTCAAGAATCTTGTGTCTGATTAAAGAAAAATCAGTTGCTGATGCACACATTATTTATATTTGTTTCAAGACAAATGAGAGCATTAGACTAAAACACAAGTTCTAAAGTAAGAGACATTCTGCGTGTTGTAAAAGTTCACTGTAGCAAAACATAGAAAATTAGTATAGGCAAAAAATAGGGAAAAAGACAGATACATGGAAATAACTTCATATTACAACATGGTATATTCGAGAAATTATTTTGGTAGAGCACATAAACAGATACTATTAAGTTTTAATTACCCTTAGTTTTTCCATATTGATAAACTTGTCCCAACACAAAAGCAAGTAGATCTGTAAAATAAAAGTTAGTTTTAATAGAATTTATAAAATTGTTCTTCTAAGCTTATCAAAGAACAAAATAGAAAATAGGTAGGAAAGGACAGGAAAGAAGAATAAATAATTATCATTCATTAAGTAAACCTTGTTTACCAGTAAATATCAGTTTATTTAATATTTACATAGCAAAATCTCTGATGTTAGGTTACACATTTTTGTATGTCAAGAATGGCCAATTATTTCCAATCTTTTATGGGTTAACCTAATGTAATCTAACTCAGCCCAAATTGGATACTTAAAATTTTTAATATGAAATATTTTTAGAACACAGAAACTTCCCCCACCAAATAACATAATCTTATCAGAAACTCACTACTCAGATGTATAGTGACATTTTGACGTATTTGCTTCAGGTAGCTTTATTTTAATGGATACATCTGAAATTTCCTTCTTAATCTCTTCCTTCTCCCTTGCACAATGGTAAGAGAATGGTGTCGGCACACAGGGCAACAGATGAATGAATGGTGGTCAGCAACATCTGGAGACAAACCACTGATGTATGTGAACCAGGGATGTTTCCCTGATTTAAACTTTAGGTTTTAAATCAGGTGGGTACTTTTAATGACTCACTTTAAATGCACAACTGGCAAGAAATATGTGTGGGGAGGGGAGAAGCATTTTCTGTTTGAGACCATAGGACCCAACAGATTTTAGTTTCTTTTGTATGGCATATTAAGTATAATTATTATTAAAAGTGGATGATAATGACCAATGTTAGTTACATATACATGTTCCTAAAAGCAGACCTGATTCTTTATTTATTTTGACTTGTAAGTGGCCTATACAAAATTGGACAAATATAATAATAATGGGATATGATAAAATTGTTGAAGAGTGGTTATTAACCAGGAGATAAATATATATATATATCCTGTTCAATGTTACTTTAAAATAGTTTATGATTAGATTGCCAGCATGTTCCAGGTATAAAAATGAAATTTCTCTTGGACAAGGATGTTCTAGAAATCATTATATTTAAGTCCAAGTTATACCCTATGCTTACCAATTGCAACTGGTGTGGAGTGTTTCTTGGAAAGTGCCTGACCGTACAAGAAGACCCACAGCTTGCTAAACAACTATACAAAATAATATGAAAGAAATGCTTTATATTCATATTGAGCACATCCAGCATTTATCCTCCATGTCTAAAAATATGCCTACATCAAATTTTAGGACTTTAATTAAATTATTATTTTATGGCATTGATTTATTATCGACAAAAAAATAAAAAGAAACATTCTAGGTAACCATTTTAGAATCACACACTGCATTTTATTATCAGTGTATTTGAATATTTCTCAAAGGATATACTGAGTACAGACCAGAGGCCTGATACCATGCTAAGTGAAGGTAATTATGAAGTTGAAGAAGATACGGACAATATTACGAAAAAACTCATAGTTTATCTGGACATGTTCAATGATTGTAGCTGCTCTTAAAAGGTTAGAAAGCAGCCCTGTCTGGTGTAGCTCAGTGGATTGAGTGCCGGCCTGCAAAGCAAAGGCTTGCCAGTTTGATTCCCCGTCAGGATACAAGCTTGGGTTGCAGGCCAGGTCCCCAGTAGGGGTCTTGCAAGAGGCAACCACACATTGATGTTTCTCTCCTTCTCTTTCTCCCTGCCTTCCCCTCTTTATAAAAATAAATAAATAAAATCTTTTTAAAAAAGTTATAAAAGTGTTGGAAAGCAATTATAGTATACTCTGGATTTATTCTGCACTGTTCTATTGCTAAGAAGCAAAGTCCTTTAATCGGCATTGCATTGGCAAAATCTTACATCATTCTTATGTAATGCTTTGATAATTCTCCATCTCACCCCTATGTGAGACACCCTCTGTCTCAACCTCATGCATTTCAGAATCCTTATTCGCCTTGGACCCCAAGCTACTCACTTCATGTTTCTCTCTCTAAAAATTATCTCAAGAGTTTGGTTTTTTTTTTTTTAGTAATCATTCTATTTCCTTTAACCCAGTCATCAGAATTAACTCTGCCTCTCAATTTTAGAGTCTATATATAAACCTACAAACCAAGTTGCTGATATTCCTTTTCACAGTGAGTGGCCACTGGCTTCACTTGTGAGTCTTCTAAAGATATTTGCATTTAAAGAGGATTCTTTATGACATATCTTAACTCAGGTGCATGAGTTTCACAGTAGAAAGTAAGGAGGGAAAGTCATTCAGAAAATAACAGGGGCAAAGTCTCAGAGTCTCTTCAGAACAGTCCCCCTTCTTGAATGAGTTTATATTTGCTCTGCAAATTTGTCTAAGTCATTTAAATATCTGCTCTGATTAACGAAAAGTGCCTTCGATACCCCATACTTTTCAATTTTTTTTAAAGAACAGATTTAGTGCTATCTATAATATACGTTAGTAGGCATGTAAAAGCATCCTGTAAAGGACACAAATGTTTGCACTGGAACAAAACATGTACTGCTTCCCTCACTCTGATCTTCCTGGGGTACACTGTCATAACTGGTCAGAGTCTAGAATCCTTTCTGGAAACACACACATGTGTGTGTGCAGAAGAACCTACAGTTCTTCCCCAACTTCAATAATTGGTGAAAGCACTCCTCTCTCTGAGTGTCAAGTGTAGTCACTAAGAGCAGTTTTGTTTATTGCCCCCTCGTCATTAAGCATTAGCTCATGCCCAAGGAAATAACCATACGCTGCGCTAGTAGTTTCTTTATATATTTGTTTCTTTCTTTTTATTTTTAATACAGTCAATTTTGATCTTACTCTGGTAAAGAACAAAACATATAAAATAAAAATTGAGAGTTTGAAACAAACTTGAAGTAGTTTCTTACTTAAGAAACACAGGGATTTTTTTTTTTTTTTTTAAATCAGAAAGCTTTCCAGACTGGAAAAAAACAAGTCTCAAGAATGCCAAATGTAAGAGATTATTCAATATAATAGGATCTACCTATGCATAGGACTGTTGTGTTGTTGGCTTCTAATATATCTGGAAAAACGATAAACACTGTTGAGCATCATATTGGCTTTCATTTTAGTTTTATTATTATCACTCTTTTTCTGAACTTGAATCATCATTCACATAGCAAAAAAAATATTGTTTACATGGTTCCATATCCCTTCTGTTTTCAAATCCAGGGTTATATTTATAGTCTGCTCATAATTCATATTTTCGAATTTTCATGACTTCTTTTTTCTAACATACCACTTTTAAAGATAATCTCACAGGAGCAAAGTTTAAATGATGGAAAATAGAAATAAAAGTAAGATTAGACCAGTGACCAAAAAACAGTCAATTGGCCAGGTTGGTTTCTGGCCTCAAAAAATAGTAGATTTGATCTTTGTCTGAATGATTTGGTGATAATATTTCCTTTAGTCAGAAAGTATGGGATCAACATCTCACGTCCTCTCTGTCCATAAAGAAAAATGTGAGTATTTGAAACTATTACTTAATCAATTGGTCAAATATATGTGGTCAGGGAACACATTTCTTCTTAAACCAAATACATTAAATTATACACATAACCCAGAACCTGTGAACTTGTGTAGCTTCACACCAGTGTCCAACAAATGTTCTCTAAATAAATGAATAAGCAAATATCACTTTAAAACAATAAAGAAGTTTATTACAAATCTATTAAGGCAATCTATTAAGGCCTTTTCATCTCAATCTCTTCTTAATTTTAAGGATAAACTTGGTTTAAAAAATCTACGCTTGATTTGTTCCTTGGAAACTGGTAACCTCTTCAGCGAGTAAATAAAATACATGTTTCTAAACAATTTCATGCAGTTACACTCTATGCAGTTAGTTACATCCTTCTCAGTGTTGTCAAATAATTTTTATATATTTACTATAGCCCTCATTTCATTGTGCCGTTTATTTTCTTAAGCATACTTTCCTTGTCAGGGGTTTTATTTATTATGTTTTCTTTTTCATGCCTTGTACAGTGCTTGGTGCATAACTATACTCAGCAAATATTTTAGGAATGAATGAGTAAATAAATTTAAAAACTGATTTTTCTTAATTGCATAATTTGCCATTATCTGAAAGACAATGATCAAAGGACTATCTCTTTTACACTAAATAGAAGAAATTCTACTTTGTTTTGATCACAGTAAAGTCTATAAATACTATTTGTTACCAGGACAACAGTGTAAGCAACATAATACAGAAGACAGTGCAAATAATCTACATGTTACTTGCCCAATTTCAACTGTAAATAATGAAATATTAATTACATTAAATATAACAATTTTGTTACATGCATTAGAATTCCATACTCACTGGAAAATGTGCAGTCAACTTGCTGTGGATGCTTGCTTTGGGGTAATTTACCTGTATTTTTTCAGACCATAAGACACACCTAGGTTTTAGAGAAAGAAAATAGGAAAAAAATTGAGCAAAAAGTGTGGTAAAACATTTAATAATATAAATAACGTAATATTTTGCCAATGTAAATATAAACAGAACTCAACAGCAGCATTAACAACTATCATTCCTCCCAAATTTGATGGGGGGCAAAGTGTGTCTTATAGTCCCAAAAATACAGTAATTAATTTATAATTACAATACCACAAGAATCTTTGTAAAATTATTGTCGTGATAGCTGTTCCTGCAACAACTGTGGAGTACACCGTGACGAACAGGAGGAGCTCAAGGTGTATACTAAAATAGACTTGGTTCAAATCCTCACTCTGTTACTAGCCTGCTTGCTGTGTGAACCTGTGTGATTTACTTAGCATCTCAGACTCAATTTCTTTTGTCTGTCAAACTATAATACTAATAGTACATACGTTATAAAGTACTTGTGTGGGTTCTGGCTTGTATTAAGCACCTAATGTACCTCAGCTAGTAGTTCAGTATTTGTTGTTAATGCATTAGACTGTATTATCAAACAAATACCCCCACATTCTCCAATAAAAATTTATTTTTAATTGATTTTAGATAGAAAGCAAGGGGGGAGGAAAGGAGAGGGAGAGAGGGAAAATGAGAGGGAGAGGGTGGGGGAGGGGGAGAGAGAGAGAGAGAGAGCGCGCGAGCTTGATCTATTGTTCTGTTTATTCCTGCATTCATTGGTTGTTTCCTGTATAAGCTACTGGCCAGGGCTCTTTAATAAAAATTTAGGTTATCCATATGATGCCTACTGATATGGTGAAATCTAAACAATGGAATATAAGTTTTTATTTATGTGCTAAAAATGAATTGTTCATAACTTAAATAGTCTTTATATAAAGGATCGGGCAAAAGTAGGATTCCAGTAATGAGTATGCAAAACAGAGTTTTTCCTTATGTTATTATTTGTTAATTTTGTATTATTTTCCATATGAAAAACTATAAACCTACTTTTGCCCCACCCTATATTGATGGGTTTGCTCATGATTTTTTTCTGAGATTTCAACAATTTTTTCCAATGACTTAGTGACCTATGTATTAATGTTATATATGGAAAGAGTTTATATATTCTAGTTAACAGACAATTAAATTCCAACAACCCCAGATACATGTCTGTGTCATACTATACTATATTCTTAGCCTACACAAAGTTTCACTAAATGTCTTTATCTCTATCATATATTTTATGATTTTCTGAAGAATCCTATTTGAATGGAAACTCCAGCGCACATTATTCCCTTTACTACATTGGGAAAATAATTTAGAATATGCTTATCAGTGACACCTTGGTGAATATTAGTGGAGCAATAGAAATTTTAGAGACTGATTAATATTTATAGTATTTTCCTTGACTCTTCCCATCAAACAACTGCCAATAAAATTACCTGGTTTTTCACAGGATATAATATCCTCATACAAGGGAAATGTATTTTAAAGACCTTTGAGCATAGTAAGTATTCAAAAAATGTTACAGAACTGAAACAGACTTCACCTTTGAAGTCATTACAATTTCTTCTAACAAATTCCTGTTTTCTTGACCCTAGAGAGTTCTCTCCTGGGATAATGGAAATGACTGACAATTCAGAGCACTTAATATTTTCTAGACATTATTACACACTGAGTTTGGTAGTGGGTGAGATAAGAGTTTATTTTAAGTGAATCTTTTAAAATTTTTAGTGGAATGATCCTCTGTGATCTTGGAAATGTCTAAGATTTTTCACCTTCTGCACACAGGACTGAGGGGTCCTTAGGGGTCTGGGTTTATACAATAACCTGCTGCCAGAGGATGATTGACCAGCAAGTTGTTTAAAATTTGAATTTAGATAGAAAATCTAATTCAGTTTTGGATTTTTGTCAGTACAGTGACAAAATATTTTAACGGAAAATATACAAAAATCAGTAAGTTGGGTGTTTTGCTTCAGTAATGCCCAGTACACCGATTGCACTATCAATGTGATATATTCACTTTTCTATGAATAGCGTGGTCCAACTGCCACGTCAGTCATGCTTCAAACTGGTGATGTACTGGGCTTTTTAAGTTATGGAATATTTTGTGTTAGTTTAGTCTGCTTTTGTACGATTTAGAGTTTAAGAATAAGAATAGAATATGAATATCTTCTTTTTCTGCACATATCGGTCAAATTTTCCCAACACAATTTATCAAATGAACTATCTTTAGCCCATTGTGTATGCTTGCATCCTCTGTCAAGTATTAATTGACTATAAAGGTGTGGGTTTACTCCTGAGCTCTCTATTCCTTTCCATTGATCTATGTGTCTGTTTTCATGCCAGTAGCATGCTGTTTTGATTGTGATGGCCTTATAGTATAACTTGATGTTAGGGAGTGTGATTTCCTCCTACTGTTCTTCTTTCTCAGAATTGCTGTTACAATGTAGGGTCATTTGTGGTTCCTTATAATTTTTAAAACATTTGTTCTAGTTCTGCGAAATACATCATTGGAAACTTGATAGGAATAATGTTGAACCAATAGATTGCTTTGGGTGGTATGGACATTTTAATGAGGTTAACTCTTCCTATCCATGAACACAGTATGTGCTTCCACTTATTTGTATCTTCTTCAATTTCTTCAGTGTCTCATAATTTTCCAAGAATAGGTCTTTTGCATCCTTGATTAGGTTTATTCCTTGGTATTTTATTCTTTTTGAAGAAGTGTGGGGACAGACTCATAGATGGAGAACAGGATGACAGCTTGTGGGGGAAGGTTAGGGGGTGGAGAGATTGAGCAATAAGGAAAAAGGATTCCTGGACATGGACCACAGTGTGGGGATTGCTGGGGGAAAGGAGGTAAAGGGGACTAAATGGTAATGAGAAAATACAATAAAGATTAAATCAAACATATTAATAAAGGAATGTGACTACTTTAATCAGGTGTGAAAAATAAACATGGAAATGCATTGCTTTTAAAAATATATGTAAAATCAAACAACTTTTAGACTATTGAAATTCTCTAGTGGCATTTGCAATAACTTGCCTAAACTGTTCATACTAATCACTTTGCCATTATTTGTAGTTAATTTTAAGCACATTTTAAAAAAATTAATTCTGCTCACTGTTTTTATTTAAAAAGTAATGTTATTCTCTTTTGAAATGTTTTTAATGCTTTCAAATGAAATCTTAATATAAATGGAAAAAAAGAGATGTCCTAAAGTGCAGTAATGCTGAAGCCTGCATAAACATCATCATTATAGGTAGTACTTAAGTTTAATTTGGTCAGTCTTGATTTGCATCGGTGATGTTAGTTGATGGAGCACTAAAGTCTTGCTTAAGGCGTTCTGACCTAGGGCCTGACCCTCTGGCAGCTGCTGGGAGGACAACATCACAGTGAGGCCCTGGGAAAGTCTGTTCGGTCAAGAAAACACAGTTGCTTTATTAGTAAATGAAAGTAGGGGTTCAGCTGCCCCAAATTCTGGAAGCAGTAGTTGGTGAGAAAAGAAAAACGTCATTATTACAAAGCTGCATAATCTGGGAGGAGAGGTGACTCGCTGTCTCCAGGCTCATCTCCTACACAAAACACAAAGGAAACCCCTCCATTCCAGGAAAGACCAAAGCCCAAAACAGTTACCCGAATTTCCATTCCATCCTTATCTTGTCTGTGGAGCCAGAGGGCAGCCAAGTGGATGGCCGTCTGTCTTTAGGTTCCCTCCTGGAGCTGAGTGCACTGCCGGCACTGCCATCAGCCACGTGGCTTCTAAAGCCAGCTGGTCCCACAACCACTGACCTTCAGGTCTGTGAGAGAGCACGCTGCTCCTCCTTTCCCTTGATTCACATCCTCCAGCCCAAACTTCCCAGCTCTCTGAGAGGGTCCAGCACCTGCTAGGAATCCCATCTTTTTCACATGCTAGACTGACAGGTCTTTCTCTGGCACAGCACCTCCCTCTGCTGCCATCTTAACCTCTTAGGTACATGAAGCTGCATCCTCTGGTCCCACCCCCACCCAGGGACCGGAAGGGAGTAGGAGAGCTTTTCGCTTCGCAACTCACCCTGACTTTCCTTGCACATGCTCAGTGTAAGGCCTCCCCACTGCCCCGTCTTGCCTGTGGTAGCAGGGAGGGAGGGAGAATATATCCTCAGGCACCATGCTAGCTTGGTTAGCAGGGCAATGTGGGGTTGCTGCCCCTGTGGCTTATCTCCTCTGCTCCCACTGAAACTCCTGGCACTGGCAAGGTTACTGGTATCAGTGTGAGTATTGATTTTAATTTTAATATTAGTTTTCCTGTCACATCTTTTTTATATGATAGTAGACATCAGACCATGAATTAAAGTTGCCCTTTCAGTGTTTAAAGTTATATGAAATTTTCAAATGAATCATTTTACTGAATTTTTATTTTAGTTATAAGACTTGAAATTATGAAGCTTAAATTTTAGCTTTTCTTTAGACTAGTAAAGACTTCAGGCCAAGAATTTCTGAATCATCAAGGAAAGGAGAGAGAACAAAAATCAATTTATTAACAGCTCCTCTTTAGGCACATTCATGAAGGATAGTGAACTGCTCAACATTTAATTCACTAGATAACCTTGCATATTCCTGTGCTTTTATTCAGAATCCTTCACAATCCTTCAAGCAATAATGCCTTCTGCCTGTGGGTCTTCACCTGCCATATCCAAGTTGGACTTATCTTTTCAAATTTAGATCTTACATCACATCATCCTTAATGAGATGTTTAATGATCTCCCCAGCTGTCAATAACCACCTTCTCTGAGTTTCTCACAGCCCAGTATCTGTACTTCTTATGACATGTATCACTTTTTGCCTTTCATTATAGTAATTTACATACCTCCATCCTTTCTCTAGTTTGGATTTCTTGAGGGCAGATTCTTTGTGTTACAGGTCTACTTGGGGTACTCAATAAATATCTGTCAGGCAACTGAACAAATGAATGAGCAACTTTAAAATTAAATTGGTTATAGGAATCTTAGTGAAATCTAGCTCTATTCAAATATTTTTATTATCCATCACAATTATCCATGAAAATTAGAGGAAATATATAAGAACTCTAACATTAACATTATATCCAACAGAACAAGGAGAATAGCTAAGAAATAAAAGCATATGAGAGAGATAAAATACTTTAGAACATGGAGTTTATAAAAATTGTAACATTTTCAAAGAGAAAATGATTTAAAGTAAGTTCCTATATTATTATAAAATACTTAACAGCTAGCTATCTAAAAATTTACACATGTATATGTGTACTTAAGTTCTTATTAGTACAATTTAGAAATAATTACAATAAATAATAAAATATATATTATTTTTGTATAAATCCATGTAGTTACTTGATTCTTACATATGTTTTTGTTGCGGTTTGCAGATTCAGGCATCTATAACAGTCTATTGTTGCTGACAATGCACTGGTCTATTTCTTATGTGAATGGCGTTGACATGTTTACACGAATAAGATGAAAGTTAGATAACAGTTACATATGTGGGAGCTGCAATGCTTGAACAATGATGTGAGAAAATTTGTTAAATTGGACAATGGCTTTTTAAAATTAAATTTATAGGGGTGACATTGGTTCATAAAATTATATAGGTTTCAATTGTACATTTCTATGATACATGATCAGTATATCACTAATAGCTTTTAAATACTGGAAGAATGTTTCCTCAGTCTGTTGTACTATGTGGTGCCACAGAGATGCTAACATTGTAATTTTAATTGGAACTATTAATATTTTCTCCATTACATTCTTAAATCCAGACAGTCAACAAAATAATAAATTAAGCCCTGGTTTGTAGAATTTAGCCATTTCCATATTGTACATTCAACTACCAGGGACAGTTTGAGGCTGTTGATGTGATGTCATTGAAAGTGAATGTGATAGGAGATGTAAAATGTGAAGTAGCTCACCATTATGTAGCATTTTGCACCACACAGATACATAGATGTAAATAATAGTGGTAAAATGTTAATAATACAAGAAATCATGAGTTTATAATATACATTTATCTTTAATACATGTACTTATGTTTTGATATAATTTATTTAATGGCAAGTTATATAACTTTTAAATAATTGCCATGTTTAACAAACTCACAAAATTCCTGAATACTTAAAAATCAGATCTCAATAAAGATCAAAACTTGAATACATTTATTCTCATAGAAAGTGGGCTTGAGGGTAGGAAAGAAACAGACAGATAAATGGTTTTAAAGTGTTGTTTAAGTTTTCTACCTCTGCACCCAGGATTTACCCCTCCCCTTCCTGCAGGTGCAGGCTGTTGTCTATGCGTGAGGCAGCTTTTAAAGAAATCCTCCTACGTTTGAACGTAAAATACACAAAACAAACCAAGAAGTCAGAAAACCCCTCACAGGTAGGATAAAAAAGTGAGAGGACTCAGGAACAAAATATAGGTAATGTTTGCATGATAGAAAAGAATGATGTATTTTTAAAAAATAATAACCAGAGAACACAAACAATCAAGGAACTGTTTTAATTACTAAGAACACAGAAAAAGCATTTTGGAATTTGAAAAATAAACCTGAATAAATCTCTGGATAATGTAATCAAATTACATAACAATTAGCAGATTAAAGTTTTAAAAAATTAAAAGATCATGGAGAGCCAACATCAAATTTATAGGAATTTTATACAAATCAAATAGAACAGAAAAAAGTGATTTCCATATAAATGATACACAAAAGAAGTCCAAATTTGAAAAATAAGAGTCTCCAATATGAAGAGCTCAATCTCCCTGTGCTATGTATATAAATTTAGAAACTTTTACACACAGTACATCATCTTCTAACTTCAGAGCCACCAAATCTTAAAAATGTCCATATGGAAATAACAACAATAAAAACAAATGCAGATAAGATTGGAAATAAAAATGCCATTGTTTCTTTCTGTCTTTTTTTCTGAGTGCTAGATGTGAACAAAACATTTTTACATTTCAAAGGAAAAACTGTTTTCATGACAAAATTTTATACCCTACTTAACCATCAGGAGAGCCTAATAAAGATCTTCTCACATATTTAACGTCTGTCTGAAAAATTTTACCTATAAAGTATTCTTTCTTAGGAAGCTACTGAAGACTCCTCAATAAATCAGGTAAAAGGACAATATTAAGGACCTAGAGAAACACCCACAGGAGGTTAAAGGTAGTCCCCACACAACACTGGGAGCTCCCAGACTAGATACGAGCATGATTGAGAGCAGGGATGTTTAGGGATGTGCATGAAAGTTTTTTTTTTTAAATATTCGATACTAGCTTCTTAATTTTTTTTATTTTTTTAACATTTTTTATTGTTCAAGTACAGTTTTCTGCCCTCCCCCCATCCCTCCCCATCACCTCAGCCCTCCCCACCTTCCTCTGCTGTTCCCACCCCTCCTTGTTATTGTCCATGTGCCCTTAATAATTGCACCTGCAAACCCTTCAGGGATGTGTGTGAAAGTTTTAAAGAATCAGGGTTCATAAAGAAAGGGTAAAAAAGCAGTTAACTCATGGGGGAAGAAAAACTCTCCCGGAGAAAATACAAGCACAGTGGATACTCACTATTCACTACTTCTATATTTACAAACTTGCCTACTACTAAAATGTATTTATAATGCCCAGATCAATGCTCATGCTACACTTGTCGTCATGCACATGCGTGTTCAGAGCAGCAGACTTGTCTCCTGACACATTCCCTACTGAGGTCAAACAAGATGGCGCTCTGCCTTCTTGTTTCTGCTCTCATGTTTCATATGTGTCTTTTTTGCTGTCTATTTGACGCCATATTTTTTGAATTTGTGTACTTTTTGCTATGATTTCACGAATTGTAGAGCTGAAGTGCTGTCTCATGTTCCTCTGTGGGAAGAGGGTGAGCTGGGTAGCAGAGGAAAATGCAGGTGTTAGGTAAGTTACCTTGGGACATAAGCGTAGTGCTGTCAGACATGGCTTTAATGTTAACGATTCAACAACATTATTGAATAAGGTATCTTTGAACAGAAACACAATGAAAGAACTTGGTATACAGATTATCTGATGGGCGCGTTGTGACAGGAGGCCTGCAGGAACCTCGCCCTGTGTTTCCACAGAGTAATGGTCCAGCACTAATTCAGTGCGTGCAGCTGCTTTGTGGAACATGACTATAGTCAGTGACAAGAACTGACTGTATAGTATACTTCATTTGGCTTGGTAAATGGTCATTTTTTTAAGATTTATACTTTAATATTGATATGACTAAAATTTGCTATTTAACCGTACTGAGAAAATGGTGGGAGGGGAGGCAAAATAGGAACTAAATTGGTATTGTCTAACATTAATATCAGGAAATACTAGTATAAGCAGGTTCTTATAATTATCTTGTTACATCAGGAGAAACAAAGACTTGAAATAGTGGTTTACAGAAGGACACCAGGAACTGGGAAGGAATGAAGTAGGAAAATGTTGTTTAAAACATAAATTTTGATATTACAATATGGTTTTTAAATCATGATTACATATTTACTTGGGAGAAATCAATTGATATTTAAGAAATTAAAAGTGAAAAGAGTTTTAATAATATATGTAATTTAAACAAAGCATAACTATATGGTTAAAACACTAGATTTCAAAGTAACAGTTTTTTTGCTTTTGTTGTTATTGGGGTTTTGTTGTTTGTTTTTTAATCTGCAGCAGAAAAAAATACTGTTTAGGGCTTTTTAATTTTTTTTATTTTTGGTAACAAATAAAAACCATCTGTAAGATGTTACATGATTTCATTTTCATTTTATTGGAGATTGAACACTGATAAAAATGCACATTTCAGAATTTCTTATATTTGTTTTATGTATTTATCCAAAAGTATTTAGATATTTGCTGCTGTGAAAGCATAACTAGCTAGATCACTTTCTCATCTTAGAATTTCAATGTACAACACATTTTCAACAGCATGAATAATTCTGCTGGATTTAGTCTTCCTTTGTGTCGTGTACTACAGGGCAGCGTTGCATCTGGGCAAAAATTCTGCTGATGGATACCTATATAAAGCTCCAATTTGTACTAAGGTAGTCTTCTGTCCAGTAGTTTCTAAGATATGCATAAAACTAGATCAGCTGAGCTTCATATAATATTAACACTAACTATTTTTATGGGATAAAAACAGGCTAATAGCTTGGTTGAAACTTTAGAAAGTGACATTTTCAGAGGAACAAAAGGAAAAAAGAATTCTTCTAGTAAAATGTAATTGGCAGAATGATATATAAAAATGGAAAAGGCATTATTGACTTGCAGAACGTTCTAAATATACCTCGTTTAATAAGCACATCTTGCTAGTTGACACACAATTATGTTAATGTGGTAAGAGTCTAAGAGTAATTTAAATATAATTAGGGCTTAAAAAATAAATGGCATTGAACACGGGACTTGTGTTCCTGTTTGTGGAGTATTCTTTTAAGTAAAAAATAGAAAGAAAAATAATCTATAAATAAAAATCCTTGCTCTATTTTCAATTTAGTGTGAGTTTATAGTTTCATCGTTGATAAATATGATGAAATGTGAGTTTTTTATGTACATTAATTTTTTTGCAATGTCCAGAGCAGCATCTGTACAACAATGAAATAACATTAAATAAAAGGATATTTAATCTACTAACTCCTAATAGCCAAACAATAATATTAAGAAAAACACTTTGGTTGATATATTATTTTGAGTGTATTTATAGACTTTTATAGGTAGTTGACTTTAGAATGAATTGTAGATGTGAAAGATAAAGAAATAAAAAAATAGAATGTTATCCTTTGTTTCACTTAGCATTGTGTCATAAGTATCTTCTATGACTTTAAGCATGTAGAGCACCAGTTTTAATGGCTTCTAGTGTAACACTTTTTTAAAAAATTGGAATATAAATGACATATAGCTTTATATTAATTTCAGGTGTACAACATAATGATTCAATATTTGTATACACTACAAAATTATCACCACAGTAAGTCTTGTTACCATCAGTCACTATACAAAATTATATATTTTTTATCTTGTGATGACAACTTTTAGGATTTACCATCTTGGTAACTTTCAAGTATACACTGCAATATTATTGACTATAGTCACTCTCTGTACGTACATCCCACTTATTTATTTTAAAATTAGCATTTTGCATCTCTTCAACCATTCACTCATTTCAGTTGCTCCCCAAGCCCCTCTTCTCTAGCAACCACTGTTCTGTGGGGGTTTCGGGGGTTGTTTTTTAGATTGTACATACAAGTAAAATCATACTGTATTGCTTTTCTCTGTCTTAGATATTTCACTTAGCATAATTCCCTGAAGTTCCATCTATGTTGGTGAGTTTAGCTAAAGGTTGGTCAATTTTGTTTATCTTTTGAAAGAACCATCTCTTTGTTTCATTTATCTTATTTATTCTTTATTTAGTCTTTTTTTTTTTCATTTATTTCCACTCCAATCTTTGCTATTTCCATCCTTCTACCAATTTTGACTTCATTTGTTCTTCTTTTTCTAGTTCCTTTAGTTGTAAAGTTAGATTGTTTATTTGAGCTTTTTCTTGTTTCTTGAGGTAGGCTTTTAGCACTATTACATTCCTTCTTAGCACTCCTTCTGCTACATTCCATAAATTTTGTATGTAGCATATCTACTTTCACTTCTCTCAAGGTATTTTTTGATATCACCTTTGATTTCTTTGTTGACCCATCGGTTATTTTCCAGTGTGGTGTTTAATCCCGACTTGATGTTCTCCTGTTTTCTTCTCATAATTGATTTCTAGGTTCATAACATTACGATCATAAAAGATGTTTGATATGCTTTCCATCTTCTTAACTTTAATGAAGAATAAACTAATTCTTCTGAAGTTTAATGTGATCTGTCCTAAAGAATGTTCCATGTGCAGTTGAAGAGTTTGCATTCTTTGCTTTGTGGAATGGAATGATCTGCATGTATCTGTTAAGTGCATCTGGTCTATTGAATGGTTGAAGACCAATGTTTTCTTATTGATTTTCTGTCTGGATGATCTATTCTTTAAAGTAAGTGTGGTGTTTAAGACTCCTACTATTATTGTAATACTGTGAATTTCTCTCTTTATGTCTGTCAATGTTTCCTTAATATTTTAGGTGCCTCTATGTTGGGTGCATAAATATTTGCAAATGCTACATTCTCTTGTTGTGTTGACCCCTTTATCATTATGTTGTGGCTTTCTTTGTCTTTTATTACAGTCCTTTTTTAAAAGTCTGCTTTTCATGATATAAGCATAACTACTCCAACTTTCTTTTGGTTTCCATTTTCATAGAACATCTTTTTTCACCCCTTTACTATCTGTGTGTTTATATGAAGTGAGTCTTTTGTGGGTAGTGTATAGATAGGTTTTTTTAATGCACTTAGCCACTCTATATCCTTTGATAAGATAATTTAATCAACTTAAATTTAAGGTAAATATCAACTGGCATGTACTTATTATCATTTTGTTCATTGTTTTCTAGCAATTTCGCAGCTCCTCTCTGTTTCTTTCTACTCTTGCTCTCTTCACTTTCTTTAATATTATTTTTAGATATCTTTTTTTATTATCATTTGCATTTCTACTGCAGGATTTTCTGTGTGGTTACCATGAGGCTTGCATATAATTTCTTAACACATATAACAGTTTATTTTAAGTTGATAGCAATTAAAATTTGAATGCATTCTAAACTGCTATATTTTTACTTTTCCCCATATGTTTTTGATGTCACATTTTAATCTTTTGATTTTGTATATTAAGTAATTGTTTTAGCCATAGTTATTTTTATTACTTTCATCTTTTAACCTTCATATGAGCTCTATAAGTGATGATCTACTATGTAAAATATGTTTTTACCTTTACCAATGAGATTTATACTTTCATATGTTGTCTTTTTACAAATTAGTGATCTTCATTTTTAACTTAAATAAGCCACTTTAACTTTTCTTTTAAGGCAGGTTGAGTGATGATGAACCCCTTTAACTTTTGCTTGTCTGGAAAACTCTTTATCTCCTCAGTCCTGTTATGATGAGTCTTGCATTCTGAACTTCAGTGTCAACTTCTGATTAACTGGACAGAACCAAGCAGAGGACCCCTTTTTTCCACAGTCCTAACCCCTTTTGACATGGCCAAGCTGAGCCTTCTGAATTATCCGTGTGTATACTCCTGGGCATGGCTCCCTGTGCTCCATCATCTGCACTGTCTTAATTTGCGTGCACCCTCTTTTATTTTAATGTCTTTTTTTGTTGGCCATGTAAGTTATCTTTATTTACAAAACTGTATAATATAAAGTTTGTTGTGGTGATTAACATATGTATATGTATGCATATATACAATACATATATTCACTTGCATTCTTGAGTTTTTTCCTAAAATAAATTCATAGACTTTTAATATCATCAAAATATGGTCACATTGAAGCCTTTTTATATGTATATTGATGATTTGCTTCTAGTAAGTTTGTTGCAAATTATATACAAAGTAATTGTACCAATATATGTGTGTGTTGATTTTCTGATTGTCTGTGTCTCCCACTAGAATGTCAGCCTCATAATGATGGTAAGCTTTGGTTTAATTCAAACAGGCCTAGAATAATTCCTGGAATACAGCAAGAGGTTCATAAATATATATTTGATTAAATGAATAAATTTTCAAAGGAAGTAATTTTAATCCAAACTGCTCACCTATTTAGATTCAAAATCCGGCCGATCTATGTAAAAGGAATCATCTTTCTTAGTGAGAAACCAAAATAATTAACACAAGCTTATTTAAGGAAACATGTCTTGGCTCATGGCTCCAGCCAAGTGCTAGGACTAGAAACTGATCCTAGGAAGAAAATTAGCTTTAAAACAAAAAGTTAGGTAGTTAAGATAGAAAGTTGTGAATATGAGTTTTTTGCTAACCAGAAAAACTGACTAGTATGGAGTGCTCTATATTCACATCAGAAAACAGTCTGTTGTATGTAAAGGACCAGAAATAGTTCTAGAAATTGTATCACAGAATTCTTTGAACCTCAACTGCATGCATGAAGAAGCTGTAATTATCTGAAATTATGATGCCATCTTTATCTTTTCACTTTCTCTTTTGTTAAGGAACTCATAGGACGAATTTGTTTTGCTGGAGATGCCTGTTATAAAATAAATGCCTCTATACCTGATTAAAATTAAATAGATTTTCATAGTCAGCAAGAGTGAGTAGTAACTCTAGCTTGTACTGGTCTAAGGTTACTTTATCTCCTCAGTTGGTTTTTTATATCACAAAATTGTCATCTATGAAAAATAAACTTAGAGGCAGGAATCAATCAGTATTTTATACTTTTTATTAAGAAGTTAATGTTTCCTTGAGCAACATTTGTTCTATTTCACTCTCTCCCTGATAAGTCTCGAAAGGAGACAATCTGAGATCCTTTTGTAGCATTATATATTTTCATCAGAATGACTAACTTCTACTTGTTCCGTAAAGAATTACATGGATAGTCAGCTGGTAACAGATAATATAAGTCCATGATGAAACTGTTAGAAAATATGTGTTATGGTTGCTGAACAGTAATGTGGGGTTCTGTTGCCTGCTGCCCGTAAATTCTGGAGGCAGATGTTTGGTTAAAAATGAAAGGGCTTGTTTATTCAATAGTTATACAATTTTGTAAGAATAATGGGCTTCTGCCTCAAAGCCCATTCCCTTTAAAATACCCAAAGAATAATAATCTCCCCACACTTTACCAGATTAGTTCAAGCCTGTGCTTGAAATTCCCTCTCCACTTAAAATTTCATCCTTTGGGATACACAGGTGGCTGTAGCGTGATGATGCAGGCAACTTAGCTGGTTCCTGGTTACAGTTCAGCTCCAGGCATCTTTCCGAGTCTGCGCCCTCGTCAGAATCTTACTTGTGTGCTGCCCTTCCCTGCTCACACTGCCTGCCGGCCCAACTCCTGCACTTCATCCCTCCAGGTGTTCGCAGAATAGTGTGTCCTTGAGCCTGACTGAGCAGGACCGGGAGCACAGCGCCAGTCACCAGCACTGCCCACGCATCTCACTTTGGGAGGGGATCCAGGGCTTGTCGCCTAG
This sequence comes from Anoura caudifer, assembly GCA_004027475.1. NCBI lineage: Eukaryota > Metazoa > Chordata > Mammalia > Chiroptera > Phyllostomidae > Anoura > Anoura caudifer. The sequence goes on from PVKU01002083.1 coordinate 116,121, forward strand.
CCACAATACTTCCATAGCTCGCGCTGGCCAGGAACGCTCAGGTCCCCAACCAGGCAAGCGAAAGGAAACCAGAAGAAGGGGCGAGTCTGTGCGCACCCCCTATTTAAATGTTCCACCCCCAAATCCTGCATGCTGTGGAAGCATACAACTTGCCAGCCAATTCCGTCCTAGACTGGCAGGTCTGCACCTCCCTGCAACCTCTGGGGAGGGTTTTTCTCATCGTCCATTGCATTCATCAGTCCTCACAGCATCTCTGCCCAGGGTAGGATGTTACCATATTTACCTCCACGGTGCACGTACCTCATGAACTTCTCAGATCTTGCATGCTCTGTGGCAACTATGCAAAGCTGCATTAGTTGTTTACCCATCCCCATGGGTAAGGAAGTCAGTCACACAGTTTCAGTTGCGATTTCAGTCCTGCCGCCTTTGGTACTTGCCAACTTCGCCCGGGAATCCCTCCCCCTGTGCCTAGCTATCTGGCCAGATCCCTCTGTAATGTCAGGATGCAAGCGGCAACAAGCAAAGGCTTATTATGGTTATTAAAGGGCGAATTCCTTATGGAGAAGCCAATCCAAGTGCACTCAAGATAGCAACTTGCCATTCTACCAAAATCGAATAGCAGTTATGTCTTGGAGACAAAGAAGTTCTACTTTCATGATACATGGAAAACATGCTATGTACAAAAGAATGGTTCTTCTTGATTGTCAAGGATCTTCTTTTCTCATAAGGAAAGGACAAATATACTCTTATGGTATGTCATTGGTATTTTTGTATAAATTTAATATTGCTCTATGTTGAAAGGCACAAAGATAAGTCTTATCTAGTACCCAAGATGAGGTGAGTATTCAATCATGACATACTATGCTACTATCTCCTTTCATTCATTATTAGTTGCATCAGGCAATAAAAATAAATACACAGTATCATCATCATGGAATTTACACTTCAGTTAGGGGAAAACAGACAACAAACTAAAAACTGGGTAATTCACTAAATATTTACATACATACATAATAAGAGTGTTTCAGATGGTAATTAGTGCTATGGAGAAAGGCAAAACAGGGAAAAAAGAGTTGGGAGTACCGGTGAGATGGGATGCAAATTTAAATTGGGTGATCAGTGAATGCCTGATGCAGACGGGGATATTCAGATAAAGACCTGAAGGAGTGGAAGGAGTGACACAAGTGAATGCCTGGAAGAAATGTATTAGAGGCAAAGAAAATTGTAAGACCATGGGCAAGTCAGGAGCTCTGGTCACTCCCACATTAGAAGATCAAGTTGATGAGGGAAAACCAGCAAACAAGACTGTTAAGGAGAGACCAGTGAAGTGGGAAGAGTCCCAGATGAGTGGTGCACAGACAGCCAGGTGACGAGAGTGTTTCAAAGGCAGACAGTCATTATGTCACTTACTGCTAAGTCACATAAAATATGGACTGCAGTTGACCTGTTGTCTGCATGGTAATCATTGCTGATCACAAAAATACTTTTTGTTCTGTTGTGGGAGTAAAAGCTGGACTGGTAATATGTCCAAAAGAGAACAGGAAGGAAGGAATTGGGGGGAGGGGAATGAACATAGATAATTATGAGAAGTTTTGTTCTATAAGAAAGAGAATGATAATGAATTTGTCATTGGAGGGGGAAATAGGAACAAGAGTAAGATTTTTGGTTGTTGTTGTTGTTCCTTTTGGGGGCAGAAATAAGGGCATGATTGTATGCTGATGGGAAATATCCAGTAAACAGAAAAATGATCAATGATGCAGGAGAAACAGGAGGAAATGCTAAAGCAAAGTCTCAGATTAAACAAAAGGGAATAGAATCCGGGGGCAAATCTTTCCCACCCCAGTTGGGAAAATCCTTTCCCCAGTTGAATATCCTTTCCCCACCCTAGATAGATGCTTCTTTTTTGTACTATTACTTACACAAGATATTATGGTTATAAAGGAATGTGAAAGAATTTATTTTTTATACTTTATGTACTGTTATTTTTTTATTTTTTTATTGTTGTTCAAGTACAGTTGTTTTCACTTTCCTACCACCACTTTCTCCTGCCCCACTCACCCCCACAGCTCCCACTCTCAGTCCTACCCTCTTTGGCTTTGACCATGGGTTCTTTATTACATGTTCCTTGATGACCCTTTCCCTTCTTTCATTAAGTATTTTTTCTATAATTTAATTCTACCTAGGGCTTGATATTGACAGATAAAGCAACTTAAAATAGTTTTCTATTTGGGCCACTCGGAAGGTTCTATACAAAATATAAAGTTAACTTCAGTTATTGTTTTGTTTGGTTTAGCAACTTGCTTGTACAAATTGAACTCTATATTGTGTTATTTTTCTATGTTCCATTTAGACATTCTTCCCTACTGAGATTTACTTAGACTATTTGCATCCAGTGAATCGTCTGCTGACTTGGGGTAATTAACACCTATCACTATATGACAAAGAAAATGCACTGATTGAGATCTGTAGAGTAATACCAAATGAGATAATTTACTGCCTGTGCATATTTATGTCCAAGAAGAATGCAGGGAGCAAATGTTTAAAATGAGATGGTACATGTGGAGAATATAGTTTTGTAAGACTAATTTGGATATAAAACTGTAATTTTAGGATTATGGGATTTGCAGTTTATTTTAATTGATATTCCAGTCTGTTACAATCAAGAATAAGAGACTGTCAGAGGGCCTACACCTCTTTGTGGTTTGTTTTTTGTGTATGCATATGGACACATACACACCTACATACATCCATACACATATATGAGTAAGTTCATATATGTTCACATACATGCATGTATTTATATTTATATTTTGAGCAAGGGACTCCTGACTGTTGTTTTTAGCGGAACTAATTCACCATACTTCTATGATAACCCTCAGGTCCATAAGTGAAGCTGGTAATATATTAGACATGTCAGTTACACCAAAGCATAATCTAAATAAATGAATTATTTAATCCAAAGTTGCTACAACAATGGTTCAGCTAACATGAATGAGAGACAACTCATTTAAATATATATTGATTAGTGAAGGCTGCTTTTGTATTCTTTTGAAACATAGTATAGGTAGCCTAAGGTAATAAAATAATCTGTCTGAGGACTATATATTTTGTTATTCTTGTGTTGTTGTTTCTAAGTGCAAGTAAGCAATCTGTAACTCCCAGAAATAGCCTAGATACATCTACTTGGAAAATACTGTTCTGGAGAAAAAAGTCATTGCAATGCTGATTGATGACCAACATAGCAAGCCATCTTTCAGATGTTTCTTTCTAGCCCAGAGTACACATATCTAGAAAATTATTTTTAATTCCTTTTCTGTACAAAAGTTTTAGGAATCCAGGTCTTTTCACATTATATAAAAATTATATCCCTCCCTGGCTGGTGTGGCTCAGTGGATTGAGTGCCTGCCTACAAACCAAAAGGTCTCTGGTTCAATTCCCAGTCAGGGCACATGCCTGGGTTGTGGGCCAGGTCCCCAGTAGGGGGCATAGAAGAGGCAACCACACATTGTTGTTTCTCTCTTTTTCCTTCCATTCCCCTCTCTCTAAAAATAAATTAATTAAATCTTTAAAAAATTAATCTCCCTAAGAAATGGATTATTGGCATTAATAGAAGTGGTATCTTTCACACCTTTCTGAAATCTCTGTAAACCCTGAAACCTTTCTAGATAGTTAAGTTTAAACAATTTCTTTTTTAATTGTTTGTTTTTTATTGAGTCTTTTCCATTACCATTTATCCTCCTATTACCCTCTTCCACCTCCATTTATTCCGCTTCCCCCTGCAATCACCACACTGTTGTCCATGTCCGTGAGTCCTTTTTCCTTTTTGCTCAATCCCTCCACCCTCTAACCATCTCACCCCAGAGCTGTTAGCCTGTTGTCTGTGAGTCTGTCTACATTTTGCTTATTACTTCAGTTTTTTCATTAGATTCCACATATGAGTGAATTCATAAGGTATTTGACTTTCTCTGACTGGCTTATTTCACTTAAGAGAATGTTTTCTAGGTCCATCATGCTGTCATGAAGAGTAAACTTTTCTTCTTTTTTATGGCCATGTAGTATTTCATTGTGTAAATGCACCATAGTTGTTTTACCCACTCACCTACTAATGGACACTTGGGCCACTTCCATATCTTGGTTATTGTAAATAATGCTGCAATGAACATAAGGGTGCTTATACTCTTTCAAATTAGTATGTGATGCAGACACCACCTGCAGTGTCCACATCATCATGGATGAAATGAAACATACCCACGGACTACCGAGTCTGGTGGAGGAAAAATGACAGCACGGCTTTTCTCTCAAGGGGAACAAAAGCCCACGGCCTCTGCCATGACGGCCTTTATTGGGTTCCTGGTCACATTACATGATGGTCCTCATTTACTATGCACAGGTTCGCTATAGGTGGTTACCTTTTACTGAAAACAAATGAGCCTATGCTGCTAATCACATCACAGAAGAAGGATATTTGCAAATGAAAAAGGGAAAAGTAGTCGAACCGGTTACACTCATCCTAGGAAGGTTTAGCATTCCTGGATTTTAGGAAGTTACAATAAGCACTTGCTATCTGAATTCAGGGTGAGGGAGTTTTAGCAAAAGCAAGACTCAAAGCGGTGTAGGTACAAATGCAGGCCTGATTCCCCATGGGAGAACCCATCCATGGGCATGGGTCCTCTGCATCGCCAAGTGGGAGCTGGGCCCATGCCACACAGAATGGACTCCCACAAGTATGGGTTTCTTTGGATACATTCCCAGAAGTGGAGTCACTGGGTCATAAGGCAATTCCATTTTTAATTTTTGATGTAACTCCATTCTACTTTTCACAGTGGCTGCACCAGTCTGCATTCCCACCAACAGTACCAAAAGGTTCCCCTTTTACCATATCCTCACTAGCACTTGTTGTTTGTTGATTTATTGATGATATCCATTCTAACCAGAATGAGGTGATATCTCATTGTGGTTTTAACTTGTGTTTCTCTGATGATTAGTGACTGATTATCTGTTCATATGTCCATTGGCCATCTGTATGTCCTCTTTGAAGAAATGTCTATTCAGGTCCTTTGCCCATTTTTTAATTGGATTATTTGTTTTCTAGTGTTGAGTTTTATTAGGTTCTTTATAAATTTTAGATATTAACCCCTTATCAAATATATTGGCAAATATGTTCTCCCATTCAGTGTGTCATATTCCATTTTATTGACTATTTCCTTTGCTGTGCAAAAACTTTTGTTTGATGTAGCCCCATTTGTTTATTTTTTCTTTTGTTTCCTTTGCTTGGAGAGATATGTCAGAAAACATACTGATACAAGCAATGTCTGAGATTCTACTGCCTGTGTTTTCTTCTAGGATTTTTATGGTTTCCACTTTAACATTTAAGTCTTTAATCTATTTTGAATTCTTTGTGTGTGGCATAAGAAGGAGCCTAGTTTTATTTTTCTGCTCATATCTGTCCAATTTTCCCAAAACCACTCATTGAATAAACTATATTTAGTCCATTGTATGTGCTTGTTTCATTAATTGACTATAAAGGTGTGGGTTTATTTCTGGGCTTTGTATTCTGTTCCATTGATCTATGTGTCTGTTTTTATGCCAGTACCATGCTGTTTTGATTACTATGGCCTTATAGTATAGTTTGATATCAGGTAATGTAATTCCTCCACCTTTGTTCTTGTTTCTTGAGATCATTGCTGCTTTTCAATCTTTCATGTTTCCATATAAATTTTTGGATACTCGTTCTAGTTCTGTGAAATATGTCATTGGTTTCTTGATAAGAATTGTGTTGAATCTATACATTGTTTTGGGTAGTATGGACATTTTAATGATGTTGAGTCTTCCTACCCATGAACACCATATATGCTTCAAATTATTAGTATCTTCTTCAGTTTCTCCCTTCAGAAATGAAGCACATTTCTGAATGTGTCTTGCAATTTTCAGAGTTCAGGAAATTTATACATCCTTAAATTTACTCCTAGATGTGTTATTCTTTTTGAAGCAGTTGTGAATGGAATTATTTTCTTAGTTTCCCTTTCTGATAGTTCATTATTGGCATATAAAAATGCAACAGATTCTTGGATATTAATTTTGTATCCTGCTACTTTACTGAATTAATGTATCACTTCTAGTGGTTTCTTGGTGGAATCATTAGGGTTCTCTATGTATAGTATTATGTCATCTGCTTTTTTTTAGTATTTGTGACTAGTAGATATAGTGTTTAGAATGTTGTCATTTCTTGGACAGGAATAAAGGTTGACCCAGTAGTATATGCTATTTTTCTCATCACACTTAGTCAAATACTACAGTAGGCTTTGGAGGTAATTAAGAAAGTGAAAACTTACCCTCTATGTTAATATGCATATCCTGTAGCTACAGCTATCTAATCATCCATTCACTCTTTCACTCTATGTATGTTTGTTGGACATTGAATATGGATTGCTTTGAGTTAAGAGATGTCTGTTCTTAAAAAGTGAAGATGAAATTATAAGGTATTGAACTAAAATATTTCCAAATCTGTGCTTTGATCAGTGTTATCATAATTAAAATTTATAACTTCAAATACTTTTAATTTATTTTTGGGAAACTAGACTTTCTCAAGAAAGAACTGATAAATTTACCTAAATGGTACTTTATATTTTTAAGGATGGTATAAAATGGTAGCAAAATTTTAATACCATATCTCTATTTATCTTGCCTAGCTGATACCATTCCAATGCAACAGTTTCATGTTAAGCTATTCTTCCTGATTTCCTTAAATCATGTGGAAGTTTCTGTCCTACTTGATTATTACCATCTGCGTCCATTTTCCAAAATAATTTACTTTAAACTTTACTTTTATCTCTAAGATATCCCTGCCATTCAGAGAAAGTATTTTGGAACTATTTTTCATTTCATCTTGGATGAAAGCTCAGAAACTAAATTATTTCACTTTATAAATTATAATTTGGAATCTTTATGACATCACAAAGGAGCTGCTATGTCAAGCATAATAGTATGTTTTTGAAATAAAACTGAATATGAAAATATATATAATATATGAAAGTTAAGATAATGTTTTATTGGTTATTTTGAAATATATATTATATTCCTATAAAAATATAAGCATCTCTTTTTCGTAGATTTTTTTCCCCATTTTGGTTGAAGAATTTCTTCTCCAGATGTGCAAATGCCTCTGAGACACCGAAGGAGTTTTGTCACACCATCTAGAAAATCCTTATCAAAACAAAGCTCTGTTCTCTGGTGGTGTGAGGTGCATGGTGTGATGAGTGGTTCCAAGTCACTGTTTGTTCACTCCTTATTCTAGCAGAGCCCATTATTTAAGGAAACAGATGAGGAAATATCAGTTATATTTTGGACCTCTCCTTAGTATAAAATAGGGGAGACTTGGAAAGTAGAACTAAAAAAAATGGAGGTATCAAAGAATAAGCCAGGTATGATAGATGAGGATGGATATCATCAATTCCAGTAGAAACATTTTTTATTATTAAAAGCTTCAGAATACCCTTTATGTTTTTAATGTGAGCTATTAGGTCAGTGGAAATTTCGTGAATTTTAAAAATATGTATTTTATATGAGTTGACAGGAGCTGACTCTTCTGGGAGCTGACTATTAAATATACTGAAAATTTGTAAAAGAACCACAACTCTGAGTAGTAAATCAGTGGAATTTGACATCCTTTGTATCAAAACAGTTTTTACTGTTCATAACAATGTATATAACATACAAATTTCCAAGAAGTACGCTTTACTTAAAATAAGTTCCTTTCCTGCAAAACTATTCCTAAGTATTTTTATTTTATTATTTTTGACTTGAAGTTTTCCTGCATCCCCTTACCTGACAAAGAGTAGTATGAGAGCCTATACTTTGGTAAGGCACAAGGTCGTGCCTTTACTTTGTTGATGACGAAAATGTGTGGTGTCTGTTTTTAACAAATAAGATTGTTTTCAGTAATGCTACTAAATCTCCCAGGTAAGATCTTAGAAGGTATTTGGGGAGGTATTTTAATTTTATTTATTGTGTTATTACTTATGATGAATTTAGCACTTAAACACCAGTGTCTGTTTGCGAGAAGCACCTTATAAATATCTTTGAATTCTCCCAATAACCCTGTAAGAAATAGAAATAGAGTATTTATAACTTCCATTTCACAAGTGAAGCGGCTGAAACCTCACATTTTTATTCTTATATGTTTAGCTCTTTGAGAGAAATGTCTCTTCAAGTTTGGAAGATTCACCACCGCTAATCCCCCAAAGGCCAAAAAGCAGAGTCTAATAACGCTCTGAAGCTGATGGTTTGAAGTCAGACCTTCTTAGTGAGTGTATTTATGGCGCTTAGAGAGACTTGATTACACATTTCTATTTGGATCCTTTTCATGTTGATTACAGGCTGAATTTCCCTATATTTTAGATCTTGTGTAGCTTTTTCTATGAGACGGTTCGTGTGTTTGATTTTTTTTTAATGTAGAGTTACAACTTTGCTGTTTTGCAAAATAATCTAATATTAAAGCTGGCATTTACATTTACATGCATTTCTCTAAGGATTTCAATATCTGTGTGGTTTCTGTAAGCTTTGTGACTATTTAATCTTTTAATCTACTTTTTATTATATAACATTTAGAATATTTGCAGATCTGAATACCCTTAAATTAAAGGAGTGGTATTAATATTAATATTATGATTTTAGACTTAGAGATCATTCTTAAACAGTCATAAACCACCCACTTTTCCAAAGATGCCACAAATTTTACTTGTATCTGCTTTTCCTTGATGACTTCTGTTTTGGGTGCACTACATTCTCCATGCACCTTTATTAGTCCATCCCTCTAGTGACCAACTCATACTCAGTTATGACTTCTTAGATCATGGAACAGAATACCTCAGAGCTGAAGGAAGGTGGGCCTTCTGGGCCCACATGGAACACACAAGCAATCCCCTGGTGGTGGGAGACAAATAAGTAGACAGGAAAAATATATAACACTCAATAGGGTAGTAGCCATTTACCCGGGCCCATTGCCTTCAACTTGCACTCTGACCCCTTATAAACCTGCTGTATACTCAGCTGTACTATTTAGGGTGAGCACCTGCAGCCTAGAAAGCAAGTCTCCTACCTACTTATCTCTATGTTTACTATAGGTCTATATTCAGTTCTTACTCTACTTTACTGAAATTAATATTTGATGTGTAGCAAATTAGTTTTAATATTAAAAGGTATTTTAAAATTATTCACCAATGCAAGTAATATACAGTGGAAAGATATACATAGTGTCTATTGTTCAATATCATGCATTCTAACAGTCAGCTTTTCCACAGAAGCAAAGAAAAAGACATTCTAATAAACAAACCCTTATATTACAAGTGGAGAAATCATATAAACAGAGCAGAATTAAAAGTGTGCTTCTTGAGTCATGTTGGATAGAAAGTCGGGAAAAGATATTACCGATAAGGTAGTGCTCAGAACATTTCAAACTACTTTTGACACTAGCCTTGCTCATCTGAGAGTACTAAAAAATGGAAATATTCTGGCTGGCAGAGAAGATGGAAGAAAAGTAGCAAAAGGTAAAAGAAGCGGGGGAATGCAAACATGACACCAGTTAATAAGTCATGAATAAAGATTGGTTTACATGAATGTGGCAGACAGCTAGCTATTCACTATCCAGTAAGTCTAAACAAACTGAAGATTCACTTTACCTCATCTTCATAGTACAGGGTCCACCTATACAACAATTCTGGGTCTAGGCCTTCGAAGAAATACTTCATGAAGAAGTTATCTCATAACGTACAGAATTATACCATTTGTTTCCTACTAATATATCATGTTCACATCAGCTCCAAGTATTTTTCAAAGATATGTATGTATAAAAAAGCATATATCTGGAAAGGATATTCAAAAATACATAATTAAAGATGCTCTTTCATTTCTCAGGCACTAACAGTTCTGTCTTCCCTCTTTTAACCTCCATAACTAATTACAATATTACATTTTGATATCAAAACTCCTCAACTTCATTTTTATAAGTGCATATGATTTGGACAAGAGCTTCTAAATATCTTTAAATCTGTCAGCATTCAAATATTTGCTTCCCTTCCCTGCCTAATTTCTCAGCTTAGTATTGGACTTGCCAACCATGGGGACTCCCAGTTTTCCAATCTCTTCTAAGCAGGCTAAGAACCTAACCCTTCCTCTGAGTGCAAAGGACCATCCTTCAGTGGGCCAATAGCACAAGGGTGTTTTATCCATAGATTACTCAGTCAACTATAAAATGGCCTTATCCAAAAAGATTTGTTGAATGAACTAAAATAATGTGAAAGATGATGACATGGTTGTTAATGGAACCTGAGATTTGAAAGGAAATAAAGAGAGAAGAGATGTAATAGACCATAGGCCATGAAAAAATCAAGATAAACCTAAGTGCTAAGGAAATAAAACTACAAATAATCAGAATATGTATTTGAAGTAAAGAAAAAATATATAAATTCAATGGAAAGAATAAGGCAACTGGAAATGAGAAATGAGCAGGTCCTTAAGAGAAGCTGAGGCACAATACTAAATAAACTATTCACTTGTAAGAGAAGAGACACCAATCCTTAATCCAAGTCTCTGTTTATCCTCACATAGATAGCTTCCTGAATCTAAATATTTCCAAGTCTATATTTCTCCTTTTCCTGACTAAATCTATGTATTCTTCTCTTTAATTTACTTACATAAAATATTCTCTAATTATCACAGTTTATAATTACATGAATGGCATGAGTTTTAAGGGAAAAGGCTGTTTGGAGGAGACTGGAACCACTATGTTTTGGTATGTTCTGTTGGTCACAGTACCTCTCTCAGTCTGCTTACTGTGCAAACTAAAAAGCCATTTTGGTCCCCAACGTTGTACCTAATTTATGACAGTTTACGTTATTTGGTAGGAATGGGGAGATTACAGTCGTTCCATACTGATCCTTTAGAGAAGGAGAACACAAGAAATAGTCTGGGTGGTAGCTTTAAATAGTAAAGGGAAGAAGTCAGGGTTGTGGGGGCACTTGGGGAGCCAGCCTGAGCCTGAGAAAGAGCTATTTGGTCCTAAGGGTTGGAAGCTTATGAACTCCTGTAGCGTCAGCACGTGTGTTCGCATATAAAAATATTTATTGTACATTGCTGTAATGTAAAACTGGTGCTTTAAATGAGCCTTCTAGAGCTAATCTTAGAGGACAAGTGTGCCCTCTTAAGAGAAAACAGAAGACAGTCTGTACATATTTATAATTTTGAAAGTTCTACACAAACCATTCTTACGTCCCATCATTACATTTTCTGCCGTAGCACTGAAGCACAGTTGGCTGGCTGGATCTATTGCCTCGTTGACATCGCTCTCTCCTACCTGAATATCTAGGTGTCCCAGCTCTGTTGCTCTGTTCCCTACAGCGAGTTCTGAGGGCGATGTGATGCTGCCAAGGCAAGATGACTACGATCTTGCCTATTACCCATCTTCCCTTTCCATCAGTTTGGAACTAAGCCAGGAATATGCTTGTTTGCTCTTCTTTGTCACTCTTCCTCAGAGTTCACACTTACATAAAAGAAAGCACAGTGAAAACGGGTCCAAACAAGCCATCTTTACTGTCTTCAAATTTTAATACATGGCATGCTTGGACCCTGTAGATATTTTATTCTCCATGTCCCTATATCTTTGTAAATTATTGCCTTGTTATTTTTATGCAATGTGTAATCTAAATGCTTAGGGAAAGTATAGGGATCTTCAAAAATTCTAAAATAACCTAAATGAGATATAAAATCAGCCTACTTATATGTTAAATTGTGCTTTCTCACTGTACTATATGAACATCTCCAAATCTTTTAGGTAGCATCAACATTTGTTTGAAAATTACTTTTCTAAATTATTAATCAACACAAGCTTTGCCTTGAATAGTCAGTTCTTAATATCATTCACCTTTTCTTGGATACCTTAAGCCTTATAGGTCATTGCCTTCTTTAAAGTTATGCTGGAAATTAAATGATGCCTGCAGGAGCCCCCTGCGTTCATCCAGCCAACCTAACTTCCTCACTTTCTCTAGCTCTTTCTTCCTCTTGTCTGTTTTTTTTCTATCAGAAGTCTTTGAAGACTGACTTTTCAGAATCATATTTATCTAACTATTTCTGTCTTTAAAGCATCATTGAAACTGAACATGACACTTCTATGACACAATTAGCAAAATATTAGTTCTTCTTCCCTGCATGCAAATATTTTCTAAAATTCTATTCCTTTTTCAGTTAAATAATAATTTATTTCAACATAAATTTATTAATTATCTATTTGATTCAGCATAATACTAGCTATGTCCTTAAAAATCATCAATAATAATCAGGAGATCTGGTGTGCAAAAAAGAACAATTCCTAATAAAACAACAGAGAACTCAATTAGAGACATATTATCAAGTACTAAATTCTACTGTGAATATTATATATTCTTTAAAAAAGTAAGCACTATTCTTACTCTTTAATCAATTGCCCATCATGACTAGTCTTGTAGCCACTATGCAATATGGACATAATGCTTGTTTGTGAGTGTACTGATAAAATGTTAGCCATTCACGTACTTCATTTACAATTTTGTTAAACATTTTCCTTCACCTTCCATCAATATTGTCTGCCTAGGGTAATAAACTTCTATGGTGTCAGGCTTTGTAAGTTTTTCCAACTGCACAAGTAGCTCACTGGCTGCTACAAATTATAAATCATATACTATAGCAAAAAACTTCAAAGGTTTTATATTTTGTTGAATAAATTAAGAATGTTGGATTGCCAAGTCTTTATTACAAGTGCAGTCCATATTTCTATACTTATTATAAGCTTTAAGTATCATTAACTTCAAGAATAGTAGTTCCCCAGCGGTGCCATTTTTCCATCATGCAACTTAATAAGGTGGACCTGTAATACTGGCTACCATTCAGATGGTGACAGGTGGTAGAGAAAACACACAATGGAATTTTCCATCTGTTCTCTACTTTCTATCCAAGGCATAAAGGGCAGAGTGCATTTTGTTATACACTTCAAACACTTTTTTTCCATCTAAACACCATTTTTAAAATAAATTTGTACTTTAGCTTACAGGAGGCTTAGAAATCTTAAAGGTTGAAACCATGTGCTCATCCCTCCTCACCTTTGTTGAGATAGCACACTGGTTTATACCTTATGAACAACAGATTCTGGCTTGCGCTTTCTACCCTTATCCTTTAGAAAATATCTCACAGCTTTAAAAAAATACCTAGAAGCTTTAAAAAAGCAGAAGGTATGGATCCATAAACAGTAATACAAATGTATAAATGACTGGTATATTTCATACCCCTTGAATTATTAGATACATTAAAGACAGCCTCTTTTTGTTATTAAGGTTTTGCAAGGTTTAGACATTGGCAGTACTTATTATGGAAGTGAGTTTATAATGTCAATAAAGAAGCAACCCACAATACCTGGAGGACTGACAGTTTTAAATTTTGCATACAAGGAAAAATATTGCATACTTTGTATGGAAATGTCGAGTTTTTAATTAAAACTTCATTTTTTTCTACTTATTTTTTATGACTCATTTTCATATGGCCTGGGATGTGCAATTATAATTAAGAACCGTAAAAGAGGTGGAAAATATGTAGCTATGTAGGGTAAGTGCCCTCTTTTCACTGAGTATTTGAGAAGTATTTCTGAATGGCAAACTGGAAAGAGTATATTTTAATATGCTTAATTGTAAGTGACTTTACCTGAGTAAATGGGTTAAATCTAGTCATTACATTTTTATTTAACAATTATTAAATGCTTAATATATACAAGGCACTATGCCATGTGCCATATAATGTGAAAAGTTAAATAGATTTCTGAGCTGCTTGCAGAACTTCTAGAGTGGAGCAGTGAATAATGAAATCATGAATATAAGGTTCCCAAACCTGGGTGCCTAGAATAATCATCTGGGGGAGCATATTAAACACAAAGACATCCTGGTTTAGACAGAGGCAATTTTAACTCTGAAAGTTGGGGTTGGATGGGGTTAGTTTTAAAGGTGGCATAGAAGATGCTGAGCAGAGGGCCATACAAAAGGTTTTGAGAAGTTCTGAATGCTCAAGGATCCACCTGAGCAGAGACATCTATTAGGTACTGTGACCACAGCTCTGACACTCAAAGAGAAAGATTTGGATGATCCACTTAAGTAGTCTAGTCTAGAGAATAGAAATGGATGCTCTCTGAGGGAAACCACAGAAAGAAAAAATCAGATTAACAACTCTTCCACTATCTACATTACGAAGCAGAAGGGATTAATCTAAGAAAATAGACATATAGTACTGGGTAGGGTAGGGTAGGGAAGGGTAGTATAGTACAGTACAGTACAGTACAGTACAGTATAGTGTAATATAGAACCAGCAGGGAAATCCCATGGTTGAGGTAAGTGATGGCATTTAGGAAACTGGGTATAAGTGTCAACATGAAACACTGCAGAACAGTTGAGGAAGGTGATACTGAGAAAAAGTTAGACAGTTTGTGCTGGAAATTGGTAATAACTGGAGTAAGGGCATTTTTCATCTCGTATCAGGAACCAAGCAAATTACAGTTAGTTAAGGAACGAGTGGATAGTTAGCAAGTGGTGACAGAGCTGTAGAAAGTGTTTATTTTTTGTTTTATTTTGTTGTGGAAGGCAGAAGTAGGAAAAGAAATTAATAAAATTCTCAGGAGGGAAAACAACTGAGAACTATATGCAACAAGGCAAGATGTGTATGATGGTGTGTGTATTAGAGGACAGCTTTCCAATGAAATACAGTATTTGCAAAGTAGGAGGCATACTTTTTCCACAGAAACAGCAGTGAGTGAACAATGAAATGAAAATACTAGATCGTTGGCTCAAATGCATTAAATATTATGAGGCTTGGCCAACAGCGTAGCAATGACCTGAATGTGCCTGGCAAGCAGAGGATTTCTAGGTAACCCCAATAGTTCCGGCTTGATAACTAACTGATAGGTGATGGTATTGTGAGGATAAAGAATGTAGAAAAGTGATTGCACTGAGGAAAAAGATGACGGTGAGTGCCTCAGGCGGTGTGGTTTTTTAGGTGCCATTAAACCTTCCATAAGTATTTCTATTGACAATTCAATGTGTAGCTCAAGGGGATCAACATCCTTGCAGAGACTTATTTAAGAGTTACGTGCAAAGGAGTGAGAATTGAAGCTGGGAAATAAGATAAAACAAAATAAACAAATGAATAGGGAAAAGGGGGGCAGGGAAGTTCAGTAGCTCCTCTCCCTTTTCTGACATCTGAGGAATAAACAGATGGAGGTTAGTTGGAGAAGAAACTCCACTCAGAAGGTGGAGGAAATCCTGGAGATATATAAGACAACTGAGAGAGAAGAAACTTCAAGGAGATGACAGTTTTTAATTATAACAAACATTGCTGAGACATTAAGAATACAGGAAAATTTTAAATTATATAATCTCATGGTTTTTAATGTCATTGGATGCCTTCATGAAAGCTATTTTAATTAAGTAGGAAAAACAGGAAATCAGATTAAAGTAGATCAAAGGGTGAGTGTCAGGCAAATAGTCAGTGTAGATGCTAATAAATTCATACTATTTTTAAAAATTTTTCATTTCAGAAAAATAGAAAGTAATATAAAAGGGAAGGTTTTGAAATATAATGACTAAGTTAAAGTTTCAAATATAGAGAAAAATCTCTATGCCACTACTAATTTCTTGCCACTACTATCGCATCCTCCATCACTATTAAATGTTACATTTCCTTTCATGTGCCATGTACAGTTTCACATATTTGGTAGTGTTTTTAAAAAGATGATATTAAATAGATCTTACAAAGGAAGGTATCTTTTAATGAGGAATTTGTGGTAATTTCTCCACAAATGGAAAGCTTTTCTCATGTATAGGAAACATGGAAGGAAAAACTGACAGAAAAAAAGTAGAAAGGTGAGGAAAGAGACCAAGTACCCAGAAGAAATTCGATGAGGGAAGTACAGGACAGAAGTGGAAGAAGACTTACTAACAATTGGGACCTATTCTGAAGCAAGAGGTAAAGAGGAGAGGAGAAGATGGAGGGGAAGATTATGGAACTGAAAAGTAAGAGGAATCTGTCAGCTAGGATATTGGGAATGTCATCCATGTGGATCCTGAAATCACCAAGATATTGGTCCATAGTCTTTCATAAATGTTGCTCTTATTTTATTAATTGTTTGTGTGTGAATAACTACATGAGTCCTCCAATTAAGTGCTCAACATTTGTTGGTTTCACTATTCCTACAATTATTCAGCCACAGAGCAGAATACTAGATTATTGGATAAGGTTGAAGCTTTCAGCAATTTTGGCTTGGCTGGTTGCTTTGCTTATCTATAGTAAACTTTGTGTAACCAAGTTATAAGCAAGAAACTTTATAACCGCATGCCATATTTTGGTCCCAAAGTGTTATTCATTATTCAAAATATTATTGAGTTGTTTTTTGTGAGAATCAACATATCTTGTTATTTATAATGCTGATAATATGAAAATAGTTTAGTATGCCATAAGCATATCAATCACCCCAAAAGTTTCCTCCCACACTATTTATTTATTATTTGTATGTGTGATAAGATTATTTAATACATATACTGTCTTAGCAAATTTCTAAATATCTAATACAGTATTGTTAACTATAGGCTTTATGCAATGTTCTAGATCTCTAGGACTTATATAAATAAAACTTCTTTAAGATTTGACTAATACCTCCTCATTTTTCTCTTCCTCCTCACTCTGTAGCAACCACCATTCTTCCCTCTGGTTCTACTTGAAAGTTTTGGATTCTTTATACAAGTGGTCTTTCTTTTTCTGGCTTATTTCACTTAGCATAGTGTCCCCCAGCCTCATACATGTTGTTGCAAGTGAAGAGATTTTCTTCTTTTCAAAGATAGATAATAATCCTTTGGATGTATATATTTCATATCCTCTACCTATTATCCTTTGATAGGCATTCAGTTTGTTTAAGTGTTTTGGGTTATTGTGAGTAATACTACAATGAACAGGGTAGTGCAGATCTCTCTTTGAGATCCTGATTTCAATTTCTTTAGAAGCCGAGAAATAAATCCATACATTAATGGTCAAGTAATCTTCTACATGGTGCCCACAACACAATGGATGGTCTCCCCAATAATCAGCATTCAAAAAATGGAATTGGTCTTTCATCATACACCACACACAAAAATCAATTCAAAATTGATTAAAGACTTAAATGTACCAACTGAAATTATAAAACCCCTAGAAAAAAACATAGGGGGAGATCTACTTGACCTTAGTCTTGGCAATGATTTCTTGGATATGAAAGCAAAAGCAAAGGCAAGAAAGTAAAAAGGGACAAGTGAGTCTGTAACAGATTAAAAAGCTTCTGTGCAGCAAAGGAAAATATCAACAACATGAAAAGGCAACCTCTGGAAAGAGAGGAAATAATTGTAAACTGTATGTCTGATAAAGGGTTAATATCCAAAATGTATAGGTAATTCCTAAAACTCAATAGTTAAAAAAAAAACAAAAACCTAATTTACTTAAAATGGACAACTGACTTGAATGGACATTTCTCAAAGGAGACATAAAAGTGACTTAAAATTTATGGAAACATACTCAACCTCACCAATTATCAGGTAAATGCAAATCAAAATAATAGAGATATCACCTCACACACCTGGTTAGAATGGCTGTTAGAAAAAGAAAGTTGCAGCCGATATGTGGAGTAAAGGGAACGTTTGCACATCTTGGTGGGAAGGATAATTGGTACAGCCATTATGAAAAACAATATGGAGGTTTCTCAAAATTTAAAAATTGAACTCAGCATTTTCTAATCCACAACTCTACTACTCTAAATCCATATCTGTTGCATATTGGCCCCATCCTCAAAATGTATTTTAATTGAAATCTACTTTATGGCATTAATTAGACAGAGATAAGCTAGCACATTTTTTAGTTCCGAACACATTTCAAGTTATTTCTCAAGAGTTTGCTCTTGGTCAGCGTAGTGACATTTCCTTATGTTCTTTTTTTCCTTCAAAGTGTTTTCTTCTTGGAGTTAAAACCTGATAGTATTTTGAGAGACATTTAATCTGTATAGTTTATTTATTACAAAGTATGTGTATGTTTTAATATGCAGAAAGGCTACGTATATACATACCAAATGAATAACAGCATCAATAGACATGAAGTTTCAAAGCTCATGCCCACTCTTAAGTTTTAGGTCGTGGCATCCTCAACTTTGTTGTGTTTTTGCCATTACCATTTATCCCCCTTACCCCCTCTTCCACCTCCACCCGCCCCTCTCCTCCCCACAATCACCACATTGTTGTCCAAGTCCATGAGCCATGTTTCTTTTTTGCTCTATCCCCTCATGCCCCGCAACCCCCCACAGCTGTCAGCCTGCTCTCTATCTATAGGTCTGTCTCTATTTTGTTTGTTAGTTGTTTATTCATTAGATTCACACATGAGTGAAATCATACGGTATTTGTCTTTGTCTGACTGGCTTACTTCACTTAGCATAATGTTCTCCAGGTCCATATGGTTTATTACTTTAGCTCTTACACTTTCCATTTTATCACTTCAGTGTATTATAAAAGTTCTTTGATGCAAAAGATACTAAGCAGCAAAGTGAGTATTTAAAGAATCTTACTATGAGACATAAAATTTGGCAATTTATGCCAATTCCATAATTTTAGCAGTTTGACTTAATTTAGCACAGAGCTGAGAATTCATACACGTGGTATATATGTATTTATGGTTTCATTAGCTTCAGACTTTATAGTTTAGCTATTACAAGTTTCTAGGCTATATTCATTCGTAAGAATTTTGAGAATCTTATTATTTTCCATCTTGAATTTGTTTTACCCTCAGTTGCTAGATTAACTGGAATACACTATCTTTAATGCTTCAGTAACTGATGTTAAGAAAAATAAAATTAACTTCCTCTGAAATTCAAAGCTTCGCCAAAATGTAATACTGCATTGCGTCAGGAACTGGAAGAACATGTCTACATTATAATGGTTGGAACTTTCCATTCAGATATCTCTGAGTTTGATTCTGGTCTTACTATGTACTAAAACGATGATCATTAGCCTGCTTTGTATCATTTCTGCACCTCAGTAGCAAGATATGGGGAAAAAGCATTTAAGAGTACTTACTTCATAAATTCTTCGTGAAAAGAATATGAGATAATACATTTACTTAAAGTAGAGCTCCTGAATACAGTGCTTAAGAAATGTTAAGTACTGGTAAATTTATGTAAGCTGAGCAAAGAATGCCTGGGGAATGCTCACAAAATGATTATTGGCAGAAGTCTCAGATTGTGAATTATCTTCCACCCACTGTACCTTGCATTCAACACTCCTCCTCAAGCCAGTTTTTTTGCATTTGGGTTTGGTTTTCTTTGGTATCTCAAGATTGCTATTTTCTCTACCTTAGCAATAATTTCAGTTTACTTTGCAGTTCATTGAAGCTAATAAATTAGTGGCTTGAGGTTTCTTATTTATGCTGTATTCCTACTGTAATTCTTTCTCCACAGTGCCACTAGGTTGATCCTTGTAATGCACTTGTTTGATAAGCCACATTCTTGTTCAGGAGCCATTGATGCATCACTGTTGTCTGCTGGCTATAGTATATGTGTTCACCATGACATTTATTATCGCTCAGTCTGACTCAGGTCAGCTTCACCTGCAGAGACTGCCAGTGGCTCAAGGCCCATTTTAGGGAAAGGTGTGGGGGTCTCATCATATGAAATGTTTTATGTCTGTTCGCTCGTGTTCCAGATTCTCTTACTCAGATAAGGCGAGGCTTCCACTTCCCACCAGTATAATGGATTAGGTATCCCAAGCAGCTCTTCATATTGAATCAGTAAGATGCTAGATAAAAATAGTTCTGACAGCTGTTCAAAGGCACTGCAGGGATAAACACACAGAAGAAAGGATCCAAAAGCACTGAAATAAAATGGGACTCGAAACTATGGGAGCTGAGTGAGCTCTGAGATTGCCTTCATCCTGAAGATGTATGCTGAACTCTCATGACCTGAAGTTCCTACTTTAGATGCTGCCTGAGACACAGAGTTAAAACCTAGAACTCAAAAAAAAAAAAAAAAAAAAAAAAAAAGCTGGAAGCTCAAAGACTGTCTCCTTGTACAAGGGTGAGTGAGGGCCAAAATGTGTCACATAGAAGGAGATAGCAGAAAAAAGCTATCCTACCTCAGCCTTGGTGCAAGACAAGGAAAACTTTGAGAAACAACCACATTTTGTGTGGCCAAGAATTTATAATCACGCAAAACTTTATGTCACTTTTAATTCAGATAACATTACCTATCTGAAGGGGGATAAATCTCAGGAGATAATTTAATTTAAAGTTACACTTGGTTTATTATTTTTCCAGCCAACAGAACTAAATCATACAGTTTATTTGATATGGGTTCAGCATTACACAGCAAGTTACTTAGTTTCTCTATGCTTCAGTATTCTTATCTTTAAATTAGGGATAATAGTACCCAGTTCATGAGGCTGTTATGATAACTACATACATTCATGTTTGTAAAGCACGCAGAACAATGCCTGACATAGAACAAGTTAAAATAATTTATGAAAGTAAACTCCTTTGTCTTCCTTCTGTGGTTATATAGTTACTTCTCAGTATCTGTGGGATAATGAAAATAAGAAAATAAAGATATTTAGATTGGTTTTGCATTGAATTTATAATCAATTTGGGAAGAATTGTGGTTTGCAGTTCATGAACATGGTCTATTCCTGTATTTGTTTATATTGGTCATTTCTCTCAGTCATGTTTGTGAATTTCAGGGTAGAGCTCTTACCCATTTTTCACTAAATTTATTTCTGATTGATTTGATAAAGTCATTGCTATAAAGAATATACCTCATCAAAATGTCAGCTTAAGTGTTTGTTGTCGCTGAATATAAATACCATTTGCTTTTGTATACAGCACATCTGCTACCTTCACATTCTATTTCTAGTAATTACCTGTAGATTCCTTTTTGCTCAATATTTGCTGCATAGAAAAATGTATCTTCTGCAAATAGTGATAATGCTATTTTTCTCCAAATAAAAGACTAAAAAATAAGATGGGGAAAGAGTTATACTTTTAGAGTGTTCCTTGCTGAGTAAAAATTCAATATCAGCACATCCAGGGTAGGTGTGTTAGGTTGGAGGCGGCTTTCACTTCTCCTTAATCTAATTGTAGCCTTCTTATGTTGCGTGATGTGTGTGTGCTCATATTATTACTATTATTTACTTTGAGAGTCAGAAGTGAGCTCTCTTTAGTTTCTAATAGCATTTATGAAATTTGTATGATGAACCATAGATACTATTTGAAAAAGTGCAGTAGCGTACATGTTTTCTTCTAGGGTGTGTTAACTCATTCTGTGGCTCTGAAAATGTGGGGTCATCTTTTCTTTAATATGGTTTTTAATGTGTAGCTGTTATTTTATTAAGTGCCCTACTTTCAATTGAGGTAATTTTTCCAATCTAGCAAAATCTCACTCTTGTTCTGTTTTATGGAGCTGATATTTGAGGCGATTCCTGTGAGACAAACATATACCAAATATTGTACTTTGTTTTATAAAGAAACTGCTTTTAGGAAATAGTGAATTGCTCTTTTTTTTTTTTTTTTTGTAAGAATCTAGCGAGCATAGCAATGCTATGTATATTGATTTGTACTTCTTCCCTTTCTTGTGTGGTGGGTTTACTTGTTTCATTGTAAAAGCTAAAATAATGGGAGTTTTCAAAAAATGAGAGGCTATGATAAGTATAGCTATGCTTCAACCCAAGATAATGATTTTGAATACAAAGAAGTCATACATGAAGGAATTGTAAGTCTCATGATATTATTTCATCATTAAAAGGACACTACAATTTGATGCAGTTTTTGGCTAAGCACTGCTTCTCCATTCTTAACCTTAAACATTGATATTAAAAAAAATTAAAAGTAGATAGTGAAATGCTTCAACAAAAAAAAGCATTACAAACAGAGGTACAACCTAACATATGCCTCATCTCTTCATAAGCATCTCTAATTATTACTCTAATGTAGTCACTTCTATTTATAGGCAGCTTTTCATTGTGCTTAATAGGCTTTCTTGTTAAGTCCCCAACTGTTTTAGTCCTCTCACTGAATGGAATTCTCCTAAAATTGAGGCCAGGTGATGAATTAGGTCCCTTGGCTCTGATAATGAACTGATAGAGTCCGGTTGGCTAAATAGCTATTCCCGTTCAATTGCATCATTGTGTTTCCCTCCAGAGTGATAATTGCCCAGACCACATTGTGGCTTATTTCTTTGTAATGCCTATAACAATGCTTTTTCAAGGGAAGGGATTGCATATTTTAGTGCTGTGATAAAATGCAAGAAGCATGCAGCTGCAATGTGGCTGGCCCCATCACGTGTACAGCCATGAACATTCGTATTTATGACAGCCATTTCACACTAGTATATTTGGGAAATGGTGAAATGTTTATGTGCTCCTCTATCAGGATTTGTGAATCTTTCATAATCCGCTAAGAATAAAGAACACTTGTCTAATTTCAAACATTTGTTTGAACAGTGTCAACCTGGGAGGAAGTGGCAAAGTGCTTGTCTACCACCTCACTCCGTAAAGAAAATATGCACATTAATTCATGCTGATATTTTGAATGAGGTGCAGCTGCTGGATAACCATGTGATCATTCTATCCCTCAGAGGGTGCTGCTTTTCATGCAGAGGTCATGGAGCAGTACAAGAAAGCTTCCATTTTGTAAAGCTGTTACAAACAGAAAATCAGAGACAGGGAGTCCTCTGAATAATAAATGAGAGAAAGCCCATCACAGCCAGTATTGCTCATTGATACCCAAACAGACAACATGGAGCTCTGTTTGTTCAAATTATGATTGAGACCATCCACAGTGATAGGATGTTTATGTTAAAATTTACACGAACTTATTCTTTGGGTTAGAAATCCCAGTCTCTGCTGTGTTCTCCCTTCATCTACCCCAGTCGTAGATACTTGGTGGTGCTGGGTTCTCCTGGCCATCATTTCCTTGCTCAGTCAGCTACTCTCCCAAACGTTAATCATTGTAAAGGAGCAGCATCACTGTGTTTGGAAGCTCCTCTCCATGGGACAAATGGATATGGAATAAGCATTTCATTTTAGATATCTCATTAAATCACCTGTACAAGGCTAATTATACCTTGCAGTGTTGGCATGCTGCCCTAGTCTTAGCCAGCTATTTGGCAAAAAGGAAACTTTAATCCTTGGCCTCTGAGATCATCATCTGGGCAAAATAGTTTGATGGTAAGAATAGTTGCCGCAGCAAAAATCCGAAAAGTCTTCACCCACAGATACAGGTCACAGGCTTATTGCAGGAAAACTGCATTGGTTTCTCATGGAGGGCGATTTTCTTTCACATATTTCTGTGAAAAATGAGATAGTACAGAGAGCCTTTACAAGCCTATGTATAATTCATGGCGTTGTTAAAAATGTGAGACAGTCTGATTAATCTTAAATGTAACCACCGACCTTTGCCATTTCGGAGCCCTTAGAAAGGTAACTCACAAACTAGATGGAAACTGACACCCACTGAACTTCTTTGTAACTTCAACACCACTACCAGAAAAATATAAAAATAAAAAGAGAAAACTTATAATTGTAAATTTAACAGTCCCATACCACAAACATTTTCCTTTAGTAGTTTAGTATGACTGTTAAGAGTATATATTCCTTGAATTCAGAATTTAAGTTTCAAAACTCTCTTCTAATACTTGGTCTTGTGCAACTTACTTAAAATATCTATGTCTCCGTTTCTTCTTCTGTGGAAGAGCACAATAATCTACATCTTAGAATTCTTGAGGAGGTAGGATATTCCACTAATATCAGTTATATATTAGTTATAAGCACTAATAAACATTAGCAAATAGAATATGTACATGTTTCAAAAGGATAGAATTCATCTTCACTGTTTTTTCTAGAATGTCTTCCCTCCTGAGACAAACAGTGCCATTTTCTTAATAAAAAGATGAGAAACAATACACAACTTTCAAAAGCAACACATTTTGTTAGAAGTGATAAATAAAATCCTTTGCCATGCCCTTGTCCTAGGCTACGTCACTGAATGGATTCTTTTCTAGAGGACCGATTTTCACATCCCTCATCAGATTGGTCATCCAAAAACTACTCCATTGTTAAGACTGAGGAAAGCAGGTGACCAATGAAGATTGAACTAATGTTTTTTTATAAGCTCCATAAGGCTAGTCAACTAACCAGAGGGTAAAATATTCTCTGCTTGTCTCTATGTTGAAGCTGTAGCTGCTCTCACATGCTTTTCTGAAAATGCTCCATTGACAGAGACCCCCAGCTGATGGACCCAGGCTCCAGGTGTGCAATTTAAGATTTGCTTGAGAGATCAGGCTGCCCAAACTTTTCACAGTTCTTCTGGGCTCAGAGTATGAACTTTTCCTAGCCCATCGCCTACAAGTAATTTATTCCCTCACTACTTTCAGAAGAGTGAATTTTCTCTTTTAATTTGAGTGTTCATGATTACAAACTCAGAAATTGTTAGAGTCCATACAAACTCATTTTTTTTCCTTAACCATTTATGGAAGTCCATTTGAAACAGTACATGACAAAATGTCATTTACTTAAGACCTACAAAGTTCTACCATTATTTCCCAGATATGAAAGAAAACACAAATTTGAGATAGTGTCTACTTTAAAACCTAGACATTCTTTGAAGTCCTCACTAGGTGCCTGCACTCCTCTATGCACCTGCCGTACGTCAACTCATTCAATTCTCAAACTGTCATGTGATACAGTGATACTTTCGTTGAATGATTAAAAGAAATGAAGCATAGACAGAGGAATCAAATTGAGTGAGTTTGGAATTCAGAAAACATGACTACAGAGTTTGCCCTTACGCACTCTGTACATCTGTCTGTATCTTTGCATTGTTTGTTTGTTTCACTGTGGCCTGCTTCAAATGGAAATGATGAATCAGAAGCTGTATCATGGAGAATATCTTAATGTATTCTTTCTTTTTTTGTGCAAGCATTAGGTTAATGTAAAAATAATCCAATGAATAATTTTGCAAAAGGCTTTATTTTCTTAGCTTCTTGTTTCAGTACATCCAGGAAACAATGGAAAGCAATATAATAAATCACAGCTTTGTAATATCTAGTTGTATAATATTGGCAAGACTTGAAAATGTGTGATGCAGCGATTAAGAACATTAGAAAGAGTCAGATCTTCAGGAATGTTATCAACTAACCTCTCTAGGCACCATTTTTTTTTTCAACTGGAAATAAGGGGAAATAATTGCTCCTACATAGAATTGTTTCCAAGAGAAAATAGTATATGTGTAGCAGATATGAATGTCGCCTGGATAAGAGATACACTCGTTACTCTTTACCAAAAAAGATCCTGAATTTTGTTTTAAAATCTCATTCTTCTTTCCTGGTGGAAAATTTAACGTTACTCATTTGGGGAGCTCTCCCCCGCATGCACTCTGGTCAATGCAGCAGTAAGGTGTGCAGCTGTAGGCCGTTGTGACAGCAGTGGAAGTTCTTCCAATGATACCCTACAATTAGGATAATGGGATAATTTACAGTTTCTCAATCATTTATAAAGTACTTTGCAAGCCCAGGTTAAAGACCATGCATGCCTGAGATGGGATGTTCTCTGTGGACACCTTTGTCTTCTTCCTTTTCATAATTCCTCAAGCTTATACACAAATATAAAGGTTTGTGGGACCTTCCATGAATAAGACATCCTAAGGGATTTGTGCCTTCT
Organism: Anoura caudifer; assembly: GCA_004027475.1. Classification (NCBI taxonomy): domain Eukaryota; kingdom Metazoa; phylum Chordata; class Mammalia; order Chiroptera; family Phyllostomidae; genus Anoura; species Anoura caudifer. Next base: position 141,896 of record PVKU01002083.1, read on the forward strand.
AGTGACATATAAGATAGGTAAGATTAATGATTAACATTATTTGTTGATTCTCATTGGCAATGGTCTTGTTCAAGATAGTGGGCCAGCTGTAGTAACAATTACACAACTAGTTAAAGTTAGAATAGCAACTGTAAGTCACTAGACTAGCAAGCTAATGCCCTTCCTAATTTTTAACACTTGTTATTTTTTAAAAAATATATTATCATTACTGAGATTTATTCAGTCCTTCAGCAATATATATTGAGCATCTGCATTATGTCAAGCATTTTTCTGGGCACTGAATATGCCAGATATAGTAAACCAAAGAGAAAGCCCCTTGACCTCATGGAGCTCAAATTTTAGTTGGGAAGACAGGAAGTAAGTAAGATAAGAAGCTAACATACAAAATATGTTAGGGAGTGGTAAGTGCTAAGAAGAGATTTTAAAGCCAAAGTCTGAGGTTGGAACTTGTGATGGTGGTAAATTTAGATAAGGTGGCTAGAAAGGTCTCAAAGAAATGATGGATTTTTAGTGAATGACTAAAGGAAATAAGGAATGAGCCACACAGGCATCTGGGAAAGAGTTTTCCAGGCAGACAAGACAGAACCTGTAAAATGCAATAATTAAGGCAGGAAAGGTGGGATGTATTAAAAAACCAGCAAGAAGCCCAGTGTGCCTGTAGTGGAGTGAATTCAAGGAGTGTCACAGAAGATCAAGTCAGAGAGGTGAGAAGCAGGTGGTGAGAAAGATAATAGGAGGATTCGGGCCATTCCATTTATTCTGAGATGTGAAGCCATCAGATAATTTTGAGCAGAGGGGTGACAAGATCTGAGGATATTTTGAGAAGATCACACTGGCTTTTGCCTTGAAAATAGACTGCAAGGGAACAAGGACACGTAGAAATTCTCTAATTTATGAGCTATTATAGAGAACATTTTAATGTAGTCAAGACCCATTGAATTCTAATTCTATAAATTCTCCTTTTATTTAATACAATCTAAGAATTGCAAAGTGAAATTCTAACTTTTGCATTTGTAATTATTTCCACTCAATACTCAGTAATTGTGCTGAGGGCAATATGTGTAAGATATAGCTTTGGGCACTGAAAGCAATACCCTAGGGAACCAGAGAATACTACTTTCAAGAAATTCATGTTTCTGAAGCCACTAAAGAACCTGATTTTAAAACATTGACAGAGAAGGAAAATATAAAGGATTGGCTGCAGTGCTGTGGTTGTTCAGGTCTCTGCCAAAAATTTTTAAGACAAAAATGTCATCTACAAATATATCAGGTATAAGAAATAACCAAGTCAATTTGTGGCCCAATAAGGTCTTTTACTTATCTCTTTTTTCTTTCTTCTTCTCTCTCTTTCTCTCTCCCTCTCACTTTCACTCTCTCTCTCTCCCCCTGTCCCCTTCCCTCACCCTGTCTCTCTCTGTCTCCTTTTGTTACAGGAGAAACTAAGGATGTTGACAGCATTAATTGATGAATTTGCCAAATCACTAGATTTGCAAACAACCAGCCATTTTCCATTTTGGATTACCAGGGAAGGAATACTTCAGCAGGACTAGTTAAACTGCTTTACCTCTTTGGATTCCTCCAATTATAATGGAACTATCTAAGTAACAACCTAGCTGACTGTCATAGTTATCAAGATGTGGGTGGATGCAGCTGCCAAATGGAAATCATTCTATTTTATTAGTAATGGAAGTTTAAATGTCAATTCTGGGGGATACAGCCTTAATATCCACTCTCTTTCCTCCTCCCCTCAGGCTGGGATAATTGTCTCTCTTCTATGCTCACCCAACATCCCATGCATAACCATATTAGTGGAATGTATCAAAATTAACTGGGACTATTCTGGTTCCACTCTGCTGTCTCTTTGAGGACAGGGCCACGTGTGGCTGACACCTGTTTATACCCACAACAGTGCCTTACAGATATTACCATTCCATAAATGTTTATTGAATTAAACTGCTGAACTTGCTGCTGATATGGTACTTAAATGATTTTCACAGGAAAACCAAGTAGACATTGAATAAATGCTTTCAAGGGCCAAATATTTACCAGATATGAGGCACTTATCACCCAAGGCTATATCAAACATCATTCTCATCCAGAGGAGCTCACAGTCCAGTGAAGGAGAGAGAGAGACCTGATAACTCACAACTGGGACACGATTGGTTGTGACTGTGACAAGTTAATGTGAGAGGTAGGCAGCCCAGAGGAGGCTGCTCCACTCTCACTCTTGAAATTCACAGGATTCAGGAGAGAAGTTTGATAGGAATCTTGAAAAGTGACTATTGTTTGTCTGGTAAAGAGTAGGAAGTTCATTCCAGGAAGTGTGCACTGGGTATAGAAAGGTATAGAAGCCTGAGAGAAAGTATGCTGTCGATTTTAAGTCAAGTTTAGGCTGTGTTTGAGAACTTACAGGGTGAGTGTAATGAGGGTATTTGCAGATGTGAGAATGAATTTGAATGCATGCATTCAGTGAAAATGCATTGAAAGCTATAAAGAAATTATGGGTTATGATTATATTTTTAAAAGGCAATTTTGGTAGCATATGGAGGATGCATTAGAAAAGGAAAAGACCAAAGACTGAGAGACCAGTTTAAGTTGATAACAAACGATGGTGGGATATCACACTGTGCAATGTTTCTGTTGGAAATGTGGAGTCTCAATCCAGACTGACTGGGTTTGCCTTCTGGTCTCCATGACCTGGTCTAGCTTAATTAACTACTCAGTGCTTCCATTTCCTCATCTGTAAAACGAGCATAATAATGAAACCTACATATAGGGGTGTTATAGGTATTAAATGAAGCAATCCATATAAAACTCATGATACATAGTAATCCCATAATAAGTGTTTATCCTTAATATCTCATTCAAGCAGCATAAAAACTATGAGGGAGATGAAGTATTTATAGCCATTTTGCAGATATGAATACTAAGGCTTCTAAGCTTTAAATAACTATGATGATTAATCACTGCATTTCATACGTTTGCCTATATAATACACATACAACGGATCATGACACAATGGGAAGAATAAGAGCTTACTATCTATTAATGGATTTTGAACTTGCTAGACTTATAAGATCGTACAATTACGAAGCTCCTGTTTTCTTTGGTTTTCCTATGAATTCAGATTGGGAAGGAACTGAAGCAACCAAATGGCATATCCAGAATATGACATTGGCACTATAAAGCTGAGAAGTAGAGGCTATAAATGATAACATTTTCCACTGGCCTTGCTCTGCAGTGGAAACCTTCACCTGTCTGACCCCATACCTATATTTCACCTGCCAACTGAAGAGGCCCTCTGTAGACTTTTAGCCTCACAATATGGTCATGTTTGTATATTTTACAAAGTAGTGTTTCTTGTCAAGAAGAAAATAAAATTCATCACGTATGTAATTCCTAGCCTTCTGTAAAACTAACAGCACAGATAAGGTCAACATTACAACCGGTTTATAAATCATATCATCTGTCCTGCAATACCTGTTTGTTTTTTTCATCTGTTTATAAGAACAGGTGACAATACCACCTGCCAGCTTAACAAATGTTGTATGTGCCCCGTGGTTCTTTAAGACATGTTGTTTATTGTCCTAATTCTCCTCAGAGGTGCACAATATCACATGGCCAATAACAAATTCAAATTTGAGAAGTATCTACGCTTTACCAAGTGGTTGATGCTGGGTGAGGTTTATCATTTCCAATGTGCATGCAAAGAGAAATGGCGATTTTGAAGCAACTATCAGATGCATTTTTCAGGAATGTAAAAAAGGAGCTGGTGAAAATCTATCTTCCTTATAGAGGGCAAAGAAAATACATCACCCTATGGATAGGACCTAACTACTTCTTAACATTTCTCCTAGCCTTTGAAGTTCTAAGTTCAATACATTGCATTTCCTCAGCTGATATGGGTTCAAGGCAGAACATTTTCACAGAGTAAAATTTCTATTAATTTTCTGAATATCAATTTATGTTTATAGCAGGGGAAGCAGACCGAGAAGCTATTCAGAACTGGAGAATTATATTAAAAATTGCACATTCAAATTTTATTTAGTAGCAACTTGTTGAAATTCTTCTTTCATATCATAAATTTCATAGCTTCTAGTATACAGACACCTCATCTCAGCAGCCACCTCAGTGTCACCCATACTAGCCTCTGTCAATGCCCAGTCCAGAAGATCTCTTAAACCATATAGGCTCTAAAATATTACCTGCCAGTGTGTAGAACAGTAAGCATGATGGGAAAATAAACATCAAACTTTTAATATTGATTAGAGATTATTAATTTTTTCTTACACAGTTCCAAATTTTAGTTTGATTTGCAAGGACAATCATAAGTTACTCTTCTAATTAAGTCTAATATAGAAAAAAATTTATACTTAGTTATTCCAACCAACCAGTTACTCCTGATGAAATTGCTCTATAAAATAGATATAACACCACCTTGGTCACTAAATCTCAGCTACACTGTTGTCACAAGCATATGTTCATGATAGAGACTTTCCTGTAAGTCAGCAGAGCAACTGTTTGGGTAGCTGCCTACTGAGCAACCTGGCTCCAAGGAATAGACAAGAGTCACACAAGGTAACTATGCTATTCACTCAGCTTTTATTGAATGTGGATTCACTCAAAGTAGAACATTAACATACATTAATATCCTACTCACACTCTAACAATCTAAGAGAAATATAACACACACAGCAATCAATGGGGGATAATGAACCCAAGTCCTAGAGTCTCAGTCTGTAGGTCTGGGACACTGCATGGTAGGCAAGGGTGTCATCAGTATCTTGCAAGGAAGGATTTCCAGAATCAAATGGGCAGCAGGGCAGACAAAGTCCTCAGTCCACTAGGGCAGAGCCTCCAGTGGCCGATGCCAAGGAGGATCAATATGACATGGACAAGCACGCTGATGTGTGGAGCTCAGCTATCTCAGCAGTGGCCTGAAGCCTGCCTCAATTATACCTTGAAAGTGGTGTAATTCACCCTTCTGGGTCTCTTGATAAGTGGCTTGGCACCCCTGATGGAAAGTGGGGAATTTTTCCAGGAGCCTATCAATGGGTAGTCCCACTCTGCAGACATGGCTATTTTGGTCATGTATGCAGATATGTTAGGTGTGTCTCCTTGCCAGATGTGTCTAGAGTGAATTAGATTGTATCCTTCTTCAACCAAAGTATCTCAGCTAATGAGCAGCCATCTTGGTTGATATGAGTGACTAATTTTGTTTTATATACAAGGTCTGTCCGGAAAATGGCCAGCCATTGTTAACGTAACAAGAACGATTTTCATGACATCTGTGTAACCTGGTAGCCAAGCAGAATGGACTGGAATGTGTATGTGTGAACAATGATGACTTCACTGAACCAGTCAGTGGGGGTGGTAGTTGCTGTTGAGTGAGCATGTGTACTGTGTGCCCATCACATTCAAAATGACTGAGTGAGTAGAGCAACAGATTTGCATCATATTTTGTGTTAAGCTTGAACATTCCTCCACGGAAACTATTTGGATGATTCAGAAAGCCCCAGCTATGGGCAATTGGTGATTGGCAGCTTCATCCTGACAATGTGCCCACTTATGCACCACTTCTCCTGCAGGTTTTTTGATGAAACATCAAGTGACCCAGGTGTGTCAGTCCCATGCTACAGCCCAGATTTGGTGCCTTGCAACTTCTGGCTTTTACCAAAACTAAAATCACTCTTCAAGAGGAAGAGATTTCAGACTATCAGTGAGATTCAGGAAAATAAAATGGGACAGCTGATGGCAATTGGGAGAACTGTGTGAGGTCCCAAAGTGCCTATTTTGAAGGGAACTAAGGTGTCATTGCCCTATGCACAATGTTTCTTGTATTTTGTATCTTCTTCAATAAATAGCTCTATTTTTCGTATTACATGGTTGGATACTTTTTGAACAGACTTCATACTTATCCTATCTTGACCAGACTAATGCCATTTTATTGGTCCTGCTCTCCACAACTGTGGAATGTGAAGACATAACTCAGTAAACTTAGAGTAAAACTGAACCTCCATAAGTCAGTTGGAATGACTTCTTATTTTTGTACCTATTGAGTATTGGCAAATTCTTTTTATTTTTAATTTTACTCCAGATATATTGAGATATGATTGAAAAAATATGTATATCTTTAAAGTAAACAATGTGATATTTTATATAAGTATGCTCTGTGCAATGCTTACCACTGTCAAGCTAATTAGCTTATACATTGTCTCACATAGTTACCATATGGTAAATTCTTATAGGTTCAACATCAAAGTATAGTGTTCAATTTTCAGCTGATATTTAAAATGTGTATCTTTTATAGTGTTGGTCAATATTTAATGTAAATAATGTTTGGAGTGTTGTGTGCCACCTATTTAAATTGGTGAATAAAGCACTATTTCAACCCTTAATATATTTGGAGTCTAGAAACAAATCAGGTCATAATGTATACTTTATAATATGTGTGATCTCTCTGTTGATAAAAGTCACTGCGTAAAGGTCACAATTTTACAGACAGGTCCACACCCAAAATATTAGTGCACATAAATTGCATGCATATTGTATACATAGGTAGATATAAACACAGACATAAATATTGAAATGTAGATAATAGAAATATACATACATATATTTCCATAATTTATAGAAACCTATGGTGTTTGGTTCTTTTCTAATACCTTCAATCAAATATGCTAAAATTAATAGAAAAATATCCTATTTAACTTTCATTGTTAGTTAAACTTTAAATTATACCTGTTATAGGTTCAGATTTGTGAATTTTTAATAAATAATTTGAACAATGTTTATTTCCAAAAATACAAAAAATGTTGGATCATTTTATAATTTATAAATTATTATAGTCCTAAGCATAATAAAATATAAATATGTTGATCTCTTATGGCTTATTTTCAATACTATTATATACAAAATTAATTAAAATGAGTTGTGGCACATATCATTTACTGTAAAATTACCCAATTTTAAAGTATAATTCATACTTTAAACTTTGAGAATGGATACACTGAAACAACCTAAAATTGCCAACTTATTTTGAAATAAGATAACATAAGTGTGTTGAGGCAATTTTATTTGGTTTTTATCAAAAGACCCAGATTATTTTCCTCCAAAAAAACTATCAGTGCAAGTAATTAGTAGATTGTGCTTTATTGATGAGGCTGTTTTCTAATTCCTACCATGATGCTGCTTGATTCTCTATGCATTTATAAGACTATAATTGTACACGAGGGTTTAGACTTTGCTTGGTCAGTAAGGCAGTCAGCCCTCTCAGAACAACTGGGAATGGGAAAGTGGCAGGAGAGCGAGTGCAGTACTTGGTGATGTCAAGCCTGGACGAGCTGCCTGACTAATGGTGGACTTGGCAGAACTCAACAGGAGCCCAGGGACTGGGGCCTGAGACTGACATCGTTCCCTTCAAATTGAAGTGTGATTGTCAGTGAAGTACATAAAGCTGGTCAGAGAGAAATAAAGAGACAGAGAAAAACAAACAACAGCAACCTCAAACCCTGAGATTAAAAAGGCAAAGCAGGAAGCACCACTATTTTGAGATTTTATGAACATTTTTATTGCAATTCGTATTTTGTTGATTGTTCACGTGTGAAGCAAAATATATTCTGAATAATTTAATGGAATATCTTTTTTAAATCTATGACCCACAATAAAATACTCATAATGCCACTTTACATAAAAAAACAGCTTAAAGATTTTCATTGGCAAATGATTCCTTATCAATTTCCTCTAACATTTTGAGTGATCCGTTAGGTAAAACTACATACATGGCTGGGATGTGGCTGGCTTCTCACTGCGTTCATGTCTGAGATGTGTATGTCTGATTCTATATCCCCATCCATATCCATGCCCGTGTCCATATCTCTCTACACATGTGCACACACATGCCTTGTTTTCATTTACCTTGTTATTCTCCAAACTGTGTTACATTTGGCTATTTTCCAAGGCTTTAAAACTTACAATAAATATATTTAAGTTTTTGCCAACGATATTTTACTTCTTTTAACCTCTCCCCAGCACATGTAACTTGTTTGAAACAGATAGATGGCATCTTACAGGTATCAAAGATGTTTATATAGACCCAAGTTACTTAGACATTGTTTAGCATAGTGAGGGAATGTGTCATAGGGAGAGGGGATCGGCTTCAGTCTTCAGATGTAGCTTCAAAACCTACTGGTGCTACTTACTGTCCTTAAGCAAGTTATTTCATCCTCAGATTAATCAGTTACTCATCCATCAAATGGAGTCTACAATGCCTACCTTGCACATTTGGGCAATTAGATGAGATACCAACTAATAATATATGATAGAGTATGTGCATATATATAAATATGTTTGTACACACACACATATACACACACACACATAGACACAATTCTTGTCACTAATTACAATATCTTCAAGATACAAAGGAAAGATAACTTAGTCACTCTTTTCTAAAACCTTTCTTTCTTTTCTATGGTTAACCTACTTGAAGAATTAAGAAACTTCATCTTAATGGTAAAGGAATTACCTAAAGATAGCATGGACTTTTCAGCATTATTTGAAACTCTCAACTGTAGTGAAAGATGTTAAATTTTTGGAAGCCTTGCCAACAAATGAGTTTTAATGATCTATTTAGAAAAGGTCAGAATTATTGTCAGAACTTTGAAGAACAATATAGCTGTAGACCTGATAATTATTTCCACTGAGATTGTCAATCACAGAGCAAATGTAAGTAGAGTCCAGATTAAATATTTATCTATGGACTGAAGAAAAATAATTGGTAACTTTCAAAAAGTTAAAAACACTCTCAGGAAGGAAGTCAAGCATGCTGTTACCACTATTCTGGATTCTATTTGCTCCAAGGTATGAGATATTGGTCAGAATTTATCTTTCCTAAACAGTATCATGAATTAGAATGTATGGAACTATTTGAATGACTTGGACTATGGCATACTGTAGTGGATAGGTTACACATTTTGTACACAAAATCACAAAAAAAGTATGCTGTGTACCAAGATACAATACAACCCTCTCTTTTGACATTGAGTCAGTTAATCCAAAAACTTTTTTCAAAGTAGCAAATTATAAAAGTCATACATATATACCTGACACATTTTAACTCAAACTATAAAAGACCCTTCTATTGATGTAGTGCTTAAGATTCTTCTTTGTGTGTGGATCATGGCTGGAATTTGACATTTTATTTTTTTACATTAAAAATCCATAACTTATTATCTATGGATTTTTATGTATTTATTTATTTTACAGTGGAATAGTGCTTAAAGACTTGGAAAATCATTTGGGAAAAAGATACTTCTGAGATTTTTATCATTGTTTTTCCAACTATTCTTTAGAAACTTATTTTTATGCCTTTATGTAGTCTTTCCAGTATAACTACATTTTAATCTGTATTTTTACACTCATAAGTTAAATGTATATGTATTAATTAAACTGTGTACTTATCCATGCTACAAATACAAGTGACAAAATAAGATATGAGTTTGTGTATATAACCAGCACTCTATGAACTTCATATTTGAAGGGACAGGACACATAGTTCAGCACTCTGAACACCTCATAAGTAATTCAGACCCTTACAGATCGATAGCATCCTAAATTTCTCCCACATAATCGCATAGCTTCAGAGATATTGGTTTATGGCATGAAGACATGTCATAAGAAATGTCCTATCTCCAGTGGAATTTAACTGCCTGTCATTAGGAGATACAAGACAAAATGCGGCTGCAATGTGGTACCATCCTAAAGGCTATATACAGTAGAAAACACTCTGTTACTTAAAAAAAAAAAAATTCAGGTGATGTTTTGTGTGGTTTCCTCAAGTTATTATTGGACCCACTGGAAAGAAAGGGTATGATGAGTTCATGGAAATAAAAAGAAAAAATCATTCTTGAAACAAAGTATAACAAAATATGTATATATATATATTTGTTACTATAACAACATACATATAATATATACACATATATAGAATACTTTGTGTGTGTGTGTATATATATATATATATATATATACTATATGCACATATGTTTTTCATATCACCCAGGAAGTTATATGATTGTGGTTCAAAGCTCAGACTTGAGACGTATCATCTTTACCAATTAACAGCCATATAACCTGGAGCAATTAACTTCTCTGCCTTGGTTTCTTTCATCTATACAATGGAAATAGTATTTCCTATCTCATTAAATAAGCTCCTATCAGTAAACTGCTTGTAATAGTGCTATAAACAGTAATGGTGTTTATAAGATGTGTGCACGCAGACAGAAACCATGTGTATGATCTGGGAGTCCTTGTAATGCTTTGACTTCTCAAGCATAAGGTATGAAATACATTTCATAGCTTGACAGAATTTATCATTTGGAGCCTGTTCCAGTTTTCTATGCTACATTAACGGAGTCTATGGTAGAACACCTAAAGCTGACAGAGAACATCATCTCTTATTACATTCACCCCTGGACAGCCACAGACACCTTTTGTCAACAGGAAAACGAGTATTATGACTCCCTCTTTTCAAAACAGAATCTCCATATCTGTGTTAAATTCAATAATATGGTTACTTTAAAGGGCACAGCAGACATGGTATTTACAATGCCGGAAATAGTATACCTCGCAACAAATTCTAAAATATTTCTGTAGCTATCTAAAATAGCATTCTCCTGTATCCCTCGTTGCAATGTCTGATATAACCCACCACCACAGGGACTGCCAGTACATGGAGGTGATCTTGATAACATTTGGGCTTTCATTTCAACTCATGATTGGCCTTTAGCAGTCAGAGTAAGTGAGGTTGTCATTCAATCTTCCATCCTTATGAAATTGAATTTTATGAAAGAGACAGAACCTAGAGTTTGAGAGGTTTGATTGACATCTTCTACACACTGCCTTGCTTTAGACACAGACAATAGGGCCCTGAAACTGCTGGGCCTTCGTCTAAGCAGGGGAGGAGCAGATGGGAGGGAAAGAAGCAGGGACCATACATACCAGGGTTCAGGACACTGTGACATGTCAGCCACTTCTGTTCCCTGAAGCACTAGGCATGCTTCCCACTCCACTCCTGTTAAATATACAGCATTTGCTAAACAGGGAACACTGATGGTGGTAATTACATTATTTACTCATTGCCTCAAGTGGGAGAGGGCAGGAGTATGGGAGTGGTATTTTACTTCGTTTTGAATTCACAAAATAAAAATGCATACAAAGGTACATGAGCATTTATTAAGACCAAAACTGAAAGGAACCTAGACATTGCTTCTCTGATAATGATATATGTGGCATGTTTTTGGACTCTTTATCAGCTTTTCAGAAAAAAATACATCTGCAATTTTACCTAGTTGACAAATTTCAAATTCTCCAGATGGCAGCTTTAATATGTTTAATATAATTGTGCTGTTAAAAAATAGCAATAGAGTTATCTCTAGAGAAAGTCATTTGCTATGAGAAAGCAATAACATATGATACATGAAAATAAGAACATTGTAAGCTACTTTTGTTATTCAGCTTTAACTGAGCTCTTGATGAATAAAAAGTCAGTACTGAACAAATAGATGATGCAAATGATGAACTTAGCAACTTATTCTACACAATTCCTGAAGTCCTTTATTAAATAAAACCAACCCATTCCTCATCTGCTTTTCTGTGTATCGGTAATATTAGCCACATCATGATGTTTTTGTTTGTATGCACTTGCTACGTGAATAGAAAGAGATTTGGAAACAGGTGAAAACCAATTACATAGATCTATAGTGAGGGTGTCGTTTGAACAACTACACCTGGGCCCTCTTGAGAGTTTTGAGAGTTTCTTCCCTATGAACCATTTCAGATATTAGCATATCTCATAATATAAAACTAATTCTGCCAGATACCATAAAAATTGCATGATTCATCCAGTCCCCTATTCCTAATCCCTCATACTCGCTAGTGTCTCAGATATGCTTTGTGTTGCTCAACAGTTACAATACATCATCACTGTTTGTACAATCCAAGGTTTAAAAGTCCGTGGGCACAGTCTTCTGAACATTAGACATTTCTTCCTGTGTTATAAATATTTAACCTGTTTGGGTGTTAGCTTGGTCTCAGATCAGTTAAGACTTTGCAGAGCCTAGAAATTCAAGGTCAAATGGACACAGTAACCGTCCTAACTCCTACCTGTCCTGAGCTTTGTGTGAGCTCTGAAAACTACCTAAAACACCTGTCATTTTGCTCTGTTTTGGTTCTTCTGGGAAGTTAGATTTCCACTGAGTAAAATTATAGGATCTGTGGAAAAATTAAAACAATGATCCATCTACCAAGAGGGCGGTGATTTTTTTAGCTCATTTCATGTAAGTACAGGGAAACTTAAAACTTAATAAAAGAGAGTTTGGCTTCTAAGGTACAAAACCATTTTATGGCACAACTCCTGATAAATGTCATTTTGTTTAGATTTAGTGGGATTATTGGTCTATTAAGTGCATTGATAGTACAAACTTTTAGTTTATTTTTTTTCCAAAAGTGTTATGTCCTAACTGTAAATCTGTCTATAGAGTGAATTGCACAGTTCATAGTAATAGACTTATAGTAATAATAAATGTTATTTTATAGGGTTATCATAATAATTATGTAAGGTTTCAAAACCATAAAGCTATACATAAAAGCAGTAACTAGTATATCTTTTTGATCTTTTATCTTGTACTGAGAACAAAGGATCTCTTACGTTTACTTACTTAATGAATTAGGAAAGTATTTGGTAATAAAGCTTAATTGGTGCCCTTAAAATTTTTGAAAGAAGCACTTAAGGTCCTACTAGTAAATTAGTTGTACCTGGTTTGTGGTTACAAACATGGACATTGACCTTGGAATGACCAGGGTTTGATCCCAGCTCTGTCATCATGATCTCCATTATGGCATCATCTTATCTTAATTTCCTTATCTTTACAATTGAAGCACTGGTAGATAATCCTTGTAGAATGCATCCAACTAACATTTTAAAGTACTTAACATAGTGCCTGGGATATAGTAAATACTCAGTTGATTTTTTAATAATTATTAGATCAGAATCTAGACTTACTCTGTATTCAGTCAGAGAGGGCAGAGATATGTGTTGTGATAAGGAGGTATTAAGTTAAAACATTTAAATCCCTCCTACCAAAAATCAAATAATATTTAGCATTATACACACACAAATACAAAATTTGGCATATGAACACACAGATCAAACAATCATATGACTTGCTACTTCAGGTCAACAACAGTCAAACAGTATTTTATTTGTACTCTAGTGTTAACATGCTACTTTTTAGAAGTCTATTTTTTTCTTTTTTAATCTAGTATAATATGCTAGTCATCAAGTTGTCTTTTGAGAGCCCGTTAGCTATGAAATGATTATAAATTGCTATGCAGAACTAACAGCTGTGAGAAATAATAAATGATTCTGGTATCACAACAATAGAATATTAGCTGGCATATTTAGAATTTTATGGAATTGGCATTAGTAGATAAAATAGTAGGAAAATTCCTAAAATACACTATTTGACTCGTATGTGGAACAATTAAATAACCCTATTCATTCAACCTTAGAAATATGTGATTGATTTTGTATTTTAATAAAGATCTGTTAAGAAATGCCATGCACTGTGTCAGTAATGCAGCTTGTAAGAAAATGTACAAAATATAAACATTTAGTTTTATTTAGTCCCTATGAGCTTATCCCAAACCTTCCCCAATATTTTCTTGAAAATCTTTACCGTACTTATCTATATGGACAAAAAGTTTTTAAAATAAATGTTGTTATTTATCACATTTGAAAGGTGAGGAGAGTAAAGGAAAATTACACAGAAAATGATGATGTTTTAAACCTTTTTTTTTTTTTACCATAGTATCACAGTAGACTAGATACATGAGGTATTGAATCAGGAAAGAAAATATTCATTAAGAAAAATCCCTTTTTGAGTAAAAAAGTTACCTGTGTCTGCCATGTTATTGTTTACATTGCTGACCAATCAAATAAAAAACATTGACTCACTCTAACTGAAGTATCCTGGAATGAATATCAATCTAGAATGCTATTTGTGCTAAATTGCCAGTGCCCAAACTTGTTATGTGTTGTTGAAATATGAATCAATAATAGCAGTCACGTTAAGATACAACCTAGGCATTTAAATAAGTACTCTACATACGTTATTCCTTTAATCTTTACAAAAATCATAGGAGTCATGTACTACAATTTCCCCATTATATAGATGAAAAAACTGAGGCTTAGAGAGATTAGGTAACCTCCTGTGATCACATAGTGAGTTGCAATTCCAACCTGATTTTCGACTTCTAAAACCTGGGTTCTGAACCACTGTCACATGTTGATTTCTACTATAATCGGAGTCATTAGGGCCAGATCCCTTTTTGGTGGTGTTTTTGTTGTTTGCTGTAGTAGTTTCTTTCTTTCTTTTGCTTTTAAAAAGAAGCAATTATGAGGGGAAAAAAGACAGAAAATTCTTGGTTCAATGGAATAAAGATTAACTGTTATTTGTGGCCCATCTTTAAAAAAAATCTTACAATTTAATTTTGTTCCCTTTAGTGAATCACATATATACAAACATGTGTGTGCATGCTCACACATGCACACATACACACACATACACATACTTGAATGACTCCAGTTACTCAAAAGAAACCAAAACTTTTCAGGTTAAGCCATGTGCTTATCTTTGTCCATACCTTACATATATAATCATTTCAGATCCTTCTTCAAGTTTATTCTCTTCATTTCATACATGAATCAGGCCTCTTGGTAAGATGATAACAAATGGTCTCCAGTATATCATGTGCATGTCAGATTTTTAAAGCTGGAATGTATGTTCCCATTCATTTTTTCCACTATGAACAACACAGAGACTCTTAAGGTGGGGGCGCATTAAAGACTTCAGCAGCTCAGCAATATTATAGAGACCCAAAGTACTTCTAAAGTTGTTACAGCTTTTCAAGAGATTGGCTTAAAAATAACAGAAACCAACATGGTGCATCCTTTTTGAATCTGGAGTCAGACAGGTTCAGAATATGTTCAAGATTAAAATTTACAGGCTTTACCAAGGTGAGCAGACAGCAAAGAAACAGAAAATGCTGCACCAGTGAGTCAAGTATAGTAGAAATTGAAGTCAAGGCAAGATCGCTGGCTGGAATGTCTCACCGAAGGAGCAGAGTCGCATTTGGATCAAGGAGACAGTGCTAGAACTGATTTCTTATCTGCTTCACTGGGAGGGATAAATTGCACACACCTGACTGGAATGTAGACCCAAAGGTCGGCAGCCATTTCTATTGACTAAATCCTGACAAACAGATGGCCAACCTGTGGGTCTGCCTGCAAGTTTGCCTCAACTTCCATTGTCCCAATGAGGGAAATAAGAATTCCAGACCATTTTGGGAACTCTTTCGCCCTTTCCAATTTTCATCTTGACATTTCTAGTATTTCCTACTTTTTCTGCTGTAACAAGGCTAATGTTACTTGTTAGGTAAGTAATCTTCTACAAACAACTAAAATGCAAATCATCTCTTTATGAATTCCTGAAGTCCCACAATTTATATATTATTAACTTTGGACAAGCTTTGTCATTTCCCTGCCGTGCACTTGGACGATGAAAACAAACTTTGATGGGTGCACTTGGCTGGCGTGGCACCTGAACTTGAGTCTGTCTAACATCTTTCCTCAGAGACTTGAGTGTTGAGACAACATAGAAGCTCAGGTTCCTGAAGGAGGGTGAAGATACTGAAAAGGGGAGAGTATGTGATGATAACAAGGGGGCCCACAGATAATTTCATTTTATAATTTAGCACTAAAATTTAATTTGTTTCCTAGACTTTAATAACACTCTCATGTTTTTTAAATCAAGAAGTTCATGTTCCAATATGATAGAATTAAAAGACAAGTTTTTCTCTCAAAGGCCACATATAAGATTTATTTTGCATTATTTGTAATAAGTCACAAATTAAATTTTAAAGATTTAAGAAAATTATACTGTAGAAGAAAAGTCAACTAGGACAAGGTGACCCAGAAGAGGGACCGGGAACTGGGAAAGAGTTTTGTTTAGATTACTTAGAAACCACTAAACCGTCGGGTTTCGGTTAGGTAGTCATAATTTCTGCTTTGGTTTCTGTACACCCAGCTTCCGATAAGGACACCTCAAGGCTAGAGTTATTTTTGCATCAGCTTCTGTACCTCCTGCTTTTGCCATGTAGGATAGGGTGTCCGGAGAGCAATAAAAGCCCTGCCCAGCCAAGGTTTGGGGCCCAGAATTTGGGGACTGCCTCCTCTGGGTCCGCGCGGGTAATAAAGCCTCACTCGGTTACCCCGAATCGCGCCAGAGTCATTATTTTCTGAATTATTTTCTGTAACAATACTAATATTAGGAGGAAAATTATTAATAAATCTTAGTTATTCTTAGCAAAGTGCAGTGTCTCAAGAAAACTCATTTTTCTCCCACCAGTGGAAAACAACCAGCTGTAAATATACCATTTTGGCTTAAAAATTTTAATGTGTTCATGTACATGTGATTTTTTTTGTTAATAAATTTAAATGGCAACAGCTAACTAGGAATACTAAAATTCCCATTGCAGTGCAAACATTTGAAGCAAATTCGTTGGCAACTGAATTCTCTTCTATTAAGACATCAAACTTAGTTTAAAAAATGATTGTTTTTGCCCTGACCAGTGTGGCTCAGTGGATTGAGCCCCAGTCTCTGAAACAAAAGATCGCCAGTTTGGTTCCCAGTTAGGGCACGTGCCTGGGCTGCAGGCCAGCACTCAAGAAGCAACCAATCTATATTTCTCTTTCACATCTATGATTCTCTTCTTCTCTTTCTCCCTCCTTTCCCCTCTCTCTAAAAATAAATAAATAAAATTGTAACAATATTTTTTAAAAGGGTTATTTTATTTGGCCCACTTTTCTTAGGAATAAATTGAGGAGTATGGAGTCTCTCCCAGTTTGAAAAGTCAATACTTTTATTTTATCTTGACAATTCACAGGAACTTGTTATGAATTTTGTTCTCATTTATGATAAGATAAACTTTGTGTAATGGTACTTATTAGATTTTTGAAAACTTTTTTAGTTTAAGCCTATTCTGCTAGGTGAACAATAACTATTAGAATTCACATTTACTATAATGCAAAAGTGAGTAACTCACATTTACTTTGATGCAAAAAAGTTAATTTCATGTTTTACCAGTACATATGTATATATCAAAGAAGAATTAATAAGAGTTGTTATAATATCTAACATTTTGCAATCAGAATTTGACCCAGCATTTCTGTTTTGTGGAATTTAGCCTGTGGTTATATCAACGTACATGTACAAGGTTGTTAATGCACTCATGTGTGTTTTAGCCAAAAGTTGGAAAAAAATTAAATATACGTTAAAATGGGTGTTTAAGTAAGAGCATAATGAGATAGATCTGTATAAGTGAGGGATGTGCTAATGCAGGGAAACCTCCATTACACATCGCTCAGTGAAAAGTGCAAGATGAAAAGCCCTATCTGCATATCGTCCTGTTTGTGTAAATAAAATGATGTGAAAATAATTTACATATACCTTAGGGGTGTGGCAAATGTAGATTTACAGTTGTGAGTACACAAAACACAGCAGTTATTCTTGCACTGCTGTTTATTAATCATTGTGTTATTTTTCATGTGAACAACTGCACACTTACTTTCACCCCACCCTGTCTCTCTGTCTATATGCTGGCATCTCCTAACAATGTTTTTTGAAAAGCTATGCACTGAACAGCGCTTCCTCAAACCGAGAAAGGTTGCTTTTGGGAAGAGAATAAGACTGGATGGTTTATTTAAAGTTTAAGTATTTAAATAAATGTTGCGTCTTATCCATGTTTTAAGGCTGGAGCAATCTTTATAACAGAGCCAGAAAATGAGAGAAAAATAAAATTAAATTGTAGGATAGTTTATTGACACAAAACTGCCAAATAAAATTTGATTTAACCCAAACTGAACCTGTGATGAAAATATTTCAAGTAGAGATTTTCTCAGAGAGAAAGTCAAAGTTGAACATGACAAAAACTAACAATATAATCGATTACACTAATGACCTAAAAGAAGAGAATGGAGTAATTATGTTAGTAGCTGCACAAATAATAATTGTTAAAGATTAGCCTTTATTTTTATTTTAAAAAGTAAAAACCTCATAAGTGATGATAATGGAAGGGAACATAATTCTTTGTGGAAAGAAACAAATTATGAATTTGTAATAGGCTAATGTGCAGAAGCCAAATACACATACACACACATTTATATAGAAGAAAATAGACGAGCATGAAAGGTT
This sequence comes from Anoura caudifer, assembly GCA_004027475.1. Lineage (NCBI taxonomy): Eukaryota > Metazoa > Chordata > Mammalia > Chiroptera > Phyllostomidae > Anoura > Anoura caudifer. The sequence continues at coordinate 160,210 of PVKU01002083.1, forward strand.
CTTATTCCATAAGATATTTTATATAAAAATGGTACACACTCAACAGCAGTGTATGTTTTTCAAGGCCATATACGTATATTGGTAAGTCATGTGACTGAGAGGACATAAAGTCTGATGTTACAGAGGGTATAGTCAGAGAAAGGGGAATAACTCTGAGAACATGGGTTGAAAGAGGCAAATAAGACAATAAAATGAGCAAGACAGAAAAAAAAGAGTTTTGCCTTGACTGATGATGATATAATGTCATTATCTGGCCAGTGTGATCAGAGACATTCTCTACACTAAAAACATGAGGCGAGAATGTAGCATATACCTTCTAATGAGCAGAGGGCTGCAACATAAATTACGAAAGTGTGTTTTGTTTTTTTTTGTGGCTGGAGTCCAAAAAGCAAGGACAGAGCCCAGGGGCCGTGCACAGAGACCTACATTTCTGTTCTACCACCTACCACTTCTCAGACCTCAGTGGGATCACTTAGCCATACCACCTCTTTGGTTCTTAATCTAAAAAATAAAACAGTAATATTTACCTCCCTGGGTTTTGTGCAAAGTCAATGAGATAATATATGAATTGTGAATAGTGTAAATGCCCAGCACATAATGTGTTTTCATATTTGCTCTGTCTTTCCTCCAACCCTGCATCAACCCCCCACCAGTAATTTCACAGTGGACACACACACCCTGTTGGAGGGGATTGCTAGAAAAAACTATAGCTGCTTCTGTAAGTTATCACTCCTTCAATACTCACTGAATTTTAAGAAAATTTTCCATTCTTCAGTCCTATCTCTAAATTACACAGTCTGTGATAAAGCTACTTATGATGGCTAATAGGGCCAATCAAAAAGAAGAGAAATGTAGAACTATTATAAGTGAAGAATTGCACATTAACTTAGTCTGCATAAACTTGTAAGTAATGTTTGATGAAACTATTAGTTCTGTCATAGAAAGGCTGATACATGTTGATGTAACTTCATTTTAGCTTTGCAGTTGTAGCAAGAGTATCATCCTCGCTATATTTTTACAATTAATGATGGTACTGCTATTTTCTTCCATAATTGAACATTTATTGGGAGATTACCCACTGTTTGACTGATGTACTTCATCCTCTATACTTTTCCCCTGTTGTGTCCCCACAGTTATGATGCTCATAATTTATAGAGTTTAGATGATTTTTGCTGATGTTTTATGTTCGCACTCACTGCTTATTCATAGAATAAAGGTAAGAGAAATCTCTGTAAGAGTGAGCTTTTCCATAGGTGATTAACAACAGTACTTTGAGAATAACCACATATTTTTGATGCCACTGATGCATTCCGGCAAGGCACATGCACCACTGCCTTACGTCACAGTGGCCCTCCTTTATGTGAAGTATTGACTGCATGGTAACAGGTGAAGGGATGTTTCATCAGAAGGCAGTTCAAGGCTTAGGAGTCTGGGGCATATGTGCAAGGTCTAGGACAGTCTGTTCATTAATCAATCAGAATATTACGTTCTGCTATTGAGATTCTGTTGTGATTGTGGGTTTAGATTATGCAAGGTAGAACAGACCTGGATTCTCTTTTAGTAACCACTGCCATGAGTAAGTGAAAATAAAGACTATTTTCCACTGCCTAACCCACTGTTTGCCTGCAGCCTCCAGGCAGAAACCCAGCAATGGTTTAAGGCCACAGTACACTCGGGCGTGGGGCTGTATGAGACTCAGGGAGAGGGTCCCGCCTTAAATCCAAACCCGTGCACTGAAAATGGAGATTGGACTAGGCAGGACTGTGACTGTTAGAACCCAACGGTTAAGATGGTACCCAGTGTGCCTTAGGAAATACAGGTGTTATGCAAATAGCTGTCATGAGCTTATTTTCTCTTTCAGTGCCTGATGGAAAAATGTGTTGTTCAGCTCAAGAAAGGCAGTGGGGAAAAAAAAGAAAGAAAGGCAGTGGGAATGATGATTATTCAAGAAGTCTTCAAACTGAGCTACATGTATTTAATTTAAAAGTCCACTGTCTGTTTCAAGAGTTAGTATGTCCCTCTGACAAGAAATAACTTTAAAGAATAGTGATGTTAGTAAATTAGGGGTTTTAAAATAATTTTCCTGTAAAATTTGTGTGAGAAAAAAATTGTCGGATCTTTGTTTGGAACATCGGCTCCTTTCGCAATGCATTGCTCTGAACAGACAGTTTACTGCAACGGGCCGGAGGAATGAAGTTGGACTTCACTCACACCAGCCCTCCCGGCTTTGGGAGATCTAAGGGAGACGTACCAGCTGTCCGGATCTCACTTCTCAATATAAAATGACACTGCTGCAATATAAACCAACCTTTATTTTATTTTATTTTTTTGGTTACTTGGTTTGTTGATTTGTTTTTCTCTTCTCAGTGCTTAGATTTTTATATATGCCTTAATTGTAGAATTGTAAGCATAGATGAATATGAGAGAACTTGAAATGCTTTATTTTTTTCCATTGGAATGGAAATTTATTTCTATTTTTAATTCCCTTTCAGAGCCCTCCTTTTACCTGGTTACTATAGGTAACAGTACGATAAAAAGGCATGTTTGATCTATAATCCTCTTAGAGTTAAAAGAACCCTAGAAATTAGTGGGGTCCTGCATTTTACAAATGAGGAATCAGACCACTAGAGTAGGGAAATGGCTCACCTTGAACATTGCAGCTGCTTAGTGGCAGATCTGCGTGCAGAATCCGGGTCTCTTGACTTGAGTGGTTCTTTTTCTACTACATCCCCTTTGTTCTCTTCCCTTGCATAACGACATTCAGCAGATACTAACAATAAACCTGTCACATGGAATTCCAAACTTTCTGGTGGATGAGTTCAAGTATGAATATGACAATATAATTTATCATGTGACTCACAGATGATGTCCTGTGAATATTGCTTGAAGTCTCCACATACTCATCCCTGAGAGGACTGTTGGTGTCTTCACTTGAAATACACCTGAAAAGGTCATTCTCACTGTTAAAGACAAATGCCAGATATCATAACAGAGTTATAATTGCTAATTATAGTGTCAATGTGTTCTTTTTTCCGTCTCACCAGTGTGCTCATGTGTATGTATACCATTTTGATATTCTAGGTTTGTGTGCTGGAGAGACAAATATTTGACTTCCTTGGATATCAGTGGGCACCTATCCTGGCAAATTTTGTACATATTATTATCGTCATTCTTGGTTTATTTGGAACTATTCAATATAGACCTCGTTACATAAAAGGAGTAAGTACTCTTTTTGCCTTTTAAAAATGTTATCAAAATAGAAAAAGATATGAAAATGTCTTGACAATGTATGTGTGTACCCTCTCCTTGAAGTACTATGTGTTTGTTTTCATGGTTTCAGGTTACATCTGCAATAACTTACAATGTCCTGTTTAAAGCGCTTGACAGTGAATGTAATCGGATTTTTCTCATCAATTGTGCTTCCATTAAATTTTCTTTTGTAATTAAAAGTAGAACTATACCCTTGTATTTCCATATTATAAAATCTTGGCCTCTGATTTAATAGATTTAATGGGAATTTTTCCCATTTTAAATCATCATATTTTTAAATTGAATAAAGATAGTTTAACATTAATACTGAGGAACTTGTAGTTTCAGTGTGAAAATATTAACACTTATTAGGGTTGATATTTGTCATACTTGAAAGCCAGAAGAATCTGGACCAATATCTCTATGTTCTCCATGATTTCCTTTTTGGCTTAGAGGAAGTATTTTGCATTCCCACTCAAGTTAAACTTACTTAATATAAAAGTGAAATCCAACTGTGTTGCAGTTGCTATGGGAACCATGATTTAGGATTTTTTACTTTTGTATGTACCTCAGATCTCAGCTATAGCTCTTCATTAATGTAGATTTTTTTCAGTCTCATCATTTTTCTGTTTCTTTTTTTAACAAAAGGAAAAGTCTATAGGCATTTATTTAAAATATAAAGTGAGTTTGTGGTAGAGGCATACACAGAAGATAGCACAGGTAAAGCTCTGCCTTATTTAACGGAAACCAGCAGGTTGTCTCAGGTGGCACGAAGGCCTCCCTCACATAAAAATTTACCCTATGACCTTTTCCCTTTGTCATCTGGAATCTAGATAATGCTCTTTGGTTCAGAAATAGGCAATGACCCAGGGGTTCCCTTCTGGCTAAGGATGAGTGAAAAGTTCATAGTCTCCTCCTCTAAAGTGCAAGCCCAGAAATGAGTGCATGTCACCTCCAAGGGAGGGTAGCCATGTAAATCTTGTAAAAGACAGATGCCTTCTGTTGCAGAGTGAAGTTTTTCAAAGCACAGATATTTGTAGTATGGTTCATTTTCTTATATAAGTTGTAATTTGATCCAATATACACACAATATTACAGGGCTTGGGAGTGAGTCTTCTGAAGTCATAATTCCTAGCTTGAAATCTTGCATCTGCCAAACTCTGTGTGACTTTAGACAGCATAATCTCACTGATTCTTAGTGTTCCTATCTTTAAAATGAAAGCAATAATTACTTTAACTCATATGCTTTGATTAATGAATGCATTATAAGCCATTATGTGAAAGGTTCTTAATTTAACTTTCTTTTTATTAGACTTTGAGGCTTCTCCATGATTTTATTCTTGTAAATGATGCCATTCTGGTCATCATACAGAGAGATATATCATCTCCATTTCTGATGAGGTCCTTGGGATAAAAATCTAGATGTGGATCAAAATGTTTGTAAGAGTTTAAAAACGTAGAGGTTTGTTTTGAGGAATAAATGAAATATTCTATAAAATAACCTTAGCACAATGCTTGGTGTTTAAGATTGGCCAATAAATACTAGCTATATTTTCTCTTACGGCTGTTATTATTTGAAAATAATACTAAACTCTATAGACTAGCAATAGGCTGGCAGGCAATTTCAAATAGAATAAGGTGTTCCAAGCTGTTAGCTGAACTATTTCTACCCTTTTATTCCAAGCTGCTACAATTCTTAAGAATTTTTACTTGATTTCTGTGTATCAAATTATAATTCCATCCCTGACTAAAGAATAAAATACACACCCCCAAATCTTTTCAAGGCACACTGTTCTCTCTAGCATGAAGGGTAAAAATGGATGCCATGGGACATTTTTAAGATTGTTAGAACTTTTATATAGCTCAAAAAGTCTCTGAAGTCTTTCTGGGGTCTTAACAATGTGTCTTAGAGCTACATTGCTGATTTGATCTTGACTTGCAGACAGCATTCTGAATTTAATCTTTTCCTGGAGACAATGTCTTAACTAGGGAAATCTTTTGCCCACTGACAATATTGTAAATGTGAAACTTTTATTTTGTAAATCAGCACATCCTGAGTTGGAAATATATCCTCTAAATTATACTTGAAAAATGAACTGTTTTTTCTTTAGCTCAATTTTCTGTTCAACACAATGTTATATGTGGTTAAAAGGTCACAAGTGACACTGTTGATTGTTTGCTGGGGAACCAAATCCCCTTAGCGAGATCCCCACATTTATAGGTGCAATTTCTATCTTCCCAGTTTTTGCAGGCTGTAGTCAGGCTAATTGTTCTGACAATAATTACCACAAATTCTCTTGTCTCCAGCCCTCTAAAACAACTTCCTTACTCTTGTGTCTGTCTCTACCAAGTCTCCTTGCTGTCCTCTGTCCTCCACCTGCCATTTTGCCTCAAAACTAATGCTGTGTGTTTTGGGTTTGTGTTACCATACCACTCAAGTTTTAGGACCAATTCCTGTTCTAGTTATATAAAAGTTTATATATATATATATGAATGTATATATATGCACACATATATATAAGCTTTTATACATACACACACATACATATATATGTACACATACACTCTAGGGATAGGTGTACATACATATAACATAGTAAAGATATTAACTCTTTAAATATTATAAATTTTCATTTTTATTATTTTCCTTTTACTAAAATTGACTTCCTTTTCCTTTGTGATATCTTCTGTTGCTTTAAACATTGTAAAAATTATATATATTTGAAAAGTATAATGTTCAGTCTTCATTATCTTTAGGTCTAAATCCATTAAAACAAGAAGGCAGATGCCCTGAAGTAGAGTGTAAGAAAATAGTTCCCTTTCCACATTTGCAGTTTACAAAGAGTTTCATTTGTTGATAGGATATTTTATTCTATTTAATTGGAAATATGCCCCCCCAGAGCAAGTGGACATTATCTGAAACACTGAGCACAGTAGCAACAAATGAAATTCTGAGAGTACTGGTAAGTTAAATAGTAAAGAAGAAAAAAATTTAAATTCAAAACAGTTAATTGGAAAAAGAACTCAGTAGTGCCCTTTGAGGGGACCTCTGGTTTTCAAGGAATATAATATGTTGAGGGAAAGTAAAAGTAATTTTTTTAATTTCAAGCAAAGGAATTCTGAAGCCAGAATTCATGGGAAGCATCTTTATGTGTAGATTTCAACAGTATCAGTTGAAAAAAGATGTCCTGATTAACTTCAGTGGAATATTCCTAAGTAAACACACACAGTGGCTACCACAAAGGCATTACCTTATGTCATAAATGGAATTGTACAGTGCTTCTTCATTCGGGCCTAAGGCAGGTAAAATATGATTTGGGATATTCAATGTTTCTTAGTTAATGATAAGAAAATGTTAATGAATGTGCTCTTTTAAATTTTCTGAAATAATATTAGGAGTATGTAGGTTTCTAATTGCTAAGGGAATTGCAGTTTTCTTGGTGATATTGCCCAAAGACATGTTGTCATAATGCTCAATAATATTTCTATATTTCCTTTTTCCCCTTCCTTCCTTCCTTCCTTCCTTCCTTCCTTCCTTCCTTCCTTCCTTCCTTCCTTCCTTTTCCTCCTTCCCTCTCTTTCTCTTTCATTTTCTGTGCTTCTTTCTATTTAACAAAATTATTTTAAGTTATTTTGAAAGAATAAAAAATATCTTAGAGAGTTTGGACTCACTGGCTTAATCAAAGAAACTTAGTCCTCAAACTAGAAATAAATTCAAAATAGCTAAAAATTCATTACTCAAATTTCATAAAAACAGAGTATTGCATACCAAAATCATAGCAATATTTGTAAGAGTCATATTTTTGTTACTCTTCACCTAGATATTTCTCTGCAAATCCTATAAACCTCACCTGAACCTCACAAAACTTTTGCCTAAACTCACATGACTAGGAAATAGTAGAGTTAAGATGTAGACCCAGGTCCTTCTAACTGCCAAACCCATGCTCTTAACCCCTTACTGAGCTGTCCTGCCGTCAGTGAGGGCAAACCCTACATTTTCTCTAGAAAAAAACCATGATCCTGCTGCCGTGCTTCATAAATCTGCCTGTGTGCCAAGGTGAGTGGTTTTTATTGTCAGGTCCAAGTCTTATCAAACTCCCCAGCTTTCTGGTACCCTTCCAACTGCTAGGTAATTGCTTGTTAAAGCTCTTGGACCTCCAGTGAACCAGTGTTAGAGATTATTTGCAGTCCTAGTACTTTTTAGTAAAACCTCAAAATCATTGCTTCTCAATACAAGCCAAAGTTCAGTTAAGAAACATGGTATTTATGGAGAATTGGCTAACAGGTAAGTGGGCTGTGTATTCTCGCACAGCCTCTGTAACCTATTCTATACAAACAGTGCTTCATACCCGCACTGTATCAGTGTGGTTCTTTCAGGGCATTTTTACTCCTGAATTTCATTTTAGCCATATGTCAATTAACCTACATTAAATGATTTTATAAGGAATGTATGACATTTATCTATTTAAAACTTTGTTGAAAACATTGCTTTAAACACAAGAAAAATCTGGCTTTTGTCTTAATCCTAGGAATAATAATACTTTCCTTATGTTTTATCTTACGGACCCATTTGATTTACAAAAAGAAGCTTTATAGATCGTTTTCTTTCTTTTTTTTAGATTTTTTTATTTATTTTATCTTTAGAGGGGAAAGGAAGGAGAGAGGGAGAGAAATATCACTCTGCGGGTTGCCTCTCATACGTCCCCTGCCGTGAACTGGCCTGCAACCCAGGCACGTGCCCTGACTAGGGATCGAACTGCCATCTTTTGGTTTGTAGGCCTGTACGCAATCCACTGAGCTACACCAGCCAGGGCAGATTTGTTTTCTTATAAAAGTGATACTAAATTATTTTACTGTATAATATTTATTTTGTGCTCACTGTGTACAAGATACTCTTCTAGGCACTGTGATTTCAGCATTGTAAAAACCAAAGTCTAAGCTGCTATGAGGAACGAAGATGGCACACAGGCAGCAAATCACAGGATGATGGTGCACTGTAAAAGTTTTATGTTTGTGTCTGTGTGTCTGTGTGTGCACACACACTCTCTGAAACTTTATGTACATAGTATACTCTCTTTACTGAGCCCTCAATTACTCTACCTTGACACTTGAATAATAATGATTGATATAATGTAATTATCAGTTACTAACCTGGAGAAGACTGAAGAAAGATAAGGACATTTGGATCCAGAAAAAAATTGAGAAAGGTATAAAAATGAAAATAAAACATTAAAATCCCTAATAGCTGGAGATAATAACACATTGTTATTATTTTTAAAAATATATTTTATACTCCTTTAATATCCATATGTTTTTTTAAAAACTAGTATCATGTTATATATGCCATTTCACTTCTTGTTTTACACTTACCATGAACTTACATTTAATTGCATGCTAATTAATTATTCTTTGAAGATATGAAATTAATTTACAATTCATAAAATGTCCATATCTTTGCCCATTTTTTTCTGTTTATTTTTTTCCGATTAGTTTGTGTTTATAGCTAATTAACCTATTTTAATATTATAGAAATTACTTTGATATCCTTCAATATGTAATGAAAACATATCCAAATCTCTTATATTACATGTCTTTATTTTGGTCATTTTGGCCAAATAATTTTTAATTTTAATTTTAATTTTTATCCAATAAAATATTTATAATTTCTGAGTTTTTGTATGCAGATTATAATCTCCTATATTTTCTTCTAAAATAATTATTGTTTGATCTTTTATAGTAAAATTTTAACTACTCTGGAATGTCTGTTAGTACTTAATAGGACACTGATACTATTTTCTTTCTCATTTGGGCCACAATTTATTTTCTCAAATAATTGCGATATCTTACTTGCTTGTATTAAAAATATCATATATACTGTTTTTTTCCTCAATGATCTATTCTGTTCCACTGATTCATTTGTATCCTATGTCACTATCTAGTTGGTGCCCACAATGGGTTTGTAGTATGTTCTGACAGATGGTAAAACAAATATGTTCAGTATTTCACTTGGTCATACTTTCCTTGGCTATTCTCCAGCATTATTCTTTAATGTTAAATTTAAAGTCATTATATTAAAAACAACAAAACATTATGATTATAAATGAAGCTATTGTTTTAAAACAATTAATTTGAAGAAAAGGATACTTTATGATGTTAGGTGTCCCATTCAAACATTTGATCATTCCATTCTAATCTCTCTTGTTTTCTTTTTAGCTTTATTAAGACTATATAGACTTTTTTCATATAGAATTTGCACTTTTCTTATTATATTTGTTCTTATACATTTTGCAACTTTTATAATGACTGTGAATGGAAAATTTTTCTCTTAATAGGTACTTATCATTAAAATGGAAAATATATGTTCTTTTGGCACATTCTTCATATCAGAATTTCCTTGTTTTAAAGTTTTTCTAGCAGCTCTTTGGTGTTTGTAGGTGCTCTCTTTAGACAAAATCTTTGTCACTTATGTATAATATTAATATTATTTATTTTATATTCTTATTATTTCACAAGACTCTCTAAGAAAGTATTAAATATATATGGTAATAGCAAAACTCTCAATTTAGTTTTTAATTTAAATGTAAAGATTTTAGTATTTGTAAATTATTGTGTAATTGCTATTAGTATTCAGTAAATAGTCTTTACTATATTTAAGTAATTTCCTTCACTTTTCAGGAATGGCAATGTATTTTATTAAATATTTTAGCCTATTTAAGTATGTTAATATGACTTCCTTTTAAAATGTTTGATGTACTTAATTAGATTGATAAATGTTTTGATATTAACCCAACCTTCCTTTACTAGACTATAACTTGTTTTTAATTTATAAATTTTGCAATTACTGCATTCTACTTCCATTATTATATTTCCATTTTACATCTTTATTTGAATATAAGATTAAAATAAATTTTTACTTGTAATACATGGTGGGGCAGAAGTAGGTTTACAGTTGTGAGTATTTCAAACCCAGAGTTTGTTCTTATAGTATTATTTATTAATTATTGTATTATTTTCCATATATGAGCAACTACAAACCTACATTTTCCCACCTCATATTTTGCAAATTATGCAAGCTTTATGAAATATCTTGGGGAGATTTCCTTCTGTGATCTAATATAGTTTAAATAGGGTCAGAGCTATTAATATTTCTTAGAACTCATCTTTGAAATCATCTAGTCCTAGTACTTTGACGAACGGTAACTATTTAGTCATCTTTCTAAATCTATAGTAATTAGTCTTTTCAGGTTTTCTACTTCTTGCAATGTCTTGGCAATATAAATGTTGAAAGAGAGCATCTATTTTCCTGGAGTTTTTGTTTTATGTTATTGTCATAAAGTTCCAGAATTATTTTCTTTTTAAAAATCTCTTCTTGATCCCAAGTTTGGTCTCTTTTTCATTCCTTTCTCTCTTTTCTCCTCATTCTATGTCTGTAAATTTAAAGAGAAAAGTAAAAAATGATAAGATCAAAGGCATCTCATTTCTGCTTTTGCTCTCCTCCTGCATTGTAAGTACAATAACAGAAAGAGGCAGGATGTTGATACAGCACTGACAGCCCCTCCAGTGTACCTGCTAATTTTTATGGCAATGGATGGGGCAAATTGGTGGTGTAGATTTATGGCTTTTCTTGATTTAGATTGTTTTAGTACAATCTGTTTGTCAAATAGCAATTATAAGCAATCATTTAAAAAGAAAAAAATGTTTTGATTTGACAAAAGATTTCACCTTCAAGTTATTTAATTCTGATATTTATTAACAATTTCCATTTACAATTCCAGCCAAATTGACACTAAATGAAGAATGGTCTTTGGGAGTGAGTAGTAATTATTACAAAACCACTTTGGTATAATATCCTCTATACTATTTATTTCAAAATAAATCTTTCTTTATAACAGCATCACAAAATAGTCTGCACTTCACCCTTCAGATGACGGATAAACAGTTTTTGTTGCAGCGTGTCTTTTGATTGCCCAGCTGTCTCCTCCCTGGAATAGTTGTCATTTTCTCTGGTCATTTCTGTGTTTACTTGTGGACATCTTGTCAGTGGTTTTGGAAATGTTGAGTCGTTTGGGAACGCCAAGCACGAGAACACGTTACCTAACCTCCACAGTTAAACCTCAGTCTGCCTAGACTTGCTGCTTTCTGAAACACAGTGGAATCATTTTTTCTCTTTAACCCCCGTCTTTTGGAGGTACCAGCTATGTTTAAGGAATTTTGTAAAATAAATATTTTACTGTATGTATTGAAACATTGAGTCTAGAATTTATTTTTATCAGGGTGTCATGGATTGCAAAATTAGTATGTGCATGCAAAGGGTGCCCCTTGGGAATAAGGCTGCTATTTCCTAAATAATTTTATTCACAGTACAGTGAAGTTGCTACCAGGGGATGTCTTATTTCAATTATCTTGCCATTAGTTTTTGATGGAGTGTTTAAATGCTTGCATTTACATTGAAAATGACACTTACAAAGTAGTTTGTGTCTAAAAATGTATACTTTAGCACAGTTTTTATTCTATCTTCTAAAAGCTTGTATTTTCCTTCTACTCATTCTTTTATTCTTGTTCTAATTACTATTTTATTGTTATTACTTTAATATAGGGCATTTAATCAAAAGCATGCCAAAACGTGCAGACCTTGGGAGAGGTTTCAGTGATGTTAAGTTGCCGACTTATGAAATGAAGATGAACTTAGCCCCAGGGCTATAGGCCAGCCTAGAACCATGACTTGGAGCCCATTTTTCATACATATTGTGTGCACTGCTATAGAGTGAGTGAGAGTGAGACTCACTGATAAAAGAAAGGTTAAAAAGTATTAGGCAGTTTTAACAAGCTTAATACAACGTTAATTTCTCCATTCAAGGAGAAATTAGTGTTTTTTCTAATGCTTTTATGCCCCACTACTATTTATTAGTTTGAATTGAACATGAATGACTTTCAATAAATCAGATAGAACACTTGTCCTTAGATATCTGGTACTAACACCTTTTTCCCAAGGCACATTGTAATTATGACTTTTCTGAACTGAAAAAACACACACACATAATGAACATGTTAAAATTTTCAAAATTTGTATCCATTCGTCATCAAAGGCAATTTTCCAGTTTTAACTCACTTGAACTGTTCTTCATAAATTAGTACAAAATAAACTAGAACTCAGGGAAAATTTGTCACTTACTAGTGATGCCTCCTTCCCTGTACCACTGTCACCTCCTCTATTACGGCATAAAGACTACCCATCACTGTGCAGACCCCCTTATTTTCATTGTGCAACACTGCTGTTAATATGCAGAAACCACAATTTGTCTTTAACCAATTTTAAAATGGAAAACATTGTGCTTTTCAGTATCACTTAGGAAATGAAGCATTCCCCTCAGATTGCTTTTTCTTTCACACTGATCAATTGAATTCAAATTTATTCATGGGTAAGCTGCCACTCAGTTTTCATTTCTTGTATATTAGTGGACCATGAGCTGAATGTTTTTAGGGCTAGTTGTTTTCCAGTTATAATAAGGTGCGTACAGAATAGACATATACATTTGAAATTTATAGAGCAAGAAATAATAACGTAAACAGAGTTGCTAGACCAAAACCCTTTAGTTATCTTTTTACAAACATATTTGATGATCTTATTTTATTTGATAGTTCTTTTTTTAAAGAATTTATTTATTTTATATTTAGAAGGGAAGGGAAGGAGAGAGGGAGAGAAATATCAATGTGTTGTTGCCTCTCATGTGTCCCCTGCTGGGAACTGGCCTGCAACCCAGGCATGTGCCCTGACTGGGAATCGAACCGCGATCCTTTGATTCACAGGCCCACACTCAATCCACTGAGCCACACCAGCCAGGGCTTATTTGATAGTTCTTGAAAATATTTTCTATTATGGCTTCTAATGTTTTCCTCATTTTACCATTTTATACAGCTAAAGGTATTTTATGCTCAAGAAGAAATTATTTAATTATAACTTGGTTTATAGGAATGTTTAAGGGCTCATATGTCTTCATGAAATATGCAAGAATTACATAAAATGAGTGATGCCAACATTATATAACTAAAACTTGCATTAAAAGCAGGTTACTTAATACTTGGCGAAAGGGGTACAAAATAATTGCATCATTTAAAATTAAGGTCATAGCAAAGTTTTATTGTGTTCTTTTAACTGTTTTTCTTTTTGTTATTTAATCTTTCATGATAAAATTGCCTTACAGACCCTTATAGTTGTACAGCAAAGATATTGATGACAGAGAGGCTCACAGCAAAAACACTGGGGATGGAATGGAACAACATGCTATTGAGGGCTGCCCCACTGCTCAGAAAGCTTTTACTTTCTGTGTCCCATTGTTAGATGATGTCAGAGCAGTGGCTAAAGTATTGTCTTCTCCCTTTTAGGATTTTACGGACCCATAAATCCTTTTGGGTGGATTATACTTGGGCTAGGATAATTTGTTTCAGTTTCTAATCTGTAAAATGGGGATGTGAATGCTTACTCTATCTACCATAAGTGGGCAGAAATAAGACTTATAAAATATAAAGCACAAATATTTGGAATGATACCATCTGGATGCTATGCTAATGTGATTTTGTAAGCAAGGAAAACTTTTACCTTTTCCTTCTATGTTCTTTGGCCTGCCTAATAACTAAATGAATGTAACACAAATCAACAGGAGAAAGACAAACTTTAATATCATATATACAGGAGCTCATAGAAATATAAGTCTCAAAGAAGTAACCAAAACTAGTGATGTGTGTGTGTGTGTGTGTGTGTGTGTGTGTGTGTGTGTGTGTGTATGTGTAGAACAGAAAACACAGCAAAGTTTGGAATTCAGATATTAATTAGTAAAGTAGTAAAGTTTGTTTACAGAGCCTCTTGGTCTTGAACTCCCTACATGTGGTGACAAGGATGTCTCTTTAACTTGTAGTACAGCATACTTGCACTGGCTGTTTCTTAAGTAACTTTAATTCAAAATAATTAATATGCCAAAGTGGCACATTTTGGTACAGCCTACCGTGAATCCCATCAGACTGTAAATGTCATGCCTAGAGGGGATAAATAGTGATGGTAAAAATAAAAAATACTTTTACCTGTATAATCAAATTGCAGGTGAATCAACCAACAAGTTCCTGGAATGAGAACTTAAAAATATAGCTAAATGACTAGCTAAACAATAATTTTAAACTCCAGGTATTGTTTTGGTTTGATATTCAAAATGCAATGAAGAACTCCTTCAGACATTATTTTCCTCAGTGTATTCGTTCCCACGTAGCGGGATTGTTTCCTGCACTCAAACCACTTTCTTGCATTGTCTGTGCATTTTCCACTTCTATTAAAGTTGAAGGGCTGCAAGGTTGATTAAAACATGAAAGACTTAAGTGCCGATTATGTTATAACCCTCATATACAATTTACCCCTTATACTTCTATTCTGTGAATAGCTTTTTCCTTTAATGTTTGTCTTCATTTTTATCACACTAATGTATGTGATGTTATTACAATTTATTTTTAGTGCTCCTGCAGCCTATTGTTAATAATTGGAAAGCTATAAGATTTTGTAATTATATCCTTACTTTGAGAAGAACAATTTTATAAAGCACATCTTACAACTTCTTTTATACAAGTATGTAGAAATAAAAGAATCATATTCATCAAATGTATTCAAGAAATTTGGGAAATTATTACATTGATACTAAATTGGCTACAGATTCACATATCAGTATACTTATAGATATGATACCTGTACAAAGAAAGCCATAATGACAAAAAAGAAGGAAGAAATGGAGATTCTTTGTGGAGGAATCAGGATAGATGAGTGTGCTTTAATACCTTATATATAAGATATTTGTCTTCTTTCATCAATGCATTTTCTCAAAAAAAATTCAATGGATATGTTTTCCAAAGTTTGTCTTGATAGCGGGCTGTGGAGTAAAAAAAAAAAATAGGGTAGTAACTTCTGTTAAAAGTGAAATCAGGTTATGATTGCTGAGCTGTACATATTTTTTTAAGATTATTTTGGAAGTAAAAAGTATAAATTATGTCATGCAACTTGCTATTTAATATAATAAGTTTTCAATATTTACAAAGTTTTGTATAAGCTACTTTAATATTCAGATGAATATGAAAGCATGCATGGCTCCTACTGCTTTTATTTTGTCTTTTTAATAATGAGCAGCCAAGAAAATCCTACATTTTCTGTTATTATACTTGTTATACTTTGATTTTCATCTAGCTAGCCTCTCCTTCATTCATTTATGATTGTGACATAATGTGACCATGAGCTTTTAATTTTAATTCAATCTCATATTTCAGGAAACAGCCAAGTCAAAATACACATTTTCTTGGAAGAGATAGTTTACCAATTTATCGCCATACAAACACTAAAGCTTTAGTTCTTTCTAATTTTAGTCCCTTTTTTTCCTTTAAGATACCCGTAAAGCCTTTTACTTAATCTCATCCTCATCTTCATCTTCTAGTGGATCCATTATAACCACAACATCAAGTTGAATTTCTGAGTAGTTAAATGCCTAGGCAACAACGCTCCTAGTTTTCAGGACTCTTGTACTTGAGTTCTTCTTTGTCTTTGAAAGATGTAGGTCTATGTCTTTCTTAATTTCTTGGTTAAAAATATGCTGCTAAATTGTGGTGTGGAAAAGGAATGCAAATAAAAGAATAACTTTTTTATTTAGGAAAAATTTAAGCTCCTCTCTGAGCCAAGTAATTTCACAGTAAACCTTCTTTTCCCATCTCATAGGTTCATTTTTTTCAGATTTTTTTAGACTTAATTTCTTCCAAATCCAGCATTGTTTTTGGTAGTTTGATTTGCTCTTTTGTCAGTAGGATTTGTAATTTAAATCGTGAAGCAAATATTCTTAAAAACAGACAATTCACTAGGTCACTGTTGTGTTGAAAGGCAAATCTTCATGACTTTCCTCTTCATGTGTGGAACAGGAACGCTACCCTGTAACTAACAATTGAGAGCGATGGTTTCTTGAAACATTAACACATCAGAAAATTTCATCTATGTGAAAGCTTATATAAAAATATTCATTGCTTTTGATTATGACTCTAAACTTGATCCAGGTTTCCAGATATAACTAAATAGGAAGGTGAATATCTGTCTTCATTGTCTCTAGTGATCTCACTTCTTAAATGTTGGTGACAAACGTTAGAGATACGCCTCTGATATAATTTTCAACTTGGTTTGAGAGTCAGTTCCTGTTATTTCCTCACATTCAAAACAAATCATGCTGAACTAAGTCTTATTATAATGACACAGCTTGTCGAGTTGTCATAATCTTCTAAAGATGGAAAGCCCCTGGTGTCTCTGCCACCTGCCAATGAACAGAATTGTCATAGCTTCACATGTACTTATGGACGTGGAACATGCAAGTCCCTAGATCTCGTCAGCAGGCAACAAAATAAAATTATAGGTCCTTTAATGTCCAAATTAAAGACTCCAAGTTTACATCTTCCCAAATTAGCAAAAAGTGCAATTTCTTCTACTTCATCACCCTCTTGCATGTTATGTCTCAGCATACCCGGGGCTGCTTATTCAGTCCAAGAAGTTAGCCTGGATTAGTTTTCCCTACTGAGGAAGTCAGTACTCAAATATACTTTCACATAGTGGAAGGGGTCACATAGCTCTGCCAAAATGCTAGCACTTCATAAAACACCACCACCTGGTGCAGTATAATGACTGCACACAGAAAAACTGGTTCATTTGCCCTTTTCCATTTTACTGCTGCCAATCTACTGTGGGTCAGAGATTAGTATCCCCAATGCCTTCTGCCACAGTATTACTCACAACCTTCACAGACACAAGTCTCTGCTGACTGGTTCAGGCAGTGCATCCTCAGAGAGCCCCTTCCAGCTCTGCCCTGCCCAGGGTGTGCTGGACTGATCACAGGCCTTCTCCCAGTGTTACAACAGTTGTCACTCACTCTGCTCCCTGAAGCCCCTCTACACTGTGTGGTTCAGTAGGTTAGACTATCAATTACACCTTTTTCTTACACCAAGCACTTCCTTCTGACTTCCTAAGCCCCAGGATTACCCTTGGGTCACTAGTCCCCACTGTCCTTATGTTGAGATTCCTTATGGGACCCCTGTTTTTTTAGACTTATTTGCAGCTATTCCAGGAATCAGACATAGTCAAACAACAATGATCCTCAAATGGAAAGGAAATGGGTTGTGGACCATTTCAATTTCCATTATCACAGGAATCACTTTTGTCTATGCCAACGGAAAGATTCTTACAGATTCCTAGGGGAGGGGTATTGAATAATTTGCTTCCCAGACAACATATGAGTACACAAACATGTTAGCAGAACTAAGGGACTATCTGTACCAGTGGTGGGAACAAAGACCCCCCGCCCCCATGAAAATAGCAATTTTCACTGTTCATCAACTCTAACAATTTGCCTCCCCTGGGCGGCCTACAACACAGTGAAGACGTGCAGCAGAAGATGAGAATTCTAACTATGTACCTACTGAAAAGAGCTTTATGGATCAGTAATTTTTTAAACCCATGACTTTATCCCTACTACTATATGGGACAACATTGAACACTTGGCTGGAAATTCCCAGTTTCTCATAACTTAATATAATTTTTTTCTATAAAAACATAAAAATTTGTAAGTTATTAAGGTTCTGGAATCTAAAGATAAGGATCTGGCACTATTATTTTTGAAACGTGTTGGCCTGTCCACTCTTCTTCAAGTCAAATAAATTCTTTGTGCTTTGATTTTATCTTCACACCAGTTATGAGTTGTTGCAATTACCGAATGTAAGATTAATATAAAATATTGAGCATAGACCTGGCATAAGTAGGCTCTCAAATGATCATCTGTTACATTAAAAAATTTCACTTCTTTGTCGATTTCAACATCATCTTTTGTCATGATTTATTGAGACTTAGTAGCAAAAATATCATCTAAGAGTCAAAAAGTTTCTGAACTAAGAGATAATCAAAATTATTGAATTTTTCTTCTGAATAGGGTTCCAATACTCTTCTACCAGAACTTTATTTAAATATCTTTGTTATGTATCTCTTTGTCACAAGTCTGTAACATCCTTTTGAGTAATAATAGACCTGCTTTTCTTCTCTTTCTATTTTTGATATTTCCATTAAGATTTTCAATTTTCAAGGCTCAGCAGAAAAAATGCCTCTACTTTTCCAAACCTTGCTCGTTATCATGAGAACCATTACCAGGAATGAAACATTTTCAGTTTGACACTAAAAAGCAAGATAAATAACATATATGGTTGTAAGGTGCTGTACCAAAGATGTTCCACAACCCCCATTGCTCACTACTTCTATACTTCACCTGTCAACAGCTCTATTTATTTGGGGATTGTTTTTATGGGTTATTGCCTATACATAGGAATAGACGATAAGGCCACACACATTTATCTGAGATAAACAGAACTATAAATTATATATAATTTTAAATGTAAAATGATAAAGATCTTAGAAAAGCAGTTTCTCATTTTTTTGTGAACTCAGAGGATAATGAATGAGTTGGTAATGCTTGGAAGTATCCAGGACCATGCAACCATGCACCTGTTTTCAGTAGAGATGCTGTCCTTAAACCATTTTAGAATGGCCCAGCAAATAGTTTCCTGTAATGCTGTGGTGAAGGCAGCCACACGAGCTCTGTGAAGTCCTCAGAGAATAACGTGGATTTAGCGTGCCCAAGGCTAATGCTGTGTCAAGGTTCTCTCCTGAGTGGCCATGTGGGGCAGCTTATGAACAGGCCTTGTGATCAGTAAAGAAATAATCTTCCCTGTTGCTAAATTCAAGGAATAAGGCATCTTAATCCACTTACATGCTTTAGATTTAATTGACTCTGAAGGTGCGGGAGTCTGCTGCCCTACCAGGCACAGAAACACAAAGGCACTTTTTGACATTTGGAAAAAGCCTACAGAGAGTTCACTACCATTTGGGGAAAGAAGGCATTTCTGTGAAGTGTTTTGATTATAGTAATAATAATAAATATTGAGAGAGCTCTGAATATCAGTCCCTAAAAGACATAGATGTGGAAATTAGGGAAACAAAATCATAATATATTCAATTTCTAAAATTCCCTTTAGGAATCACATAGATTTCTGTGAATTGCCAATCACCTTTAAGTTGGTATTTAAATGATAAAACACAGTCCTTATAAAAAGTTAATAGATTCTAGAGTATTTTTCCTATAGATAGTATTTTTCCTATGTTTTCTTCAAATAAGATCATTACTTGGCAAAGAAAAATAACGTCTTTTCAAATGGTGGATTATTATATGTAGCATTTCCAAGGATAACTCATGATGTATATAGTATTTTTATGATAGTGAAGGCAAGTAAAATACAGAAAAACATTATTTTTATATTCTAAAAATGAGATTGTATTTGATATCAGTGTGAACATGTCAAAATATCCCATGCCCCTTCTTAAACTTTCTCCCACAAGTGTACATTACCACTTATTTTCTATTTCTAAGTCTCTTTTCCATTATTCCCTATTTCTTTGTTCTTAACAAGGAACTGAAGGTAATTGGGTTAAATGTAACTATTGACTGAAAAGTTTCTTCAAGTTGTCTATTAACATCTATAAAAAATGTATAATATAAAAGCATAACTCAACAATTAAGAATACCATACTTTGCTACATGATTTGTTCCACATTTCTTTCACAGTATGTGTGATGTTTGCCCTTATTTCACATGAGAGAGAAAATTTGAAACCTGTTGTGTTGATGCTCCATACACGGCTATGGCATTTCTCAGTTCAG
Source organism: Anoura caudifer (assembly GCA_004027475.1). Lineage (NCBI taxonomy): Eukaryota > Metazoa > Chordata > Mammalia > Chiroptera > Phyllostomidae > Anoura > Anoura caudifer. The sequence goes on from PVKU01002083.1 coordinate 180,218, forward strand.
GAGACCTAGCATGGTCTGCATGCTCACTTGACACAAATGCAGGGTGGAATTTACAAACTAGCAGGATGGCTGAAAGAGACAATATTTAACATTCCTTCCAAACTCCAAATATTTTGATTCCTAGATTTCCAGTCTTTAAGGTGGCTCTTTACAAGTATTGAATATTTACTTCCATACGGAAAGAGTAGATTGTAAATATTTTAATAAAGGCTTGTCTGTTAATCATTTTTTCACTAATACTGTTTTTATAATTTTTAATATGCTGACATGTCAATAAGGGTAATGTTTTAAAAAGTTGCCTTATACGTGTGATAGCCATTGCATTCAAACTAAGAAATTCTATCTTTGATTTTTTTTGCATGTTCCCTACTGTTATCATCAGGTGAAAACTCATTAAAGCAAAACCAAAAATGATTATCTACCATATTCTAGGCATATACTTCAGTATAAACATCTTATACAATATCCAAAATATTTTTAAGGAGCTCACATGATATTAGAGAAATGTACAAAGTGGAAATATTCATATCCGTGGGAAGGAGTTACTGAAGGTAAAGTTTTGGATGAACATAGGAGAACACATAGTGTTTTTCCAGGCAGAAAATAATCTAAGCTAGGGATTAGAAAACACAGAGGCAAAGCAGCAAGAAAGAGCTTATCACATACACAAGATCAAAAAAAGGTTCCTATCCAGGATTTATTAATTAAACTAGTAGGAATTTTATCCACTCTCCTGTTTTTTTTTCCTCTCTCTCCCTTCCTTCCCTTCCTTTCTTATTAATACCCTTTAGTAATTCTTGGCCTTCTGTTTTATAGTTTGTCCCAATTGCCCTTGCTCTTCAGGGCAGCAATAAATAACGTCTACCATCACTACCCTCATGACCATCACATCACCAGCATATCTGGATTTGTTTACTTGATTTTCACAATCAAAACCCACAAAAATTTATTGAGCAGAAGCATTTTTGAACTAGATTATTTTTTCAGGGAGGAGGTCTCTTCAGTCTTCTAATATGGTAAATTATTCCTTATAACTATAGACTAGATAGACAATAAATGTAGGGAGGGGGGTTTTGTAAAATAAATGTTTGCTCCATAGTGGCTTCCAAGATTCACTTTTCACTGACCCAGGAAATATTAGGTGAATATTTAACATTTCAATAACTTTTATAACTATAAATTACAAAGAGGCTTAATAATTCAGTGCTAAGATGTGTATTTGATCTATATATAAGCATTGTGAAAATGAACGAAGACTCTTTACTATCTAAGAAAACAAAAGTATGGACCTTAACTCCTTGTGTTTAAACTAGACATTTCAGGAATGTTAATATGAACAAGTGTTATTTCAATCCAAACAACTGAAAATTAAAAAAAAAATCTTCCATGACTCAGAATTTTTATTAATCAGAATATTAACCTTCCTTTGAAATTTATATGCTGAAGGTTTAAATGTGCAAATGAAGTAGGTACCAAATTACTATGATGCCCAGTCATGACATATGAATTCCTCATTAGTATCATAACTTCCACTTATTTCAGCTCTAACAAGTGTCAGGAGTATGATTTAGGTTATGTTTCTTTCTACTGTGCTAGGTAAGGTCCATTAAACATAATAAGGAAATGCATGCTCCCTGATCTTCTGTAAGATGAGCTCAAAGTCATAGGATTAATAAGTACTGATTATAATTATAAATACTAGAACAAGTCATTGTTTTCTCAAGATATTTGTGGAAATGAGAGGCCCATGACATTGTTTAGATAAAGTTTGTCTAGTGCCAGGGTACTTGAGGGCCTCATGAGATTATTTTGAATGCTCTGATGGAAAGGAATACATTCTGATCTCAGTCCAAGTTAAGTCCATGTCATGATGTATTTGAACGTTTATGAGAAGCACTTTTCACTCTGGTCATTCATCTTTGCGTATCAATTTAAATTTAAAACATATATGAGTGAATAAATTATATATATTAACATGAGTATATGTACACACATAGTAGTATACATATGTGTATACATGTTAAGCTTTTGTGGCAAAATTTAACTGAATCTAATATTTGTCATTCAATAGAAAATAAAAATCAATAATTTATGTTTTGTTTCAAAAGGCCTAACAGGTGGCTTCTATATGAAAATTGTTTTTCTGATATAAATTCAGAAAAATATAAATATGTATTTATTAGTTGATATGAATAAGATTATTCCTCTGATAACAAAAACACATAGTGGATAGGAGAAAAGGCAAATAAGTAAGGTCTGCCCATGCTTATTGTAAGGCAGCCAGCAGATAGTTTAGCAATTCTCTCACAAAAGTAAGCTATAAAATGCTCTTGCTAAATAAAAGTAAAGAACAATATAATTTCTTGAACAGCCTGGTTGTATCAGGATATGTAATGTAATTAATATATGTTTTAATTTTTGTTCAGTTTATTTCTTATTCCACAAGGAACTCTTTCAAGAAACCTCTTGGGAAGAGCGGTAGGTCTGTAAATGGGAGTGGATGTTGTTAATGGTTGTTTAACAGTTTGATGGTTTGATGAGCTCAGGTTGAAATATTTATATTTACGGGAGAAGAAACCATTAATCTGCCCTGTACAAATAGCTTACGATCAATAGGTATGTGTATCCTGTGGTCTGCTCTGATGGAAGTGGAAAGCTTTTAATATTCATAACAGTTGACAATGACAATTGAATTCTTGCTCTTCATTACCAAAATCCATAGGAAAATATACTCTTAAAGCAATGTAAATTACTATATCTTGGAATTATTTATTAAACTATGCTAGTTTTGTTATATTTTAAAAAATAAATGCATCAGATAAATTATTCAAAATAAGCATTTCTCAGACATGTTGTATTAGTCTTTAATGAATTTAACGAATCTATCGGAACTGAATTTAGACAATTTTTAAATACAACGATAAATTGCCAGTATTTGTCATTTAAGCATATAAGATGTGAAGCATGGTAGAAAAATGTATTTATAACTGTAAATGAAAACAATAAGCAACCTGCTCACCATAATACTGGTTTTACACCGCTGTGTATTACTTGATGGAGGATTGAACAAACCTCATAAACACAATTTGTATATGTCAAAGGAATGACATTTAATTTATCTGCTAAAGATACATCAGGTTTACATAAGATCTAAATATAATCAAAATTAATATTTAGTAAACAGATATAAAAGTTTACAACTAAAATATTTCCTAAATAATTAATGAGCTGAGTTTTCCTCCCAAACAGTAAACATTGGAATAAAAAATGCAGTATTGTTCTCCTTTAGAAAGAGATACAGATTTAATTATTTTATCTCAGCATTCCCTTGTCTAGTTTGCAAAATATATGTACATTCTCTTTTTAAATGTTTTCTCCCATTTTATGGTCATGGCTGGGTATTAGCATAATCTGGCACATATTCAATTTGCACATTTCAATTAATAAATAGTTGATATGGTAGAAAAGTAAATTCAGAGCCAAAATCTTCTAACAACAAAAAGACCACACTTGAGTTTTCCATTCAAATCACAAGGGATTTAACATATGGTACAACTGAATCCAAAATATCAACAAATTATTTTATTTGAAGAGTTGAACAGAAAGACTATTACATAATAATAATAGCTCTTGACTTGAAAAAATGGATGACATTAGAGAAACTGAGAAAAGGCACCATTTGTATTATATTTTAGCTTTGAAATCTGACTTTTCTTTCTGGAAATAACAAATGTATTAAATTTGGAAGAATCTAAAACTTACTTAGATAGGAATTTGTGGTAAGTTAGAATGGACAGGGAATTTAGGTGTCCTCAGATAACAGAACTGCTAATTTTTAATGAGTCATGGGAAGCTGAGCAAGGGTTAATCATTTGCTGAAAGCCATACAGGTCTCATAAAAGACTCAAGTCTTGAATTAGGTGTCTGATGGTTTGTCAATCACACCATGCTATTTGAGGTTGTAAGTCATACCAAGAGCTTTTTCTAAATTAAAAATCTGTTTTAACTAATTTATTAATTTGAACTAATAGCATGTTCATCTCTATGATCAAGTTGGCGTTCTAATGAGTGATGAAATTATGACTTCATGTTGTAGACACTTTTTCTATTGAGATTTTAAATAGTCTATGCCTGCTAATCTTTTATTTTATTAAGACCTTCAACGCTCATTCTGACAGCTTACTTTCATGTATTTATTTAAATAATTTACTTTTACTTGCAGCTCCTGTCTTTGTATTTCTTGATTTTTCAATCAAGAAGCCTAGACTAGACACCAAGAGGTTACTTGAGATTCCAGCTCTGCTAGTTAGTGGCTGTATGACCTTGGGCAAGACAGCTCTTCTGAGGGACTTTGCTCTCTCAGTTGTGGGTAGACTGAATTGGACAGTGTGATCCTATAGATTCACTTCAGCCACAATATTCTACACAATAGTTTATCATTTTGTGGTGTTTTTATGGGACCCTTTTTTTATTTCTCCATTTTTTATTTTTGTTCAGATATAGTAGTCCCACCTTTTTCCCCGTTGCTCTCCCTACCCTATCTTCCCACCTCCCACTGTCAATCCCTCCCATTGTTGATGCCCATGAGTCCTCTATTTCTGTTCCTTTGCCCCTTCCCCTTCTTTTCCCCATTCCCCCCTTCCGCCTCCCCTCTGGTCACTGTCAGTGTGTTCTTTATTTCCATGTCTCTGGCTCTATTTTGCTCATTTGTTTGTTTCATTGATTAGGTTCCACTTTGAGGTGCAATCATGTGGTATTTTCACTTTCCGACTCATTTCACTTAGCATAATGCTCTCCAGTTCCATCCAGGCTGTCAGGAAAGGCAGGAGCTGCTTCTTTCCTTCTGCTGCACAGTATTCCAATCTGGGATGCTTTTAATGATGTGATCTCATCTTCCTTGATCCATATACATTTTACCCCCAAATGTTGATCAAAGAACATTCTGCTTTTTCTAAGTTTGTTTTTGTTTCTTCTTTTTCTTTCTTCTCTTCTTGACTATATTTTGGTCCCTCTTCTCTCATTCATGCTCACTCTTGGGATTTGCAATCTTAAACAATAGTAAAAGAGGTCAGTATACTTAGTTAAGCTTATTTGGATACAGATGTCAGACTTAAAATACATGTGCTTCATAGAAACCTTAGTTCTTTGCAATAAATAGAGCTTAATGAAAGGAGGTATTCCCAGTGTGTTCATTCCAGAAGCATGCAACCGATTAAATACGAAAATGAGTTCAAACAACTAAGCCAAATGAAGAAAAATGCATTGAAAGACACAAATCTGTTTCACTAGGGTTAACATGGGATTAGAAGGTGATTTACATAGTTAACTTAGCACTTTCATTTATGTAGATAATTTCCATTGTGATTTTAATTTCATTATTCCTGCAGCTGCATTGGAAGTGCTTTGAATTGCCATCTCTGCCTATAATGGTACTATTGCTGATACATCACTAGTGATAAGGCTTGAATTTCATAAGACAAATATTTTATACTCTTTCTAAAATTGTGATTAGAAAGTTAATATCTGAAGTACATTTGATGCTTTAACAAGCAGAATGTGGGCTATGGATTTTGTTGGTTATATCTGCAACTCACAAATCGCCAAATATATCTCCCTGAATTATAATTTGTTAAGACTGACTACAAATATTATCTTTTAGAAGACACTGTGAACTTACATAGCAATATAATTTTCGCAGGATGAGTAGATTCATTAGAAAATTGACTGAAAACTCAAGTAACTATTCTACCAAATATAACCAAAATCTCCACTGAAATCAGAGGTGATGTTATTTAGCAACTATGATCTTGTCTCCTAGATTTTATGGGCATACCTTTCTCATTAATTTAACATGAAATATTCAGACCTCCAGGCTTTAGAAGTTAGTTAGTGGTGCTAACAGGGAGTTAGCAGCACAAGGGAGGCAGTGTGGCAAGTTGAAGCAAACTGATCCGCAATTGAAATGACTTGGCCCTGGTGTTGGTTCTGTTACAATGTTTGGAACAGAATTCTTTGAATAAATCACTCTTTCATAATGAAACAAAAACTAAATGTGTTTTCTGATTCCTAAAATAAAGTCGTATGATAAGAACACTTTCAAATTTCTTTCCGTAAAAATTTGAACAGTTGATTCCCATTTTCATCAACTTATTGGAAGCAGTTTTAGTAGATAGAGAGCCAAGAAAAGTGAGGATACTCAAGTGACAGCCGAGGGCAGGGACAAGAGCCCACTGTGCTGTTGTGTCCAACCCCTACCCCACCCAGTCAGTCCACACCAGTGATGGAGCATAGCACCTCTGCAGACTCTGAGAACACAGGGAAGCCCTCGTATTGGACAAGATCCCAGATAAAACTATATCTTGCTTGAAAAATAAGCAGAAAATGATACAAACTCCCCATAGAAATCCATTGGAATAAGATTAAAGGCCCAGCAAAAAGATTCCCCACTCGTACATCCATTCTGCTGTCACTTTGTGCCCACATACTCCCAATGAGGATACACTTCTGGTTTGACCTGGGGACATTTATGTAACCACTGCCACAAGGGAAAATCATGGATCATTTTCTGTGTTTTAAAAATGGGTACTCTGAAATTAGCCTGTTTCCAAACACATCTACTACATTAACTTATGTGAAACCAAATATAAACAGGAAGTAAGAAGTAAGTAGGGAGGAACACAGATCACTAGGGAGTTAATAAAGTGTCTGGCCTGGTTTCTTATTGGATTTTCATTTGTATGCTCAATAGAGCCCATTCTTAATTGGTATCTCTAGCAATTATAAAGTCATGAAATATTCACTAATATCTGAAGACACCTGCATGCAGAAAACACACCACCGCCTGACTAATAAATCTAGCCTTTTGACTTTATTCTTCTGTTTTTAAAAATATATATACATACTTTTTACTTTTAAAAGGTAAATTTGTATGTTACAAAAAATGCAAACAATACAAAAAAAACAAAAATTTATTCTCACTTTCCCCTAAGGTCTCCTAGTAACCAATCAACTGATGACAACCTCTAGTTTTAAACTTTAGAAAGAAGAGATATCTAAATACAGAAATCATTTACAAGCGTGCACTTTTTATTTGCATACACCAAGGCTAAGTGCATACATAACCATGTAAGTATAAGAAAATTTTGAAATAAAAATAAAGATGCATACCTAAAAATTTATTTAGTAAACAGAAAATTTATTCTTTAGTTAGCACATTTCGTCAAGTAGAACAGTGGACTTTTAAATTAAATCAATAATTTCCAATAAAGATGGCTAATATTTCTCTCATATGTACAGAAATGAAATATGACTAGTTCCTGAACATTCTTATGCAGTGAGTGGACACCTAGTTTCCCTCAGTCATCACCTTTGATTGTGCCACCTCTGATTCCTGTTTCCCATTACTTAAAAACATTTCAGACAGATTTCGTAGATTCTCAGACTCTTTAAGATATTAATACTCTAGCTCGACTTCCAGTATAAAATGTCAATCACTCATTGAATTTATCACTTATCCTCCTCATTAGCCTCTTTTTCTGATTCAAGTACCTACGCTAGAAAAAGGCCATGGTTTGCTTTTCCCCCTCTACTTTGGGATTCTTTCTTCTTCATATATTGGTGATCAGAGGGGAATGGAGGGAAAAGGGATAGGTGTCTCTCTCTTTTGGTGGTGTTAGAGTTCTCTCATGCTGATTATTGAAATTTTTGCAGTTAGGCTCTGTGTGGCTGGTACCCTCATGCTGGCTTTTTAATAGAGTATGTGACATTTTCTTGAACGTCCCTTCGGTTCAGTTCAGTTCAGTTCAGTTGAGGATCCCTTCAGTAGCCTCAACGTGACCATATCAATCTTTGATGCAGAAAATCCACTCTGGCTCAAACTCTTTTAACTTCTCCACCATCGTCCCCAGTTTCAAGGCACTGAGGGCCTAGCAGTAAGTCTGTCACCAAAACGCCCTATTGTATCTCCTAATGATCTCCTTTTTGTAGTATCTCAGATCATTACAAGGGATTCTCTTGCAACTCCCAGGGGAAGTGGAAGTTTGTGGAAAGCTAAGGCAGTCTCTAACTAGACCAAGGCTTGCTATTCATAACTTTCAGTTTCTGTTTAAATGGGCTGGAACAGAAGGGCAGAGGTAAGGCTGAAGGAGCTGAGGTGGACTGGCTGCCAGGGCTGTAGAAATCCACAGCTTTTACCCTGTTTAGAATGTGAGGTACCTTTGTTGTGTCTTTGTTTCCCAGTAGCATCGGACAATTGGAACTATTGGAAAAGTCTCCCTCAGTATCCATTAACAAAAATTAAAGAAAATCACAGAAGGATTTGCCTTGTTTTTACATAAAACAAAGTAATGGAAAATGAACAAAACATTCAGGACTTTGTGTTTGGTGCTGTCTTTGAATGAATTTCCTAAATAGCATTCCTATGAAGTGTCGCAAATGAACAGTTTAGAAGTTTTCTTCCGTCGGGCTGTATGGAAACACACCATGAGATACACTGTGAGATGACAAGTTGGGAAGTGCTTTGGGAGACACAGCCACAAGGAAGCGAGGGAGGCTGGAGAGGAAGAAGCTGCAACATAATTGCAAATAAAGCCTCAGCTCAGCCTACAAAGATTTCTGGAGCACACTGAGCCCTTCAGAGTTGTTGCAGGCAATGCCATAGTTGGGGCGATTCTCTCCTCACTGCAGCCAGTCACTAGCTGAATCATGTCTTCTGGAAAGGGATACAGCTGTGGGCAAGGTAGTTCCCTGAAGCTCGGAGCAATGCCCAGTGAGAAACTCAGCTGTGAGCCCTCTGCCTTCACAGCAGTGGGGGGTGGGTGCCTCCACCTAAAGAGAGGATGTGGAGAGCACTACCACGGTATCCCTTACCAAAACCATGTGAATACTTCCTGATCATCATTGCAAGAAGTTGCTTCTGTTTGGACATACATTAATCAGATATGCTATCTCATGAGTGCCTGACATGAGGTATGAACATTTCAATTTATATGGAGGACTTGCCTCAGTTTCTCTAAGTGTAAAATGAAAATTCTAATGTTGCATATTTACTGTAATAATCATGTAAGTTCTTTACGCAGAGTATGATTAAATAAGGCTGAATTGTTAATATATATACTATGGTCCTTATATTATCCTTAATGAAAATCCCTAGAACTTACATTTGAGGAAGAGCTAGATTTCTCTTTCAGATGATGCGATAGATGTATCTCCATTTATAACAACTTTAGCACATCCAGAATCAACCTGTCTGGCATCTTGTGGTTGTGAACTAATCAACAAAGCCATCTAAGCTTCCCAGGCACATGGCTACAAAGGGACAGGAATTCAGAGATAAAGCTATGGATTTTTTCCAGTAGGATATTACAAAAAGCAAATGAGCAGATATCATTTATAGAAAGAAATATTTACAGTGTCAGGGAAGGTAATGAAAGCACTAAAAATGATTTCTCTCAGGATAGAAGCACAAAAAGAAAACCTCATAAAACTGAAGAAACTCTTACAATTTTGGAAGCAATTGACATGTGTAAAATTATTCACGGTTCAAAAGTTGCTAAGAGCCTAAAATCTTTTCTAGTTTCTAGAGAATCAACATATTGAAGGCTTGACTTTAATTGTAAAGACTTAGCATATGAATAGAATTGGCAGAGGATTAATTTTCCAAAGTGTTGAATCTCCAAATATAAATTATACTGTGTTGGCTCTTTGTTCACTGAATGCAGAGGAGAAAAGACACTGTCCTGTTACATGTCCTTGTTTTCGCTTCCAAAAATGCACATCTAGAGCAATGTCCAGTCCTTCTTGTATTCAAGTGAGAAATGGAAAAATGTGCAGATGGATTGTCCTTAATTCATGTTTGCTTACATTTCTTCTGATTTAAAACATCTTATTTTCCTGTTAAAATAAAAACAGCTATTAGGAACTCAGAGAATACTTCTATTTCTGTAATTTTTTGTTACAAGATGGGTGATTTTTTTCCCTAGAACTTTGCATCTTAGAGGCTCAGAATCCTGAAAGAAATATCAACAGAATGAATTATAATCAAATAGTCACTAAATTGTGCATTCACCCTCATAACTATGTATATCCATGTGAGACAGAAATGAACATCAACATATAGAAAGAGATGACTGATGGATGGATAGACTCAGTGTAATCAGTGTAAATAAGGCAGGCTATGATGTATACCATCTGTCTCATTAACATATACAATAATTTGCATAGTTACATTTTATATACTCAGTCTCTGAAAGTCGTAAGGATAGAAAAGTAATTTTATGATATAATAGTGATGAAAATTATAAAAGGAAATGAATATAGAAAAAAGGATATTAATGATTTTATTAAAATTACAAGAGAAATGCAAGAAAAAAGGTATGAATTTCATATTAAACTTATTTTCAAGTAGGTTTTCAATTTCTTGTTTTTTCCAGCATCTCTATGTTGCGATGTTGGTACACTTGAAGTTGTCCCAGAGGCTCCTTACACCATGCTCATTTTTCTAATTCTCTTTTCTTTTTGCTGTCCTGATTGTGTGTTTTCTGCTTCCTTAGATTCTAAATCGCTGATTTGATTCTCTGCTTCATCGGCTCTACTGTTGATTCCCTATAATTTATTCTTCATTTCACTTAATGCATTTTTCATTTCTGACCCTTTTTTATGGTTTCTATGTCCTTTTTTATGCTGTTGAATTCTCACTAAGCTCCTTGAGGATCCTTATAACCATTCTTTTGAACTCTATATGTGATAGTTTGCTTGCCTCCATTTAATTTAGTGCTTTTTCTGGAGATTTCTCTTGTACTTGTGTTTGTGACTTGTTTCTTTGTGTTTTCATTTTGGCTACTTCCCTGTGTTTATTTCTGTGTCCCAGACTTGGAAGAGTAGCCTTATGTAGTGTAGGTGTTCTGTAGGGCCCAGCGGCACAGCCTCCCCAGTCACCTGAGGTGGCTACTCCAGGCATGCCCCTGTGTGGGCTGTGTGCACTGTCTTGTTGTAGTTGAGCTTTGATCGCTATTGGTGTCACTGGGAGAGACTGACCCCTAGGCCATTTTGCTGGGAGGACCAACTGCTATTATAGCAGAAGGGCTGCTGTGCAGGAAATGACCATATGGATCAGGACTTGCTTCAGTGAGGCTTTGGTGCTCACAAGTCCACGCCTTGAGTATGTCACTCATAGGATGTGATAGTGTTATAATTCAGCATAGTCTGAAGCTGTCCACTGGGGCCTCCTGGGAGGTCAAGGTCAGCCAAAACCCAGCCTGGGGCCTCCTGGCACAAACTATGGAGTGATCTGCAGATGGCTGCTACTAGTGTTGGGCCTTGAGGTGCTCAGGAGAGACCATTCTGTGAACCGAGGCCAGCTGCCATTAGTGCTGGGCCTGGGGCCTCTTAGCAAGAGGTACAGGGTACACAGAGGCCAGATGCTGCTTGTTTGGGAGATTTTAGGAAAGTCTGAAGCATGAGGCAAGAGAGGCCATTTAAATGGAAAAGCCACTGGAAACCTCTTGGGTGGGCCCACAAGTTGGGTGGGGCAGGGTCTCAGGGCAAACATTGTGAACCAGGTTGATGGAATCTCAGATATGGTGCCCACCTACCAGTTCTGTGGGGGTTGAGGGGAGGCTCAGCAAAGGAACAATGGCCTCTGGGAGCACTTCTGTCTAGGAGAAACCTTCCCCTCTATTCCTCATCCTGAAGCCAGATAATTCAGTTCTTTCCCTTAGGTCACTGGTGCCTTTTGAGGTGCTGCCCAAGTGCTGGAGCTCAGAGGGAATGAGTCAGAGTAAGTCCCTGCTTGGGCCTTGAATGAGGACCACCTGGGATTCTAGAGCTCTTTGTCTTGCTGTGCCAGAATTCCCACTGGTTTTTACTGCTAGAAGTTCTGGGGACTACTCTTCCTGGTAACAGAACCCTGGGCTGGAGGTTCTGATGTGGGGCCAGGACCCCTCTCTCCTTAGAGGGGACCTCTGTAACTGAGATTTCCCTCCTGATTTTTAGCCATCACATGTGGGTATAGAACCAGCCCATTCAGTGTCTCTTCCCCTCCTACCAGTTTTTCCTCTTTATATCCTTAGTTGTAGGACCTCTGTTCAGCTAGATTTCAGGAAGTTATGATGTTGTTCTCTAATTTAGCTGTAATTTTAGTGTGGCTGTGGGATGTTACAAGTACTGTGTTTACCTATGCCACCATCTTCACCAGAACCGTGATTAATTTTCTTAAGTTACAGATCTCTAAAATATATTTCTTTAGGATTTTTATAACTCCACCAAATATTCTTAATATGTAGACCCATTTCTTATAACACTAGTAAAAAGTGCCTTTTACTTTTCCTGTAACTTTCTTGGCTAATGAATTTTTCTGGTTGGATTTGTTCTGATCATCCTTAAATCCTTCCATGCTGACAGTTTTAATTAAACAAAAAAATTCCAATCATTTCTCTAATGCCAGAAAAATGCTAAGTACAAATCATTTCTATTCAGAATTTCAATACCATCTCCTCTGATAAAGCCTCATGAAATAGTTTTGGCATTTATAGAGTTTTTCATAGGCTGAATAGTAAATGCGAGCAATGCTACTTTACTTCCTATAAAAATATTATACAGGGCCAGCATAAACAGATTACATATGTAGTATAAATTAAGACTCATGTTTTCATGTTTTATTCTTATTATAAGATCCACAGACCCCAAGTTTGAAGTTTTGTTAGATTTGCCATGCTTTCCCTGAGCAATGCAAATAATTCTTTATCTTGTTTTTGGAGCTATACATCTGTTTCTGTCATTCACTTCAAATCATCTTTGGAGAGAGTGAAGCAAACTATGTATTTTCATTTTAGCGACACTTTCCTTATCTACCAATAAATTGTTACTGATAATTCTTAAGATAAAAATGACCTCCTGACAGACTTTTGGGATTCTTAAATTCTGATAATATCTTCACATTATTACTCATCCCTCTGTATCATTGATTTTTAAAAAAATATTTTCCCTGTCCTTTTCACATTTATTTTCCTTCTTTACATTGTTACTTTTCTTTGACTTACAACTTTTTAGCTTAACTGTGAATCTGAATACCCAATAAAAAGAAATGTGTATTTGTGGGTCAGATAAGGCAGTTATGCTGAGAGGAAAATGACAGGATCATAATACTAAGTGTAGAAACATAGGGTGTGGCCCCCTCAGGCAGCAAGTAGTTTAGCCCTGTATGATCAAAGTCTGACCCTAAAATAACTAGCCATTTTTTTTCTCACAACCAATCTAAGTTTTTTATTTAAGCAAAAGGATGGGAAGAACCTGAGTAGTGGGTCAGGTTATCTTTATTCGTTTTCATAGCTGGTTGGAAGCAGATGCACACGAGCATTAGGAAATAGAGTACGGTTACCATCCCCCAGGGGAAGGACTTGGACCTGATGGGGAGATCCAGGTAGGTGATGAACCTGGTCTCTCATGCTGTCTGTGGTGCCACTTCGGGAAGATGAGCAGCATGCTCATTCCCACATCAGAGAGTGGGCCAAAGTAGAAGAGGGCCTTCTACATGCCAGCTGAGCCCTCCTCACCATGGGTGCCATTAAGCATAGGCTAAGACAGCTGTGGCCAGGCCCACGTGGCAGCCCAGAAACTCCAGACCCCGCTGCTACCACCCTGTGTGACCCGGACCACAAGACAAATTATTGACTTCAATCGTCAGACCCCAAGGAAAAGAGATTCTAAAACTCACTGAGTAAAAAGCTCTGGGACTTACACAGAACTGCGAAGCATTCATGAACATTTTCCTCCTTAGAGTTTATTCTTATTTACTACAGTTATACATATTTAACACAGCATTGCGGTTACAGGTGCTTTGCTTGTTTACTTTGAGCAGTGGCGGGTTACCCAGACTATTTTGGGGCTGCAGGTCTTATTTAGTCCTTTGTGTGTGACTGAGTTAACAGATGAGTATAAAGCCATGGCCTGCCTTCCCAATCGCCAGAAAGAAACTTAGAAGCCTCAATAAGCCATTTTACACATAGGAAAACTATGGCCTGGAGAATTTGTGACTCACCAAAAACTGTGAAAATAGCACATAAAAGAGAACATATTTAAATCCAAATCTAACTTCAAGCCTTACTTCTATTTACAGTCATAGCTAATATTTTAGCACATTCCATTTTGTATTCAAATGATGATTCCATACTTTGTTCCCCAAGACATAGAGATGTATTTTATCAGCTAACTAATAAGAGAGGTGTATTTTCCTCTTTATGCAACAATAGAAATTTCTGAAGACTTCAAAGACATGTAGAGAACACTTACCACATTTCGCTGGTGATAAGATGATTTTTGTGAGAATTTATTTAATGCACCTTGAGGTATGAAAATATAATTGTGCCATTATATTTACTATAAATATTTTCATTACTTAGAAAATTATTCTGTTCTTTTTCAATCCCAGGTATTTTTATTTCTTTTCCATGACCTCTAGGAACTAAGGGTACTAAAATGTTATTATGCATGCTGAGCAAATAAATATGTCCATTCATTTAAGTATCTTGCCCTTTAATTTCATTGAGTTTGTCCCCTCAGTCTCTTATTATGCATCAGGGTACAAGGCCAGAACAAATTCATTTTCATTCTGCCCTTTGTTATTTTGAAAAAAATCAAAGTCAACACTTTTATTTTCTATTTTTTTGATTGACAATTCTATATTTTTCATATTTAACTTTAAATTTTTAATCAGTAACAGCCAGGTCATCAGGTACGGAAATTAGTAGCCATAAATTAAACCATAGTTTAAAAATGGGCTTTAAAAAATATGTGGAAAGGTGACCAGATAGAATACATTACACTTTCACGGTGGACTTTGTGGAGGATCCATTTGGCTCATGACCCTTTCACCCTAGATTTGAAACCTGGGTTAATTGAGGCAAAGCTGAACTTGCTCTTTTGTGAAATGTGCAGGAGAGGACTACTCTTTTTTAAATATATTTTATTGATTATGCTATTACAGTTGTCCCATTTCCCCCCCATCATCCCCTTCCACCCTGCACACCCCCTCCCACCCACATTCCCCGCCTTTAGTTCATGTCCATGTCTCATAAGTTCTTTAGCTTCTACATTTCCCACACTATTCTTGCCCTCCCCCTGTCTATTTTCTACCTACTGTCTATGCTACTTATTCTCTGTACCGTTTCCCCCTCTCCCCTCCACCCACTCCCCTGTTGCTAACCTTCCATGTGATCTCCATTCCTGTGTTTCTGTTCCTGTTCTAGCTGTTTGTTTAGTTTGCTTTTGTTTTAGGTGTGGTTGTTAATATCTGTGTGTTTGCTGTCTTTTTACTGTCCTATTTTTTATCTTCTTTTTCTTAGATAAGTCCCTTTAACATTTCATATAATAAGGGCTTGGTGATGATGAGCTCCTTTAACTTGACCTTATCTGAGAAGCACTTTATCTGCCTTTCCATTCTAAGTGACAACTTTGCTGGATAGAGCGATATTGGATGTAGGTCCTTGCCTTTCCTGACTTGGAATACTTCTTTCTAGCCCATTCTTGCCTGTAAGGTCTCTTGTAAGAAATCAGCTGACAGTCTGATGGGAACTCCTTTGTAGGTAACTGCCCCCTTATCCCTTGCTGCTTCTAGAATTCTCTCCTTCATCTTAATCTTGGCTAATGTAATTATGATGTGCCTTAGTGTGTTCCTCCTTGGATCCAACTGCTTTGGGACTCTCTGAGCTTCCTGGACTTCCTGGAAGTCTATTTCCTTTGCCAGATTGGGGGAGTTCTCCTTTATTATTTGTTCAAATAAGTTTCCCACTTGTTGCTCTTCCTCTTCCCCTTCTGGTACCCCTATAATTCGGATGTTGGGATGTTTAAAGATGTCCTAGATGTTCCTAAGCCTCTCCTCATTTTTTTGAATTCTTGTTTCATCCTTCTTTTCTGTTTGTTTGTTTCTTTCTTCCTTCTGGTCCACTCCATTGATTTGAGTCCCAGTTTTCTTCCCATCTCTATTGGTTCCCTGTGCATTTTCCTTCATTTCACTTATTGTAGACTTAATTTTTCCATCTAATTTGTTAGCAAAATCAACCAATTCTGTGAGCATCCTGATCACCAGTGCTTTGAACTGTGCATCTGATAGGTTGGCTATCTCTTGGCCGCTTAGATGAATTGGCTCTGGGGCTTTGATTTGTTGTCCCATTTGAGCCATTTTGGGGGAGGGTCTGGTTGTGGCTGTTATGTAGTGAGGGGTGGAGCCTTAGCTGTTCCCCAGGGCGGGGCAGCCCAGTCGCTGGGTTGTGAAGCTGTATGTGGGGGCAGGGTCTGAAAGGGAACAATGGCGCTTGCTCCACTCTCTCTCAGATTCCAGTCCCTTCCGCCACTTCCCATTTGCCTGGATTATCTGTGCAAATGTGGGACCACCTGGTCAGCCAGCCGCCTTGCGCAGCCTCATTGTGTCTGCCTGTTGCCACCCAGTGTCCGTAATCCGCTAGCCGCCACCTGCACACCTGGGATCTGCCAGCTGCTGCTGCCTGCACACCAGAGTCTACCAACCTCTACTTTTTTCCTGCCGGGACTGCGCTCCTCTTACCGGTCTGGATGAATGGTTGTTGGACTTCCGTATAGTTCCATTTTCTATCCGTTCTAGTTGTTTTCTTGTTTCTAAATCTTTGTTGTCCTTAATTTTGGTTGTGCGAGGAGGCACAGTGTGTCCACCTATGCTTCCATCTTGGCCAGAAGTTCAGGACTACTCTTTTAATTGCTAAAGTCATCAGTACTCTTTTGACATTTGGATATATTCCCATTTTATTTAAAGTATTAGCTGTTCATCATTTAGTTGCCTCTTGCAGTATCATATTTTTTCAGCATATGCAAATTAGGGGTCTGTACAGAGCATGGAAGTAAATCGACAGAGAGTGGGGAATCAGCTGCTAGAATGCTACATTTAATCAGGGTCTGTGAACTGATTACAGCAATATCGCACAGATCAAAGTAAAAGAACACCAAAAAAGAACAGGCAGTCCAATACTTTACCACTTAATGGATTCTGAGAAATGTTTGACAGTCAAATATCTGAAATTTGAATAAGGTTACACATTGGAAGGACAATTTTGTTTCCAATGAGCTAAAAGACAGTATTTGTAAATCCCTAGTAATGGTTATGGTAGAGTTTCCCTCTGGCCTAGGGAACCAGCTGGGCAGATGAGCTTCTCATATGGGTATCATGGGAAGCTACTATTAGCATGTTGCACTTTTTCCATTCCTGGTTGCCCTGGAGGTTGGGCAAATTGAGCCTCCAACATACTTTATATATGCCCACTTATGTTCCCCTTCCCTTATGCCAGGGCAGCCTCCATTCTTTAAACTACTCCCTAAAGCAGCCCTAACTATGGAGAAAAAGGAGAGGAGCCCGAGGCCTGTGTTTATCCTGCAATGGCAGTGTGAGCTAAACAGAGCCTTGGGCCAGCCTCTCAGCATGTACCCTACCCACCTGAGATGCCTGCATCCCCTTGAGAGAGGTTGCCACAAACGCCTTTTTGTCCAAAACCCAGGTATGTGTGGAAATCCAGCCTTCCCACCCCCCAGTTCCTGAACAGCAATAGCTGCCAGGGAGGGCTACCATCCAATAGCTTCAAACGGCCACTCCTTAGAGGATGAGCAAAAGGCTGAATTCAGGGTGTGAATAGTAGGGGTGGGGTGGAGTCAGGTGTGAGAGGCAAAAATGTGGGCTCTGTAGAAGTAGCGAATTCGGGAAGAAAGGAATTACCAATGGAAATGACCCACTTGCCTCTTCACTAGCGAGTGGCAGTTTTGTCAAGGGAGTTTCTCTGTGTATCACACTTCTGTCCTTGGGAACAAAAGGGCATGCCCAGCCTCTGCGACAACCAAGCTCTTCACACAAGGTGGACACCCTTGGCTCTAGAATCTCCACAAAATACCTTGACAAAATATCCCCTTAAAAGAATAATGACCCTCCAGAGCCATCCACAGATGGTGTACCATGAAGCCCGGGTAGTCTTGCAGCATCGGGGGCCTAGTTTCCACCCAAATGCCCAGAATCTGAAGTAATCAGATCTGGCTGACATAAAGGAACTTTATTCCGGGCCATTCTGAGAATCACAAGTAGTTCCCAAGTTTTGAATTTAATGGACTAGTAAATATTCAAAACATATTTTAATGACCTGTATGAAGTTGATGTCTCTTGTTTTCTCAAGTAAGTACATGTGATTGGGGTTTCTGTAACGTTTTATTTAGCAGTCATAGTTGTCATTTTTAATTGAATATATTAGAGTGACACTGGTTAATGAAATTATATAGGTTTCAGGTGTACAGTTCTATAACATATCATCTGTATATTGTATTGTGTTTACCACCCCAAGTCAGGTCTCCTTTCGTCACCATTAAAAGCTCATATATGTAGTTGCCTCTTGCTCCATCAGGTTTTTTATGCAAATTTTAATCCAAAAATGGCATTCGTCTGTAATGCTATAAGAAATGCATTCTTGTAACTGCAGTCTAGTTCCACAAAACTAAGCCCAGCTCAAAAGAGGAAATTTTTAAAAATGTGTTTCCTTTTCAGAAGATCTTTAAAATAAAAAGAAATTAAAAGCAGTTGAGTAATGATATTTTGCCATCCCCTGAGAATTCCCAAGGATAAGAGTCATCCTAAACTAAGAGTTACTCCCTTTATTCCCGATAACATGTTTCACATATGAAGATCATGCATCCCCTTGCTCATCTCCCCTAGCAGAGATCTGTAAAGGCAAACTGTGTGTTATTTATTGCTATATATGAAGATCCCAGTCTAGTTTATGGGCTCAATAAATGTTTGTTATGAGAATAAATATTTAGCCAGAGCAGTGAGAATGTAGCAAAAGTAGCTGACCATTTTGATTTAAAACATTTCATCCGTGATAGTCGATGAGCACCCAGAGGCACAGTGACTGACGTGTCCTCCGTCTGAGTGCTGAGCTTGATGGAGCAGTCGAGACTTTCAGGGTGCTTGTGGGTTCTCAAACAGCTAATAGTTTCTTCTATAAGGCTTAAATGCTTTCATACAGAGGATGACAAACGAGGGCATTAAAGGCAGCGTTAGCTGGGAAATACAAAGAAATCGCTTAGCTTGCTGATTTTAGAGGTGACCTGAGGCTTTCCTTGCACAGCAAGGTAAAGTTGGGGCCCTGATGAGTGCTCCCAGTGCCCCTGAGAAAATTTTCACAGCACTAATTCAATAATCATATTATTACTAAATAACCGGTAACTGGCCATCCTTTCCATGCCTTGTGTTGACTGAGCCAATGCGGCAGTGCATTGGCTTTCTGCTTGAAGTTCGTGCCTACCAGAGTGCCTGCTACGACTCAGTGTTCAGGGAGCCCAGGTTTCTTGGGCACCTCATGAAGTAGGCAGTGGCTGGAATAGATATTTTCGCTGGAATCATCCAAACCATGTCAATCTTGCCTCCCTTTTATTACTTTTTCATCTCTTTTTCTATTGCTTACTTTAAATTTTCTCTGACCCTTTTATCCTTTTCCTCAGAAACCCAAAAGGCTGCCTTGCTACTCCCCTAAACATTTGGATAAATAGTCGTACTTAAAAGAATTTTGTTAAAATCATAAATAAAGCATTTCATTTGCAAGGTGAAGGGTTAATGGGAGGAACCTCTTTGATATGTTTAACATCTTCATTTTACATGGGGATGCATTTCTGCGAGCTCCCGGGGCTTTGACAGGTATTTTTTATGTTTACAACAAACATCACTGAAGAGCCAGGATAGAGGGTGTCATATCACCTTCACCCAGTAAAAGAGCAGCACGAGCTTTGATTGCTAAGTGGTTCACTCACAGGCGTGCCGCTCATCACTGGACTGCAGGCCCACTCCTTGCAAGTTCTGTGGCGCAGACGCTCAGAAGTGATGAAAGTGTTGACATGGCTGCTCAGAAAATGCGGGACAAAGTGTTACCACAAAATCAGTTTATCTGATGTTATCAATATGCACTTAACATTGTAATAACTACTACTTGAAGTGGAAACAAACAGACAATGTGTAAGAATATAATACAGTTTGCCTTTAAATGTTGACTTTAATATTTACTTGTACATCATGGGAATGCTATCATTTTTATCACATGAAGGTCTACAATCATCTAAACTAACCATCTCATGATAAAATAGTTACTCCCTGTGGAGCCACACACTAACAATTCCAACCAACAGATGAGCATTTTATATATGAGCAAAGATACGTGGTACTTAACAGCTTTGTAAATCAGTTTATTAGGATACACTTGTCTCTTTGCTTAGTGAGATAAAAAACATTTTATTAAAAACAAAATTAAGGATGCTTATTTTAAAAAATGACTCTAGCTATAATAAGCATCAATAGCTTTCTGAAAAGACAATAAAATAGATTTAACACTATATTTTGAATAGTCATAGATTCCAGCAAGTTGCTAAAATAGTCCAGGGATCCCTGCCACCCTTCACCAAGTTTCCACCAGTTGTTAAAGCCCATGAAACTGTAGTACAATATCAGAAGCAAGAAACAGGCATTGGCACGATGTGTGTAGGTTTATGATACTTTACTACATGTGCAGTTTTATGTAACCACTGCAGTGATCCAGCCACAGAACCATCCCACCGCCATAAAATCCCCCTAGTGCTGACACTTACAGCTCACATGTATAGGCATACCCACTGGCTTGTCCCCACCATCCCTCAGCCCCTACCAATCACTGATTAGATCCTCATCACTATAATTGCATTATTTCTAGAGTATTGTGTTATTAGAATCATATAACATGTCACCTTTTGATATTGAGTTTTTTCACTCAGCATAATGCCTTTGAGACCTATTCAAGTAGTTGTGTGTATCAATAATTTGTTCTTTTCTATTACTAAGTAATATTCCATGGTATGCACATGCCATAGTTTGTTTAACCATCATAGGGCATTAGGTTGGTTCCAGTTTCAGGCTGTTATAAATAAAGTTGCTATGAATAATTATATACATGTTTTTGTGTGGACATATTCTTATTTCTTTGGGATGAAGACCCAGGAGTATCATTGTTATGTAATATGGTAAGTAGGGGTCTTTTGTTTGTTTTTGTGTTTTAAAGAAACTATCAAACTACTTTTTATAGTGGCTATACAATTTTACATCCCCTAAAGCAGTGTATGAAAGATCCAGTTTTTTTACATTCTCACCAGCATTTGGTGTGGCCATGATTTTTTTTTTTTTTAATTTTAGCCCGTCTAGTAGGTATGTAGTGATATTTCTTAATGTTATTAATTCATAGTTTCTTAATGTCTGGTGTTGTTAGGAATTATTTCCAATGCTTACTTGCTATCTATATATTCTTTTTTGAAGTGTTACTTCATGTCTTTTCCTCATTGTATTGTTAGTTTTTTAAATGTTGTGTTTTGAGGGCTGTTTGTATGTCCTAAAAAATAAGTTCTTTATCAGATATGTGGTTTGCAAATAATTTCTCTCAAAATTTTTGAGAAATTTTTGTGAAATTTCTCTCATTTTTCTCTGAAAAATGTCTTTTTATTTTTTTGGCAGGGTCTTTCACAGAACAAAATGTCTAACTCTGATGAAGTCTGCTTTTTCATTGTTTTATAGATCATGCTTTTAATGTCATCTAAGAATTCTGCCAAGTCCCTCTTCACAAAGATTTTTTTCCTATAATATCTTCTACAAGTTTTATGGAAATGAATCTATGATTCATTTTGAAATTTTGTGTATAATGCATTAAGTTTAGGTCAGGGTTTGTTTTTTGCCTATGAATATTCAATTGATCCCATAACATTTGTTAAAAAGGGTCTTTCTCTCCCAATTCTATTGCTTTTTACGTTACTCAGAAATCAGCTGGACATAGTTGTGTGGAGCTACTTCTGAGTTCATTATTATGATCCACTGATATGTGTCTATGTCTCTGCCAACACTACACTATCTTGATTACTGTAACTATAATATTGGTAGTCACTTCTCTCGCTTTATTTTTTAAAGATTAATTTTGCTATTTTGATTAGCTTATATTTGCATATCATTTTTAGAATAATTTTGTCTATATCTACAGAAAATCTTACTGATATTTGGATAGTAAAGGATTTAAACTTGAATTTCAATTTGGAGGTAATTGGCATCTTTACTAGGTTGAGTCTTCCAATCCATGAACATAGTATGTCTGTCAGTTTATTTAGATCATTTTTTTATTTCTTTCATCAGCATTATGTAGTTTTCACCATAAAAAGTATATACATGTTTTTCTAGATTTATACCTAGTATTTGGGTTCTTTAGTGATTATACATGGTATTATATTTTTTATTTCTGTGTTTATTGCTAATATATAGAAATACAATTTGTTGATCTTATAAATTATAATCTAACTTACTCATTAGTTATAGAAGGACTTTTGTAGATTCCTTGTGAGTTTTGCATATATAATTATGTCATCTACAAATAGGGACAGTTATCTCTATTCCTTTATCTGTGTGCCTTTTATTTGCCTGGTATTACTGTGCTTCCTAGAACTCCCAGTATTATGTTTAATAGAGATGATGGAAACAAATATTCTTACCATGTTCCCAATCTTAGAGGAAAAGCATCTAGTCTTTCACTGTTAAGTATGATTTTAGTTGTAAGTACTTTTATATGTTTCTCATCACATTCAGGAAGTTCATTGCTGTTCTTATTCTTCCAAGATTTTTGAAATCACAAATTAGTGTTGAATTTTCTCAAATGATTCTTTACATGAATGTAATGATCTGATTACTTTAAGCCTATTTTTAATGACATAGTCTAGGATCCAGCAATCCCACCAACAGAAATTGAAAATATAGGTCCACAAAAACGTATACCTGAATGTTAATAACAGTTTTATTTAAAATAGCTAAAAGGCAAAACAAAACAAAACAAAACAAAACAAAACACAAATATCCATCAGTAGATGAATGGGTAAACTCGTTGTGTATTCATAAAATATAATGCAATGAAAGAGAACAAGCTACTGACACATGCAATAACATTAATTAATCCCAGACACACTGTGAAGTGAAGGAAGCCAGACACTGTACACTTTATGAATCCATTTACAGTAAGCTCTAGAAAAAGAAGAACTATGATATATCAATAAAATCAAAACAGTAGGCATCTTATGTTGGGGGTGATCATTGAGGTACCAGAAATGCTCTCTATTTTTATTGGGATGCTGCTTACATAGGTTTATACAATAAAAACTATTATAACTAAAGACATAAAATGGAAGCATTTTATCATATATAAATTATACTGCAATTTTTTAAAAATTAATACTTTTACTGGCATACAAGGTCTTTCCAGAAAGTATCCATCCATGTAATATGAAAAATAAAGACATATATTGAAAAAGATACAAGAAACACTTGTACATAGGACAATGATACCTCAGTCCCCTTCAAAGTAAGCACCTTGGGTCTTCACACAGTTCTCCCAATCGCCTTCAGCTGCCCTGTTGTAGTTTCCTGAATCTCATTGAGGGTCTGAAATCTATTCCCTTTCAAAGGTGATTTTAGTTTTGGGAGAAGCCAGAAGTTTCAGGGCACCAAATTTGGGCTGTAGGGGCAGCTGAGTCATCTGAATGATTTGATGTTTCACCAAAAAACTCTGCACAAGGGAGGCATGATGCATGAGTGGGCGTGATGTAGTGATGAAGCTTCCAATCACCGGTTGCCCATAGTGGCAGCCTTCTGAATCATCTGAATAGTTTCCTCAGAGGAATGCTCAAGCTTAACGCAGAATTTGATGCAGATCCATTGCTCTACTCACTCAGTCATTTTGAATGTGATGGCCACACAGTACACATGCTCACTCACTGGCATCTACCACCCCCATGAAGTTGCATTGTTTATGCCTGCACATTCCAGTCCACTCTCCTTGGCTGCCAGGTTACATTGATGTCACGCAAACCATTATCATTATATTAACAATGATGGGAGTTTCTCCAGACAGACCTCATGTGTTTCCCTTATGTTTTAAGTGATTTTATTTTTTTAATATGTAGAATTGAGTTCTCTTACACTTCAAAAAAATTTATTGAATTAGGGATTTAAATATTTTTGTTTAATTTTTATTCAATTCCTTGGCAACTCCTCTGTGTATATACACAATGCAGGGTCTGGCACAAATAATGCACCTTTTTTATTACAAAATATTTTATTGCAAAACCATGAGCATGTAGTTCTGTAAAATAACAATATTATAGTCAAGCATACCATATGACATTTTAGGTGAAATGTTCAAATTAAAACTAGAAATTATTCCACCCATATTATTATTCTACCAACCACACTCAAACAGGTGTTACTTCTTCCGGACCCTGTACATACATATATATCATATTTCCTTGAATCCATTTTACATCTTTTATTATTCCTCTATTATCCTTTATAGTCCTTATATACCATCTATTCACCTACAATTTGTTGTTTTTGGTTATAACACCTTCTAATTTCACTATAATTTCTGCTGGTTTGTTTTTCTAACTCTTTCTTGAGAACTCTCAGTTCTTTTTCTTATCTTTGTGTTGTCATCTAGTCACCTAATTTCTGAGCTTCTCTTTTTCTATTTTTTTGTTCTTTCAGTGATCTGCTTTCTTAATTTCTTTTAGCTTATTTTGAAACATTGGAGTTTAGTTTTCATGTTTTGTGACCACATTTTTTGTGGTGATTTTCTTTTCATCTTTTTTGTTGTTGTTTCTAGTTTGAATAAAATAGAATTCTCAGAACTTGTAAGAGATTTTTTTTTTAATTTGGAGAAAACAGAAATCGATCAAAGTAGGTTTAACCACATCACCACTGCGGGGGTGCCTCCCCTCCTGTTACCATGAAGGACTCAGCTGATGAACTTCCTGTGTAGCCAAGTCTCTCTGACTGAGAGCTAAACCTGATTCAGTAAGCTTACCTCTTTGAGTGTGGTGTTTCAAGATGGTGCTCTCATATTTAGAACATATATTTTGCAGTGACAGGACTTTCAGGGATCTGTTGTCTCTGGACTCATTCTCTGTAGTACTTATCTTTTCCTTTCCCACAACGTTCCTGTTCTGTTTGTTTTTGTTTGATTTCAAGAAGTGTTCCTTCAGGGGGAGGCGCTACACTTCCAGATACTTTTGCAATCCTGTAGAGTTACCAGATAAAATAGAAAGGCCTGGTATAATATTATTTTTCAATAAACAACAAATATATATTTTAGTGTGAATTCATTGCATGGAATATTTTCATTTGCTGAATTGGGTAATCCTATCGGGAGGACCACAGCTGTGTCCATGTTCTCCATCTGCTCCCCTCCTCCCACTGAATGACCTGAGCCACTGGTTTTTGCATACTCGGATGACTGTTCCCATTTATTGTCTTGTCTAAGAGCCAGAAGCCCAGGATTCTGTTAACTGAAAGGATCTTGCCTTCCAGAGGTGATTTATTTATGGTGTAGAGGTTCTATGGATCAGAGGACTCATCCAAAATTTCTTTTCATTCCCTGTAACTTCCATTACAGAGCCCTGTTAGTGTTTTGGCCAGATCTACCTTACATTCTATGGTTTATACAGTGATTCCTTATCAACAAGTATTACTGAAGATACTTTGGTATTTTCTTTTCCTACCTCGGTTGCTATCTTTGGTTTTCTAAAAATGGGGGGGGGGTTAAAATTTGCATGGCTACATCTCAAGGGTAAGCCAGAGCCCCCAAACCAAAAATTTTTGAAATGTCATTTCCTTGTTATTTTTCCTTGTGTATGGAATATAATTGATTTTATATATTGATCATCCCTCATTTTCAGTCTTAATTCTAATAACTTATCTGCCAATTCTCTTGTAAACAATCATATCATCTATGAATAATGAGTTTAATCTCTTTCTTCCAAACTTTTATTTTTTGTCTTCTCTTCTGCTGTCTAGTATATATAGTATAATGTTGAATAGAAAAGATGATAGAAGCATTCTAGTCTTGTGTCTATGCATCCAATTTTATAATGGGAATAATAATAGCTATCTGATAGGATTGTTTGAGGATAAAATAATACAGTCATATAACATTATTTTAGCAATATTTAGTACATGTTAAATTGGTAGTGTGATAGCTATTATTTTTAAATTGTCAATAAAATTATCCATGTTGTATTCATTGAAGTATAAAGTAGTAGAAATAAATTAAAGAGCATAGGAAAAAATAATTAGAATATGAATTAGGGACATGTTCACAAATATCTATATTATTTGGAGCGAGTCTGCACTGTTTGGAATAAAACAACAATTAAAATTTTTAAAAAGGCGAAAAAGGAAAAAATACAGATATATAGTGATTTCTTTAATGGATATGCTTTTCTATATCATTCTATTCAAAAATAAAAAAGCTATCCACATTTAAATATTTAAAATAATAGCTAATTATAGAACATAGCATAGTGGGGAAAGCATTGGATTTTGTACGTGAGCATGGGGAGTGAAAGAACAGGAAAGGGGAAGGCAGTCTAAATAGAAAAGAAGACTCAGATGAAGAAGCCAGAAGTGAATGCAAGAATATATTATATAAGAACAATCTTTGTGTACTACACTCTGGGGCCAGCTTTGTTGAGATTGTAGAACAGACATTATTGGTCTATTGCCGGACATTTGGACTATATGCTCTTTAAAATAGTCATAACCTGTGTGATTTTTTAAAAATTTAATATATTTATAAAATAATAGGGTGTTTTATATATTGATCATGGTTTATAAATTTTCACATGTAATTGAGACCTGTTCTTGCTTATTTCTTTTGGTGTTAATTCATTTATGCTTATGATGTTTTTATCAAAGTGCTTTATGAAATTTTATGTTTTTGCTGAATAAATTCAAGGGGCTTTTCCATTGCTATACTCTATATTGATTTCCATACATAGTCAGCTTTTCTGGGATACAAACTCAAAGACAGATTTACACACAGCAAGTTCATTGGTGTATGCTCTTAAGAAGAAAACAGGATTCAGCAGATGAAAAATTAAAACTTCACAACAGTTGTAACATGGGCACCACTTGGTGTTTTGAGCTCTCTAACACTATGACAGTCTTTCATATATGTCCAAAATAGGGGTGCAATAAGCCAGCCTTTGTATTCCTCCATGGACCTATCATTGGGTATAGGCTGCCTACAGAAGTAGGGCATGACCTTAAGTGATGAAACTCCCTCTGACCAGGAGCAATTCCTTGAGAAGGACTCAACTGTGAGAAACTAACAGGCCACGGTGGAAGAATGAGTTCTTTAAAAAAACAAAAAACATTTTATTTATTTATCTTTAGAGGGGAAAGGAAGGAGAGAGGGAGAGCGGGAGAGAAATATCAATGTATGGTTGCCTCTGGTGTGTCCCTTGCCAGGAACTGGCCTGCAACCCAGCATGTGCCCTGACTGGGAATTGAACCTGCGACCCTTTGGTTCGCAGCCCAAGCTCAATCTGCTGAGCTATGCCCGCCAGGGCCAGAAGAATGAGTTCTTAATATCAAAGGGAATATCTGGGCAGCACACTAGTGGGTACTCTAAATTCCATACCTTGCATTCCACAATCCACTTGCTTCAGATAATACTGTCATCCCACCTGGAAACAGCCCCTACAGGATAGTATTTACTTTGTTTTCTAAGGTGAATTTATAGGATTAGTGGAACAAACCACAGCCCCACTTTGCAGTTGGTCTTGGGATAACAATTGATGTATTGGGTTGGCCAAAAAGTTCTTTTGATGGCTCTAGTAGTGCTTAATTATCTTCAACACCATTCAAGACAATTTTGTTAGATTGTATTGTGACAGCTATCATCTCAGCATTCATTGAAAAAACTCATCAAAATTGGTGAATTTTGTGTAGGCATTTTAATATTGAAGATGGAAGAAAATGTATGACATTTTTGGCATATTATGCTTTATTATTTTAAGGAAGGTAAAAGGGTAACTGAAATGTAAAAACAAGATTTGCACAGTATATGGAGAAGGTGCTGTGATTGATTGAATGTGTCAAAAGTGGTTTGCAAAGTTTCATACTGGAGACTTCTCACTAGACGATGCTCCACAGTTGGGTAGACCAGTTGAAATTGATAGTGATCAAATTGAGACATTAATTGAGGACAATCAGTGTTCTACCATGCAGGCGATAGCAACATACTCAAAATATCCAAATCAGTAAAGTTATTGGTGAAAATAAAAAAAAAAAAGGTGCCTTTTATTTTATGGGAAAAAAAAAACACAATTATTTTGGCCAACCCAATACTTTGGCTTCATCTTCTACTATTTATTCTTTTTATATTCTCTGGACTTTAGTAATCTGTCTGGGTGCCTTACTTACTGGGGTAATCCAGACCCTCTATGTGACGGATCTAAGTCACTATTGACCTTGCTTGTAAAGTGAGGCTATTCCTCCAATGCATTGCCATCAAAACTGGGCAGAGAATTAAAAAAAGATCCCCCACATTTCACCTGGATGACAAACATATTCTTCCTTGGTCCACTGACAATCAAGATTTATTAGTCTAGTCAGGAGCATGACTCCTTTTCCTCACTATTGGTCTCTTTTACCAAAATGTCTAAAGTCACTGGGTGGCAGAATAGCTAAAAATTAGTTGAACTCTTGCTTTATCTCTCTTGAGAAGCTTTTTTCCTTTGGAGCCTAAGACTTCTGGATACACAGAACCTAATTTGTAGGTTCAGGAAGAACAAATTCCACAAATTCTTCATGTGGAGTGGTGGTGAGCAAGAGCTACCCCTGTCTCCACTGCTCCACTCCCAGACCTATTTATTCCACCTGTTAGAGACCTAAGACCATATAATAGATACCCATATAGGGCATTTACTGTATCATGGATGAAGAAATGTAGCTTTGCCCAGTATCATTTCCAAGTTAGCACCTCATCTGTAGATTTGAAAGCCAGAAGAGTCTGTCTGACAGATTCTAGGTGCCTTGGGACTGATAGGTCCCCTAGGCATTTGTTGACTCTCATTCCTTAACTGTAAAGTAAGCCTTCTGTACCATTGCAGTGCGTTATGGGATCTTGTGTTGGTGAAACAAGCATACTTGAAGCCCTCAGTTAATAGTTCTTCCAAAGCCTACAAGCAGGAAAGACAATCCATATTCAGAATGTTTCCGTTTCTGTTCAGAAGGATCACTTCCATCTTTATGGTAAAAGGGTTCCAATGTAATTATCTGTTACGGATTGGACATGGGTCTACTTACGGCATAGTTCCATATTGACGAATCAGTGCTGCTTTGTTGCTTGCAGGTTAGTTCATTGACTGTGGCTGAATAAGCCATCCTAGTTAACCAGTAGTAAAAAATGTTAAGGATTTCAAGGCTACCACATGCCAAGAGCTATCATTACAACATCCACTCCAGTGATGAGGCCCTTTAACATTCGCTTTTCAGTACCATTCCTATTGTTAATGATTATTAAATTCTGGTAGTGAACTTTGAGATGCAGGTGCAGGTCATTAATAGGGGAGAGTTCTCAGGAATAACATCTGTAATGGAGTGAGGTTGAGGTCAAGAACACTGGTCAGAAGTTGAACTGTAATTCAGCAGCACCAGAAGCCTCAGCTAATCCTACGTAGAGTTCGGAAAGCTGGGCTTAGCTTTCATACGTATCCTGAATTGAAATAAGGGTCTGGAGGCTTTGTACTTTAGTATCAACCAGGCAGGAGACGAGGGTGGCCCCTGGAGGTGGGCATAGTCATAAGCAGGGCAGCTCACTTTGATTGAGGGCAGTTCCAGCAAGGGGCTGGGGTGTGAGCTATCAAAGGCAGCTCTTCTGGCAGCTAGATAATGATCAGCGCCTCAGCCCTGAAAGGGCACCTTGCCGGTGCCCACAGCTCTCACTGCAGCCTGCCTTCTAGAATGCTTCAGTCAAATTCTATTAATTCCAAATATGTGTTTGTCACCCTAACATTGTGTACAGAAATCAGTTTGTGCTGGAATAAACCAGTAATTATTTTCCATTTACATGCTATTAAAATATAATTTTTTATATTTTTATTATAAAAATATAATCTATTAAAAATATAATTTTTAATAGGATCTATTAAAAATATAATTCCTACACGAATATGACACTATTCATGCACCAACAATAAATAAGACACATGATTTTATAAGTTGTTGGGATGGATTTTTCCCATTCGTCACATTCGCTTACCTTATAATAATTTGTAGCCTTGTAGTTGCAAGGCATGCCTGTGCTAAGACTTCATGTTTTATCATCATTGACCAGGAGGTACCTAAGGAGACCACATGGGTGTTCAATCTAAGACCATGGCCTCATTAATACTCTCAGTACCTGAGCTAAATAGTCACAGACTTGCAGAGTAATTGATGAAGATACAATAACTATTTGATGAAGAGTTAATATACAAGCCTTATGAAATAATATAAAACTTGATTATTATGCTGATTTGGGCTAAATGAAATTATGCTCTTAAGTGAAAACATTTTTAAGAAGAAGATAATTTTTAAACTTTTAAATCCTTGAATCCTATGTTTAAGCTAAGGATTAGTAATTTTAGCCTTAAAGTGATCGAAAAAATTGGAAGAAACTAGTATGTATGATGAACCATAGCTGTAACTGGTGCTTGCAAGTCATCATTACTTGACCTATTTTTTATCTTTTGGAAAATTAATACATATTAAGCTCTCATTCAAAGGTCATTTTAGTACTAAATGTATATTACAATTTATCAATTTTGTCATAATTTTAACTATTATCCAAGGCTCTGCCTACTGACAACACATTTGATCAAATAGTATCACCCTTACAAATAATATGACTACTTGATGGCTATTAGAGGCCTGATGAATTTTCTCAGGAAATACTCCTAAGGAACAATGAATACATCTTCTATAGAAGAGTTCTTGCATAATAATACAAAAAGTGGTTGCCAGTGCTAATACTTTTTGGGGGACATTGCTCTGCAATCATTATTTCCAATAAAAATGATTGACCAAATGGCTGACATGAGGACTAAAATATTCTGTTTATTGCCATCACCCTTGTTGGACTAGCCCATAGGCACTGCAGCTAAGGCTTGTTTTGTGGAAAAGCATATACTTCTCCAGAAAAATATTAATAACAATAAAATCACCTTGTGTTCATCCAGGAATGTTAATTTCAAAAGTAGATAGAAAATAACAATATTTTCCAGATTACAGAGGTAGATTCATTACAGTTAGGATTTAAACCCAGGTCTCCAAATTTCTTACTATGACTTTATGTTAAATAATAAATTCAAATAAATGATGTTAAAAATACATTTATAGAAATCTATATAGGCAAAACAAAATAATATATCAAAAGGTCTTAGAATTCAAAAGGAAATACAGATAACAAAAGTCACCCTGAAAGATTCTATTAAATCCAGTCTACTCAACATACAATATATTTATAACACTTGGCTCTTCTGAGAAATTTCCTGACCATTCTTTTTATTTAATATCTATTTAATATATTTTTTAACTTTATTTTTATTTTACACTACTACAGTTGTCCCCACTCCCTCTCCACCATTTCCCACCTCCATCCAGCCCCCGCCCCCTTCCCTCTGGCCATCACCACACAGTTGTCTGTTGAAAACCTCCATATTAGTATATTAGTTTCATATTGTTGTATAACAAATTACAACAAACTTAGAGGCTTAAAACAATTTATTATTTCATAGTTCTTTAGGACAAAAGTCCAGATGGGCTTGGCTGAGTACTGTGTTTAGTTAGGGTCTAATAAGACAAAAATCAAGATAGTGACTGTCCTGTGCTCTTGTCTGGGGCCCAAGGGATGGGGGTAGAGAGAAGGGGAGCATTGACTTTCAGCTCATTCAGGTTGTTGGCCTGTTGGCTGAACTCAGTTCATTTCATTATAGGACTGAGGTCCTCATTTGCTTGCTGTCTGTGGGCCTGGGATGGTTTTCAGCCTCAAGTGCTTTTTATATCTCTGACTTCTCCTTCTGCCACCAGCCAGAAAAAATTATCTGCTGTAGGACTCTAAGACTTATCTGATTAGATTAGGCCCACCTGGATAATCTCCGTTTTAGGTCAACCTGAACAATGTTCCTGTTTTATGTCTATAACATAACACAGTCACAAAAGTGATCGATTTCTCACTGCATTCACAGGCTCTACAGATTAGTGTGGGACACATTAAGGAGGCACTCATTCTGCCTATCACAGTTATGATAAGAAATTAAATGAATTTAAGAAAACTGCTAAAGTGATTATTAAAAACATTGGTTGATTAGTATCTCATTTATGAATCAAAGTTTAGGCTTAAAACCAAAGGCTTTAATTAATGAGGGAAGCCTGTAACTTTACATTTTTGTCCTCAAAAACTATAAATGAAGTCAAAAGGACATTTTATAGGTCAATATTACTATTTTTAGAATATCTTTTGCATAGCCAAAAGATGCATAATTTTGGGTAATGGTTACCTTTCAAGAGGTTTCATTTTTGGGGGCTTCTTAGCACATCACAACATTTGAGCCCAAAGTACCAGCCTAGCAAGCAGTATTTACCAGATATAACAGGAGTAAGCATTTCCTATTGATAGCATCCAACCAAGAAGACAGGTATTCAGAATAGAGATATCACATGAAATACTTGTAAATGTCTGTACTGTTACTAATGTAGGGAGAAAAAAAAAATCACCCAGTAAAAAGTTTGATGGAAATCCTCTTATGCACAAATAAGTCAGGAAATTATATTGTTGTAACAGTTTTAAATGTTTGGAAGAACTTTATACTCAGCCCACACTTACAATCTAATGCCATACAGAGGATCCAAGAGGAGTGAACTTACTTAATGTGTCTAAGGCAACAGCCCCCCAAAATGTATTTTTACCTGCATCTGTATTTGGATGTTTTTAAACCAAACAATAAACATTTTTAAAGGTCATATTGATAGATTTACTGTATCTCCCAATTAGGACAATTTATGTATAGAGAAGGCTATTTACCTGGTAGAATTGCTTTAATCTATGTTGAAAGCTAGGGATATAGAAAAGCTAAAAAGAGATTAAAACCTCTCTGGAATGAAAACTAGTTATTTTTCTAATTCCAAAAGGAAAAAAATAGATTATGCTTATTGAATCAAAATTCTCAACCAGCAAATATCTACCATATATTAGTGAAGCGTATTTAATAAATTTTGAAAATGTCATTGTTAACTTTATACTTTTGACCTTTCAAAAGTCCACATTTTCCTTCTTTTAATATTCTTAATATTTCTATAATATTTTTCCTTCTTACCCAGACATAGGCGTTTTACATTTCCAATATGATGTCTAACAGAATGTGTATTTTTCTTCATTGTATGATCCTTAAGTTGAATCTTGCAGGTTGTAAGACAGACCATCTGATTCAGGCTCTTCCTCCATGGAACATCTGAAATCTTCAACTTCCTTTCCATGTAATACTAAGTTAATGCCTGTTTAGTTGAATATGGAAAGGTTTTGGTATTCCTCTAGGAAAAAAAAGAAACTCATAAGAAAGATCATCAATTATTTGCATGTCCATATTAAAGACAACAACGTACTAGGATTTGCATAGGTTGCAGTGTCAGACAACCCTCCTCCCAAGCTCCCACCCCCCCCCCCCCCCCCCCCCCCCCCCCCCCCCCCACACACACACACAGTCTCTACCAACAGAATCCCAGTTTTGTTCAGGTATTTGGATGGTCAGCAAAACCCTCAGGAAGGTCTGAACTTATCTCAGGTCGAGGGGATGAATTACAATTGCTTTACAGCACACAATAATGCTAATTATTTTTGCCAGTGATTGGGTTCAGGAAAGTAGGCATGAGACAGAGTTTTACCTACTGAGATGTAAGGAAATCTGCTGAGTGCTTCTGGGATTTGTTGACCACCTCCAGACTTAATGTGTGAGAAAAGATTTTAAAACCCTGTATGTAAACTACTGTAGTTCAATATTATGTTACTTGCAGCCAAAACACTTCTAACTGAAACAGTTGCTTTTTGTTTTGGTTTCATTTTTATCCAACTTACCAAAAGTAATCCTGAGGTTAGTAGATCTGAGCCGTGCTTTTTAGATAGTACATGAAAAGCTGGTTCAGTAAATTGAAGTGGGAAAAAGTGTTTCTAAGATGGGTGAAAAAAATGATGTAGTTTTAATTAATTGCTAAACATTTACAGGTGTATTAGCATCTCCAAATGAATATTTGCAATCTATAAAGTACTGAAGTGCATAGTTTAGCATACTGTAGGAAAAAAATATATATTTATGCTTACATGTGGCCATTGAGTCAAACTTTGCCTCATAGATTTGTCCATATTAGTTAAACTGATCTTTTCAGGGGGATCCCCGTAGGGCTCTAGGACTATAACTATCTTCATATAAAATATTTTGCATTAGTTAAAAAAGAAAAAAATAATCATATATGAGTATCTTCATGCTGAATGGGTATCATTGTTTTTTAAAGAGAATTATTTTCCACATTGTGCTGCAAGAGGAAAAAATACCTTTGGGGATACTGTTTTTATTTGGAGTTGCATAAAATTTAATAGCCATGTTTATATGTTCATTAAAATCATGCCCCATGAATATTCTAACATTTATAGTCTGTCTTAGAAATACTCTATTTAGGCAAATTATATTAAGGGATGATCTACTATGTTGAACTAAATTAAACATTTCTAAACATAATTCAAATACTGTATCTAGGAATTGATCAAAATAGAACAGTAAAGAAAGCACAAAAAGTTAGATGATAGAGAATCAGTTGAATAACTCATAATGCATCATCAAATTGACATATATGTTGCAAATACTCAAGGAGACTTTTTTAAAATTTAATCCTTATTGTATATTTTCCATTACCATGTGGTACTTTTATACCCCTTCCTCCTGATAGTCACCACACTGTTGTCCATGTCCATGAGTCCTTTTTCCTTTTTGCTCAATCCCTCCACTCCCTAACCTGCTCCCCACCAGCTGCCATCTGCTCTCCATCCCTAAGTCTGTCTCCATTTTCTTTGTTAGTTCAGTTTGACCATTAGAGTCCACATATGAGTGAAATCATATGGTATTTGTCTTTCTCTGACTGGCTTACTTCACTTAGTGTAATATTCTCCAGGTCCATTCACACTGTCACAAAGGGTAAAATTTCTTTTTTACAGGTTAGTAGAATTCCATTGTGTAAACATCATGTACTTGTTTCATCCACTCATCTACTGATGGACACTTGGGTTGTTTCTGTATCTTGGTGATTGTAAATAACAAATAACACAGCAGTGAACACAAGGGTGCATATATTCTTTTAAATTAGTGTTTTGGGTTCCTTTGTAAATATTCCCAGAAGTGGGATAGCTGGGTTGAAAGGCAGATTCATTTCTAGGTATCTCCATACTGCTTTCCAGAGTGGCTGTACCAATCTGCATTCCCACTAACAGTGCAAAAGGGTTGCCCTTTCTGACATCTTCGCCAGCACTCATTGTTTGTTGATTTGTTCATTATTCTGAAAGATGTGAGATGATATCTCATTGAAGTTTTAACTTGCATTTCACTGATGATTAATGATGTTGAGCGTATTTTTACACGTCTATTGCTTATCTGTATTTCCTCTTTGGAGAAGTGTCTATTCAGGTCCTTTACCCATTTTTAAATAAGGTTGTTTGTTGTTTGGTGTTGAGTTTTGTAGTTCTTTATAAAGTTTAGGTATTAACTCCTTATCAGATGTATTAGTGAATATGTTCTTCCATTCTGTGGTTTGTCTTTTTATTTTCTTCACATTTTCTTTAGCTGTGCAAAAACTTCTTAGTTTGATGTAGACCCACTGGTTTATTTTTTTTTTTCTTTTGTTTCCCTTGCCTGGGGAGATAAACCCTATAAAATATTGCTATGAGCAATGTCTGAGATTTTGATGCCTGTGCCTTGTTCTAGTATTTTTATGGTTTTAGGTCAAACATTTAATTATTTGATCCATTTCAGTTTTTTTCTTGTGGGCAGTGTAAGAAGGTGGTCTAGTTTCATTGCTCTGCACATACCCAATTTTCCTAATGTCATTTATTGAATAAACTATTGTTAGTCTATTGTATATGTTGCTTCCTCTGAAGAATATTAATTGACTATAAAGCTGTGGGTTTATATCTGGGCTCTCTATTCTGTTCCATTGATCTATGTGTCTGTTTTTATGCCAGTACCAGGCTGTTTTTATTACCATGGCCTTGTACTATAGTTTGATATTAGGTAGCATGATTCCTCCAACTTTGTACTTCTTTCTCAGGATCACTGTTGCTATATGGAGCTTTTTGTGGTTCCATATAAATTTTTGGAATCCTTGTTCTAGTTCTGTGAAATAGATAATTGGAATCTTGATAGGAATTGCATTGAATCTATAGATCACTTTGGGTGGCATGAACATTTTAATGATGTTAATTCTTCCCATCCATGAACACAGTACGTGCTTCCACTTATTTGTATTTTCTGTTTCTTTCAGTGTCTTATTTTCTGTGTACAGGTCTTGTATATCCTTGGTTAGATTTATTTGTGTTTTTTATTCTTTTTGAAGCAGTTGTGAATGGGGCTCTTTTCTTAATTTCCCTTTCTGTGATTTTATTATTGGTATATAAAAATGCAACTGATTTATGGATATTGAA
Source organism: Anoura caudifer (assembly GCA_004027475.1). Classification (NCBI taxonomy): domain Eukaryota; kingdom Metazoa; phylum Chordata; class Mammalia; order Chiroptera; family Phyllostomidae; genus Anoura; species Anoura caudifer. The sequence continues at coordinate 216,823 of PVKU01002083.1, forward strand.
TTTGTATCCTTCTACTTTGCTGAAATCACTTATCAGTTCTAACAGTTTCTTGGTGGAATTTTTTTGGTTCTTTATGTACAGTATCATGTCATCTACAAATAAAGAGAGTTTTATTTCTTCCCTTCCAGTTCGGATGCCTTTTATTTCTTCTTGTCTGATTGCTGTGGCTAAGACATCCAGTACTACATTGAATAAGAGAGGTGAAAGCAGACATTCCTGTCTTGTTCCTGATTTTAAGGGGAACACTTGTAGTTGTTGCCTGTTGAGTATGATGCTGGCAGTGGGTTTGTCATATATGGCCTTTATTATATTAGGTATGTTCCCTCTATTCCCACTTTGCTGAGTGTTTTGATCATAAATGAGTGCTAGATTTTATCAAAAGCTTTTTCTGCATCTATTGATATAATCATGTGGTTTTTATCCTTCATTTTTTTATGTGGTGAACCCTATTTAATAATTTGCTGATGTTGTAGCCACCTTATTGCATTCCTGGAATAAATCCCACTTTTCATGGTGTATGATCTTTTTGATGCATTACTGTATTCAGTTTGCTAATATTTTGGTGAGGATTTTAGCATCCATGTTCATCAGGGATATTGGACTATAATTTTCTTTTTTGTAGTATTTTTATCTGGTTTTGGAATTAGAGTACTGCTGACCTCATACAATTAGTTTGGGAGCCGTTCCTCCTCTTGAATTTTATTAAATAATTTGAGAAGGAGAGGGGTTAGTTCTTGGAATGTTGGGCAAAATTCACTTGTGAAGCCATCCAGTTCCAGACTTTTGTTTGTTGGGAATTTTTGGATTACTGCTTCAATTTCACCTGTTGTAATCTGTCTATTCAGATTCTCTGATTCTTCCTGATTTAGTTTTGGAAGATTGTATATTTCTAGGAATTTATCCATTTCATGCAGGTTGTCCAGTTCATTGGCATATAGTTGTATATAATATCTTCTTACAATTATTTGTATTGTTTTGGCATCAGTTGTTATTTCTCCTCTTTCATTTCTGATTTTGTTTATTTGGGTCCTGGTTAAAGGCTTGCCAATTTTGTTTATCTTTTCAAGAACCACCTCTGTGATTCATTGGTCTTCTGTATCACTGTTTTAGACTCTATTTCATTTATCGCTGCTCTGATCTTTATTATTTCTTTCCTTCTACTCACTTTGAGCTTTGTTGTTCCTTTTCAAGTTCCTTTAAGTGTAAAGTTAGATTGTTTATTTGAGCTTTTTCTTTTTTTTTTTGAGATAAATCTGTAATGTTATGAATTTCCCTCTTAGGATTGCTTTCCCAGCATCCCACAGATTTCTGATTGTTGTGTCCTCATTTTCATTTGTTTCAAGATATCTTTTGATTTCTTCTCTGATCTTGTCTTGACCCATTCATTGTTTCTAATATGTTATTTGGCTTCCATGTCTTTGCATATTTTTCATGGCTCTTATGATTGATTTCTGGTTTCATAGCATGGTGGTAAGAGAAGATGCTTGATACGATTTCAATCTTCTTAAATTCATTGAGACTTGTTTTGTGTCCTAACATGTGGTCTACCCTAGAATACATTCCATGTGCACTTGAAAAATGTGTATATTCTGCTGCTTTGGTGTGAAATGCTCTGAAGATATCAATTAAACCATTTGATCTAGTGTGTCATTTAAGGCCACTCTCTCATTGTTGATTTTCTGTCTCAAACATCTATCCATTGAAGTCAATGGGGTGTTAAAATCCCTGACTATGATGGTATTTCTGTCAATCACTCCCTTTTTGTCCATCAAGATTTGCTTCACATATTTAGGTGCGTAAATGTTTACTATGGTTATATCCTCTTGTTAGATTGTTCCCTTTATTCCCTTTATCGTTATGTGGTGTTCTTTGTCTCATACTATAACCTTGGTTTTAAAGTATGTTTTTTTCAGAAATAGGTACTGTTACTCAGTTTTTTTCTCCTTTCTATTTGCATGAAATATTGTTCTCCATCTCTTTGCTTATAGTCTTTGTGTATCTTTTGATCTGAAATGTGTCTCTTGGAGGTAGCATATATATGGGTCTTGTTTTCTTATCCATTCAGCTATGTGGAGCAGAATGTACATACTTTCCAAGTGCACATCGAGCGTTTAAGTCATTTACATTTAAGGTGAATATTGATAGATACATATTTAGTGCCATTTTATTGTTAGACTATTTTCCTCTGCTTCCTCCCCCTCCTCCCCTTCCCTCCTTCCCCTCCCCCTCCTCCCCTTCCTCCGCCTCCCCATCCTCCTCCTCCTCCTCCTCTTCTTCTTCTTCTCCTCCTCCTCCTCCTCCTCTTCTTCTTCTCCCTTCTTTAAGCACATCCTTTAACATTTGGCACCGCACTTCTTTGTTGTTAATAATCCCCTTTAGCTTTTTATTTTCTGAGAAACTTCTTATTTCTCCTTCAATTTTAAATGTTAGCCTTGATGGGTAAAGTAGGCTTGGTTGTAGGTCCTTGCTTTTCATCACCTTGAATATTTCACACCTCTCCCTTCTGGCATGTAATATTTCTGTTGAGAAATCAGATGACAGTCTAATAGGTACTACCTTGTATGTAACTACCTGCTTTTCTCTTGTGGCTTTTAGGGTTCTCTCCTTGCCTTTAAGCCTATTGTTTTAATTATGATGTGTCTCAGTGTATGCCTCTTGGGGTCCAACACACCTGGAATTCTTTGAGCTTCCTGGACTTGTGTATTTCTCTTTCTTTTACCAGTTTAGGGAAGTTTTTCCTCATCAGTTCTTCAAATAAGTTCTCAATCCCTTGCTCATTCTCTTCTTCTTCTGGTATTCCCATGATGCACATGTTGTTATACTTCATGTTGTCCAAATGTTTCTTAAGCTTCCCTCATTTTTGTAATTCTTTTTTTTTTTTCTTTTTGCTGTTCTGCCTGGGTGTTTTATCTACCTTGCCTTCCAAATCATTGATTCAATCTTCTGCTTCATCTAACCTACTGTTTACTCCTTCCAGTGTATTACCTATTTCAGATATTGCATTCTTTCTTTCTGACTGGTCCTTTTTTATGTCTTTTCCATGTCTTTTCCATGGTATTGAGTGGCTTTGTAATCATCACTCTAAATTCTCTGTCTTATAAATTGCTTGCCTCCATTTCGTCTAGTTCTTCACATGGAGAATTCTCTTGTACTTTCTTTAGGGGTTTGTTTCTTTTTCTTCCCATGTTGGCTGCTTCTTTGTATTTGTTTCTATGTATTAGGTAGATCTGCAAAGACTCTGGTATAGGCCTTTGTCAGATGCTGCTTGTGAATGGCCCTGGTCAGCCTGTTTGGAGGTATCAGTGATCCACAGCATGGTGCTTCCTTTGCTGGGCCTGTTTGTATTCAGAAAGAGCCAGGCTGCACACCAAGGGCTTTTATCAGCATCAGGGCCTGGGGAGTGTCAGTTGAAGTCTCACAGAGGTCTCAGAGACCCTTTCTTTAGCTGTTAAACTAATCAATGACATAGCCTCAGGTGTAATCTGCAGCCCTGCTTAAGCTCCACCAGGTGGGGCAGACTTATTCCTGTGGGTGGGGCTATTGCTTTCTGTCAGGCCCTCAAGCAGAGAGGAGTGCTTTGCCTGAGAAAGTTGGCTTCTGCAGTATGGGGAATAACTCAGCACAGAGATCCTGGTGGCTGTTCCTTCAGTACTCTCCCCAGAGCCACCAAACCCAGAATCTCCTCAAGCACCTCTAGTCCACTCTGCCATCCCTCTGCAGGAGGCCAGGGTAAGTGGCTGAGAAGGAAATTTTGTGTGTTGGCTCTGTAAGAGGCTAAGTCTCCAGCCATCTCTACCTTGCAGACAGAAACTCTGCTGCTTTTAAGAGCTGGATGTTATCTGGGGTCATTTCCAACTCTGGTGCTATAGGCTGGGGAACCCTGCTTGATGTTTAGGCCCCACACTTCTCAGGCCCAACCCCCCCAGCCACTGAAATATCCTTCTGGAACTTCATCTGCCACCCATGGAAGCCCAGCCAGCCCTCCTGAGCCTCCTCTTCACTCCCTACCAGTGTCATTGTGGGAAAGTCATTTTTTCTGTCTTTCCATGGTTATACGGCTTCTTTCCAGTTAGTATTCAGTTGGTCATTCAGCATGATTTCTCTATAATTTAGTTGTAATTCCAGATTGGTGCAGATTGGTATAATTCCAGAAGGAGGTTAATATAGTTTCCACTTACCCCTCAGCCAAGGAGACTTTTTAATCAAGTGGAAAAAAAAAAGGTAACAAAATAAGAGCAATATTCATATTTAATTTAAACACAACATGATTGAAACATATTTATAGAAAAAAGAATGAAAATATATACAGTAAAATAATACAGGTGATTATATTTAAGTATTATATTTTCCCAGTTTTTCTTTTCTGTTGTTCAAAATTACATATTTTCTATAATAAAATATTTCTGTAATTGAGAGGAAAACATAAAGCTGATTTTTAAGTGAATGAAAAGTTATGCAATCTCTACAATGTCTAATTAAATATAAAATCACAAGGAAGCTTGAGCATATGATAGTAGCATTGGTAAACATGAGAAGGTGGAATTCTGCCTTCTTCTGGATCTGTACCAAGATCTATGATTAGAATCAGATTTCTGTCATATTCTGGCTGATTACCTAATCAGATCATCCCTAGTCAAACTAGAAGTTGTTACAGTGTATTTTTATAGGTATTTCTTTTAAGGAACAAGTTTTTATAGCATGAAGTAGATGTGAAATGATTTATGAATTTGAAGATAAGATTTAAATCATAAAGCAGACTGCCATAAAATGATCAAGAATTAGGAAATAAGCTGCTGTATTTGGGCTACTTTTCTCTTTTTTCTTTTTTTTATCGTAGCAATGGATGACAAATCTTATGAGAATGCCTAAGCAGATTAAATGATACCATTGTTGCAGTTGGAAAATTGAGCTAAAATATAATTAACTTTTAGCAAAAGATGAATATAGTCCCATCATTTTGACCAGGGTTATTTGTTTTATAGTTTGCACTTATATCTATTAAAAGACCTCCACTTATTATTAAAACACCTTGTTAATAATTCTTAACTGTTGCTAAATGAGGTTAAGACATGACTTGCTAACCCAATGCTTCTTAGGAATGCTTCTATCAGAGTTATTAGAACTGATTACATTATTTTTATATTAAGAGTATATCAGTGATATTAGTCACCTGATACTACTGTTGCCCCCTAGTTAAAAAATCAGACCTGAAGAGATTTCTATAGATTGCACTGAATGCATATCACCGATAAAGATAAACCTTTGGGGGGAATAAGTGACTTGGTTATATCTTGTAATGTTTTTCTGCAGCATCTGTTACAGTCACCTGCATTCTGCTGGTGCTTAGTAAGTGTGAAATGGCTCACTGGCCCAACTCCTTTTCCAATTGAGCACTTACGGACTCATGTGGCCAGTGTTTGAATTGTACTACCTTCTTCCATCTTCCAATCATTATGGTAATATTATTGAAACATAGTTTTTTTTTTATTGTAGTGGTGTTTAAGAGGAAATCACTAATATAATTTAGATGATTTCTGTATACAAATATTTATGTATTCTCTCTCTTGCTATATGTATAGAATATATATGGACTATTATATATGTTTTTATATGTATACATATAAAAACATATATATGATTTTTATGAAATTGAATTTAGAATCATTGTGAATTAGCGAGAAAGGTAAGAAAATTTATTTGTCTTTAATGATATTCTTTTGCCCCCAGAATTATTCTAGAAGAAATTATTTTGCTAATATAATGCCATAAAGATTGGCATTTTGCCCCAAATTAATTTATGAATTGAATGTAATTTGAATAAAATGAAAAAAATTGTATCTGTGTATATGTATATGTGAGAACCTGAAAAACTAATGTTTAGATTTATGCGCTTTGTGTATGTTAACTGTACTTTATAACAAAAAATATAGACTTTCATTTTAGGCAGTTTTATTGTAACAGAAAGAAGCAGAAAAGCACTGGCTGTGTTAAGGTGTAGCATTATTTCCCACCAGATGTTTACCAGCCTTTCGGTCAGAGGCGCCCCCTGCCTGGTTACTGTGGAGCCCTGACGTGTAACACCACTGAGGTGCTGCGCCTGGCCGGTGTGCTGGCCTGTCATGATTGACAGCCCTAACTAATTTTTATCTTACACAGCTAATTTGATTTCATCATTACAGCCACAAACACAATATGGAACCCATGATGATTCAATTACCTCTTTCTGTTGATAATGTTAACTGTTTAGCTAGAGATGCAAGTTAAATCAACTCCTTAAAGGGTCCACTAAGACCTGCAGCAATCAACCCTTAAAGCATGAATTTTATCATACAATGCCATTTGCCTATCATTACAGCTATCTCATCATTTTTACCTGAAACATAAAATACAAGGTTTTTTTTTTTTTTTCACAAGAAAAGATGAGGCAAAAGAAAAAATCGTTTTATAGCAGAAGCTGTAAGTTAGGTGCTATCTGGAAAGCTTGAGATTTTGTTATCCTGTTAGGTCATCTCTCCTGGGCAGTACATCATTTTCAATTACAGTCAAACTCAGCAGTAGTCAATTATATCTCATCAACTAGCTGTAGCAACTTGGAAGAAGTTAGTACACATCCTTACACTCTTAAGTAATTTTGATGAGTGATTTCTTGAAGAGTGTGAACAATAGCATTTATTGAAAAAAATCATTCATAGGCTAAATTATAAGGGAATACAAAATCTTCAATATTGAGGCAATATTTAGGTAAAATCTAGTTAGAGGAAATCTGATTTAGATAAATGCTAGTTACTGAAATGAGAAAAGCAAGAATGAGAAGGAACAATAATAAAAAGAGGAGAATGAAGAAAGACAGTATACAAAGTTAAATGACAGAAAGTTAATGAGTAAAGTCAAATGAGACACAGTGAAATTAGACAAAGCCCTGCCTTTGCGTAATGATGCAAGTGAAGGATTACCCTCTGTAGCAATGTGCAGGTTTCGCTGTTTATCAGTGTTGCCACACCCTAATGGTGACAGTTGTCTATAAATCCATAATGACAGAGCATGTGAGCTGACTAGCTTGTCATGCAGTCTCCAGTAAAATGAACGTGTCCTTCTGGGTTCCTGTGAGAGACAAGGGATCAAAAACGTGAACAAAACCACTGCTAACATGACATAGAAGATGCTTTAGAATTGTGTAGCATGGCAAATCAGAAATAATAAATTTCCATTTCATGAAGCCAAAGAAAAAAGATTTGTTTTATAAAATGCCATTTGTCAATATTAGCATTAATATGTCAAAAAAGAAAAGTTATTCTAGGGAAGAATGTATTGCAATAGGGAGGAGACAAAGGAAATAAGTCTAGACTGCAAGTTCAATTAATGGAAGAATGTTTTATGTAAGCTTATGTAGAATGTATGTTTTTATATCCTAAGTTGATAAAAATGTGGGAAGCATTGCTGTATTATTTACACAACGAGATGTGATGATGTAATGTAATAGTCGTAATAAAATGGCAACCTATAGTGAGAGCTCAAATATTGACTATTTTAAACGTTCTATCATTCTATCTTCATATAAATCCACGTGAGTTTACTTCTGTTGCTAAGACTGTCTCACATTTGAGGAGACCGAAGTGTAGGGAAATTGTATAACTTGGAATAGCCGTAGAGCTCTTAAGCAACAAAGCTAAACTTTAGGTTCCAAGTTCTTAATCTCTATATGCTATTTATTTGCATGTGACCCATTATCTTACCTATCCATAAAAACATTAATTTTGATGATAATGACATAATTTTTTCAGCTTGACTTCCTAAGTATGATTTATATTTACATATAATAATGAAGTAACTGTGTATAAGTAATGTCTAAATTAATCCGGATGAAGTTTCCAGATTCTTCATATTTTCAACATTTAATGAACTTAAAATATGATTTGAATTGTAAAATAGAAAAGCTCCAGCATTGGCATTCTTTTGCTTCATCAGGAAGCATCCTCACCAATGACAAATTTTCAGAAAAATTTAGTTTATGTAATATAGTGTGTTTCATCAGCTCTTACCAATATTGTACTTATCCTGTTTTTTTTGTTTGTTTGTTTTTTGGGTTTTTTCTTTTTTTGCTTTTACTGAACAGCATTTATTCAGTTCTCTACTGTTAGTCAGGTGGGGAAAATATGTTGCCATGAACAAAGGCATGATTGAATACTTTGTTCAATCATTATTTTATTTTTTTCTTAGGCACTTGAACCAAGTCACAGGAACCTCTAGGCACTTTTTTTCACCTTCTCCTCCTTAAAGTAAGACCCAGCATTTCACTATATTTCTAAAATTAAAATCCAAATCTTCAAGGCAGTTGAATAAGTTTATATTTAGCTTTTTTTTTAAATGTGTAAGATGAATTTACACTTCATGATCCGGAGCAAACTTTGATGTCTCATGAGAGCTCTGTGCTAGAACTGAGGTCTTTGCTGAAGCTGCACCTTCCTTCCTTCTTTCCAGTCCAGCTCTCAAGTCACACAGCCTCTCAAACCGCTTCTGTTGTCTTGGACAGTTTAGTTTGGCCCTTACTTTATTCTCGCTGAGCATCACACTTGTCCAGCAGTTAGGTGAACCATCACCTGGAAATCAGCTGGATCATTATTATTCATTACATCAATTCATCACGTAGGTCTCTCAGTCCTCAAACTACATAAGTAATCAATGTATAATCATAGAGATTTTTTCCATATTGCTCCTCATTCATCAATTTACAAAACATTTTCTTAGTACCTATTTTGTACAAAGTTGTAAGTTAACAAATTAGAGACATAAACATAAGTTTTTAAATGGTCCCCTTTTTAGTGAACTTATACAAATGGAAATAAGACATTTAGAATGAAATTAGATCAAGTAAGATCTTACTGGACCATTAAGTGGGACTAAGTCAATTCCAATTGATATCATCCAGGAGGTGATATTTAAATTGACCTTTGGAGAAAAATAAAAATATTGATAGGTGATAAGAGAAGTACCTGACTGATAGAAAATAGTAAAGCATAAAGGAATTATAAATAAAAAGGCACAGAGGTGGCAAATATCTTTCCACGCACATGGAGGAACAAGTAGTCCAATGTTTGAAATCCATGATGGCTTGAGAGGTTAAATGAAATGTGTCTGAAAAAGATAACATGGTACAAGATCATAGAGGCCCTTGAAATATAAAATAAAGATTTTAGAACTCGTTATATAAAGAATGGGAGCCATTGGTTTTCATTTATCAGAGAAATGATATGATGTCTTCTTGTCTCACTTTTTCAAATTCACATCAGCTGTTTTCTTTGTTTACAGCATCTTCTCACCAGAGTCCTTCCAACACTGTCCCACCAAGTTTATTTCATAAAGTTCATACATTCATTCGATTCACCTCTAATGGAAGGTGTTTCACCTCTTCTGTTAAGCTTTGCAGGACTAGTTGTTCTCAGAATGAATAGAGAACTAGTTTGTACTCAGACTATTTTTGTATGATTTTTGAATAATAATCATCTTTTTATCTACGTTCACCACTTGACTTGATTTCAGGGGAAATTTATCATTGGTCTTTGTATCCTCAATATTTTTCTAGAATGTTGCTTTCTAGTTGCTTAAACAATGTTAGTTGACTTACTGATCAGATCTATGTCTTGGTAAGAAAAATTCATCCTCAGTGAAGAAGGCACAATAAATAGAAAACAATAAAATTAAGGTAATAGCTAGATGCTCACTCTAATGGGAAACTATGTGAGTATGAAATAAAAAGGTGAAGAGGGAAATGAAAAGAAGAGAAAGCTGATTAGATGGGATAGAAATAGAAGAACTGTTTGAGGATAACTCCAAATAATTTGTAGAAAAATTGTATGTTATACATGGTTTTATTTTGCTAAGGAAAGATAGGAGTTCTCTTTGATGGGTTGTATTTGATTCTCTTGGTGCATCCAATTTTTTAAATATCTAGAAGACTTAATTATTGTTCTTAAAACAGAATGTAGGCTACTATTTCTTTTATCTAAAAAATCTAAAAATTATTCTTAAGCAAGTTTGAGCTATAATACTGTGAGTCCATAACAGTGATAAAAATATCAACAGAGATGAATATGAATCTCATCCTGTTCCCTAGAAAGAGGCAATATCTAATATTTCCACTAATCTTATGATTGGAGTGTTAAAAAATTCAAGTTCTTTTTAAATCTTACTCAGCTGATTCAAAATTAATTATGTCTTTTTTTTTCTCTCTTGCTTTTCTACAGTATGCTGTTTGGCTAGTCCTCTGGGTTACCTGGAATGTGTTTGTTATCTGCTTCTATTTGGAGGCTGGGGACCTCTCAAAGGTAATTTGCTCTCTGATTTTCCTGAGTCCTCAGTAGTGTGTTAAAATAAGCCTTTTCCTAAGGCAGAGTCTCACCCTGTTCTTGTTACCTAAATGCACTTTGAAAGAAGATAAATTCAGAGGTGCCCTGGTCTATATCTCTGCATTTCTATCATCAAAAAATGCTTTAGTGTGTCACAAAAATGTATTTTCATTTTTAAGCAAAATGAATGTGAAATATTGATTATTATAGTGAACTCGCCATAAATTTCTAAAACATTGACTGATGAGAGATTTCTGAAGCAGAATAGAAAATGTTTAGAGATAAAATTTTGAAGTTTAAGTTACTTACTTTGCTTATTACTCTTCTAAAGATTTTCCTGATTGGATCCAAATAGCAATGCAGTAATTTGAACAATTTATGGGTTTTGATTGGATAAAATTGTTACCAAAGGTATATAATTTATTATTTAAATAAACAGTTTATCGTAAAATAACAGGAGACTTACCATACTTCCTTTTTCATTAGGTTTCCATACTTTCTGCTGTCCTCATATGAGAGTGTGCGTGCTTGTTTCTGAGCATGTGTGTTGCTGTTGTATTTCCTCCACGAATGACTTAGCTATTGAAATAATGCGGTCATTAGATCTCTAAAACCAGCATCCTTTTTTTTTTAGCTTTATAGCAAATAAACATTTCTTCTTTTTATTGTTGTTCAAGTAGTTTTCTGCCTTTGCCCCCCACCCCTCTCCCCACCCCAACCCTCCCCACCTTCCTCCCCTGTTTCCACTCCTGCCTTGTTATTGTCCATGTGTCCTTTATGATTGTTCCTGTCAGCCCTTCACCCCTTCCCCCCATTACCCCCTCCCCTGTCCCCTCTGGTCACTCTCAGCCTGTTCTCAATTTCTATGTCTTTGGAATGCAATTAACACCAGGTGTGTCAAATGAGATAATCCATTCAAAGTAGCAGTGCCTCTTGCTTGAGACGCTTGAGAGGGTTGCAGGCGTGTACTTCTCTTCATGTTAACTTTAAAAGATTGCAAAATGTTCTTTTACCTATCTTTTATTAGATCAGGAAGACCCTGCAAAGATGTTGACATTTTTTAAAAGCCAGAGATGGCTTGCTGTAAAAGGGAACAAAAGTGAGCTGTAAAGCCACCAGGAATTGTCTTTGCAGGGTTGCATATCTTAGGGGGTGGGTGATGGAAGTAGTAGTAGCACAGCGATAATCTAGCATACAGGAGTTTTACAAAGCAATCGGAGCATTTTCAAGGATGCTTATCCAACCTGGTAGGGGCGTTTCTGTGATTCTTGTAGTGCCTTGTCCTCCACACTCAGGGCAGCAGGCGGTCCTTTCCCAAGGTGCTGTGACCAGTGAAAATGAATTGTTCAGGTGGCTCTAGGAAGGACGTAGACAGGACTGCTGCTGCGCCCATGCCAGAGAGCAATACCCTCTTTCCAAGGACTTGAATCCCTTACCCAGTTTATAGATCTCCACTGCTCTGTAATCCACTTTATTCAAACAAATCCTACACTAGAATGACTTTTAATGATATTTTTAATTTTAAATAATCACCTTAAAGATTGGAAGGCTTTTATTCAGGCACATTGGCTGAGTAAAATGATCTAGCAGATCAGTTTGTTTAATATAAAAAGGAGAGAGAAGTAAAGAGAGAGAGAGATTTGAGCTAAGCAGCCTGCACAAATGTTCAGTAATTGTGTTCCCTGCTCCACGTGATAGCTGCAGGCACAAACAAAGCTTGTGATCTCATGACCTTGGACATGGGCACTGAAACCACAGCGAGGGTACATCCTAAAACATTACACTTTAAGACAGTTGCAACCCAAATGACTAAAAATTCTTCTAACGCACACAGGCAGGTAATGACTATCCCTCGGCAAGGCAGCAGTTAATAATATTTCTCTTCTTTTCATCTCATAAACCAATGCTAGGTTCTGCAGAGCACATGAAAATTTAATATTTTTAACAAATAATCTAAAAAAACCATAAAGGGCAAAGTTATAATAGTTATCTGTACCAGGTTTTTCCTTCCTTTTCTACTCAAAGGGTTTGAGAAAGGTGTGTTTATACCATTTAATTCTTCCGCTTCTGCAACCGCATCACATTCTTCAAGTAACACGGTGACAGGAGGATGCAATGGAGATTGAAAAATGTACAGGTATATGAAAACTCAGAATTGGACTCCTGAAACTGCTGATAACACTTAGACTACAGAATATAAATTTTTTTTTCTCAATGCACTAAAAAATAACATAGTTTGACCATATGAATGGGACCATTTGTTTGAGTCTGAGGGACCAATAGAGGAAATTGAATCAGGTAGGAACATCTATGGCCATATATATGTGAAAGAAATGTTTATTTTCATAAAATATTTTTTAAACCATGATTCCTTCCTAATGAATATTGGTAAGACTATTAAGGCAATCTTGATTTACCTGTTGCAGGGGTATCCAGCCTTTTGTTGTCTTTAGGCTACATTGAAAGGAGACGAGTTGTCTTGGGCCACACATTGAATACACAAACACTAATGAAAACCAAAAAATCGCAGTGTCTTAAGTAAATGTACGATGTCGTGTTGGGCTGCGTTCGCGGCCATCCTGGGCTGCATGTGGTCCTCCCGCCGTGGGTTGGACACCCCTGCCTAGAGTTTAGAATGTCCTGTGGTCGTTTTCCAGTGTCTTTTCTCGTTTTGTTTTGCTTTGCTTTTCTAAACTATTTACCTTGTACTAATGAGCAAAACAGAGATTAGAGTCATTAACCAACACAGTGTGTACATTCAGTAATGAAATGGCTTAATTACAATAATATGATACACAGGAGTGACCTGTTTGATCTTCAGTTTTCTTTGTACCCATAGCTTTGTAGTTAACACATTTTCTTCACTGAAAAATCTGTGTAAATCAAACATTATTAAAGTACCAATGGCTATATTTTAATTACTACCCTTATAATATTTAAGGAAAAATAAAACTAACCCACCAGAGAAACTGTTTTAAAATTTTTTTCTCAGTTAAATTAATGGAAATGTAGTATAAAACAGTGATAGAAGAGATGATAGCAACAAATAAACATGCAATTGTATGATAATTTTCCACATTGTTTATATTAATAGCTTAGATATTGGTGTTACTAGTAAATATCCTACTGCATCATATAATGTGTTACATTTCTGGCTGATACTTTAATAGATCATCTGTTAAGGAAACAGTTGACATTGGTTTGTAACTCAAAGTATCTGCTAACTTTGTAGGCAGTTGCCTCTGAGCATTCAATGTTTATTGAATTAATAGTTTTGATAATTCCTCATGTAAATACTTTTATTGTTCTGTTGTGTTGTTTTGGACACTCATGGTCGATTCTGTTGCTCGCTTGTCAGATAGAAAGAAATGGGAACTAATTCCAGCTATCAACTGAACTGAGTTATTTTGCAAAGAGATCTGTTATTTGTTCTGTAGTAAATTTTAGCTTCAAAGTGCATAGTAATTAGAAGGAAAACACATATGAGGGGGTAATTCACCTATTAGGCCCATCACCTGGGACATGGAATTTATTAAATGATTTTTGAGTAGCAGTACACAGGAAAAATGTAGTGGTCTTTGGTATCTGTAAAAATGTGTATTGTATTGGATGTGACAGAATTGGAAATTACTCTTAGGCTGAAATTATATTCTAACACTTTATGTGACAATTTTGAGAACTCATATTCTACTTTTGTAATTTATGGGGCACCAATAGTGAATGATGCACCTATCTTTAGAAAGGAAACAATACATTTACAGACCATGAAGGAGTAACCAAGGGATTATTTTACATTTAAAACAACCAATTAGTTTTTAACCCCTTGAAACTAAGGATGCAGGTATGTATTCTTTGGACTTGATTGTATTGTTGGAAACTTACCTAGTTAAAGACAGCCTAAGCAATTAATTATACATAGTGATTAGTATGTTTCATAATAAGTGCCTTTAGTAGCTACTTCTAGAAAACTGCCATTTTTTAATAATATGAATAGTTCTTTCTGTGGTCTAGATATAAATATTTATTTTAAAAATTGATATGTAACACAGTCATGTAAGAATGTGGCTTAATTAAGCTTTGGGGACTAAAATTTCTGTCTTGCAAATAGAAGACAGGCAGAAGATAAAACCTGTCCTTCGCTGTAGCGACAGGGAAAACATCCTGCAAACCAGGTGTGAGTGCTCTGTGGAACCATGTCCTATCGCAACAATCCCTGTTTTGTCCACTCTATTTAAAAAGCATTACTCATTTAAAGAGTTATCTCATTTTTGGATATTTTCTGCTCAATGAAATCAATATAGGTATAAAATTTTGTTTTTATGATTTCACATGAAATCTTTTATTAATTTTTTAAAAAATCAAATTAGCGCTGTACTTTAAGAAGTAAAAAAAATCTATGCAAACAAAAAATATGAAAGAATTCCTCTGATGATTTAAGACTAAATTAAACAAATGTCAAGAGGAACAAATTTTTGAATTCATATTTTATTTTTTATCTGTAAAATGTATGTAATTGAAGAATGCTTTAATTCATTGTTACTAAACAAAGAAGAAAATTTTGATTTCCTAACAATCAGAGTAGGTTTTGTTTTAGGATATGGAATTAAACATTCTACATGTTATTAGAGATTAAGTATGTATTTTTTTTCAAAAATAGAAATGAACCAACCTGTTATAATTTACTTAAAGAATCAATGTCCATCTTCTCTTGTTTTCGTTAATAGTGCATTGAATTAAACTGATTATTTTCTTCTCCATCTCTTTTTTCTTTGCTTACTTTTCCTACTTCCTTTTAATACCCCTAAAGTAACTGATAGGGCCCTTGAAGCTTTCTGCTTCTCTGGCTAGGTTATTTTACTTGAACATGCTATCCACTGTCATAATTTAAACTATGACTTCTACTCATGTCTACCAGATTTCTGTCTTCAGCCCTGACATTGTTGCCAAGTTCAAGTCCCACATCTCCAACTTCCTGCTGGTGTCATGTCCATTTCATTGTCACCTTAAATTCAACATGTACAGGATGAATTTGTCATCATCCCCCAAAGAATCCAACTTCCTTAATTCAGTTCTTACTCAGAGAAAAAGGCAAATTTTATCTTGAAAAATGAATAAAGAGGAAAAAGTGTCATGTTACAGAAGGGAGAAGGGCTACAGAAACCGTTATAGATTGACCTAGGTAAAGCAACAAATAGATTTTTAAAAATACAGTGTTTCTGTGTGTATAATAAACTTCAGACGCCAAAAAGGCAAAAACAGTAAAGATCTGCTGAAGTAATGATACTCTGAAAAGGTAAGTACCCCAAACAGATGAGCTGACCCTTTAAAGAGGCCATATCCTGGGGGCATTTGCAGATTCTGCTTGGGGCGGGAGGCTAACAATCCAGGCTTTGAACACATAGAAAGCTATTTTGGGGGTATGTATAAATTAGCATAGCTTTGAGGGGGAAGGCCCGAAGCACATGGGTAATTTTCTTGTAAAAGTATTCGGTGAATTCCATGTAAGTCTAACCATATAAATGGAAAGACTAAACAGCAGAGCAAAAAAACACAAAAAATGACAGTGTTGCAAAATAAGTATTGTAGATAGTAAAGAAAATCGACAGAATAAGCTATACTTATAATTGAGAAACTTGAAGATTGAGCCAGGGCCAAACACACAGTACACATTATCAGAGCTAAAATCCAGGTTCAACGCAGCACAGTCCTTGCTTGCAATAAGCTGATCAGATATTGCTGTATCTGTACAATTGAAAAAAATAAAGAAAAGAAAACCATCTCAAGAGAAAGATAACATTGCTTAGATCTTCACAGTTGATTTTTGTGCATAATATCAGGCAATGGAATATTCCTACACATGCTAAAGAGAGAACCTTATTACTAAAAGTGAAGAAAAGAATGGAAAATTGAGACAGACCAACATATGACTTAGGTATTTACTTTTAATTACAATAAGGATTTTTAAAAATATCTTGAATAAAATAATGGGAAAAATTGGAGATAATATATTGAAAGAGGAAGAATTTACCCTCTTAAAGTTGGGATCTATAGAAACAAGTGAAAACTTCAGAACTGAAGATTATAATATTTAAAGTAAGAATTCATTAGGTAGTTTGATAGTAGATTTTAAAGATGAGACAAGGTTAGGCCAATAGAAATATCCAAACTGAACCACAGAGGTTAACAAACAAACAAAAAAAAAGGAAGAATAAAAATACAGAAAAGAATGTCAGAAGCATATGGGTTCTGTCAAAGGTTCAATATACAAATAACTGAATTCCCAGAAGGAAAAAAAGATAGGATAGTACAGAAACAATATCTGAAGTGATAATGACAGATAATTTTTCAAAACTGATTAAATATACCAACTCACAGGTTCAAGAAGACTTTCAGATCTCAAGTGTAATAAGTACCAAGAAAACCACATCTGAGTATAAACTAGTAGCACTTTTAAAAATCAAAATCAAAGAGAAAATCTTTCCTTTTAAATATTTTATTCATTTATTTTTAGACTGAGAAGAGGGAGGGGGATGAGGGAGAGACATACCAATGTGTGGTTGCCTCTCACGCACCCCCTACTGGGAACCTGGCCCGAAACCCAGGCATGTGCCCTGACTGGGAATGGAACCAGCGACTCTTTAGTTTGTAGGCCAGCACTCTATCCACTTAGCCATACTAGCCAGGGCTCAAAAAGCCATCACAGGTAAAAGACCCACTATGTTTAAAACAACAACAAAAAGACTGACAATTGACTTTTCAACAGAAACAATAAATCTGGAAGGCAATCGAATGTCACCTGTAAAGTGCTCTATATGTTGCAACCTAGAATTCTGTGCTCTGCAAAAATATCTTTCAACAATAAAGGTGAAGTAAATGCATTTTCAGTCAACAAGAACTAAGATGATGCATTACTAGCAAACATGAACTGAAAGAAATACTACAGGAAGTCTTTCAGGCAGAAGGGAAACCAATCCTTGAGAGAAAAATAAAATTTCAAAGAAAAAAAGGTAGACATATGAGCAAAAAAAACTCCAAAACAAAACTATAATAGTAAAATCTTTTGGAATTTGAACTAAAATGTGTGATAGCAATAACACAAAAGGAAGAAACTCAGCATTCTAAGTTTCTAGCATTATCATGGAAATGGTAAAGATAATAGATTATAGTATTCCAAGGATTAATTTCTTGAGTAATGACTAAAGGAAAACATACCTACCAAAACCCAACTGTAGATAAAATCATTAAATTATAGAAATAATTGAGTAATCCAAATACAACTAAGAAATGAGAAAACTAACAAAAAACAGGTGTATAATAAGAAAAAATTATCAAGATGGATGCTGTAATCCAAAATATACTGATAATTACATTAAATATAAATAAACTAAATACTTCAGTCAAAAAATTAAGATTTTTAGTCTAAAGACACAGCACCCATTTATATATTCTCTATAAGAGGTGCACCTTAAATATAATGATTTAAATTTAAAAGTTAGGAAAAAGTAGAAAAGACATACCACGTAAACACACAAAAAATGGTATAATAATTCTAATATCAGATGATGTAGTGTTTAAATTAAGAAGCATTACTAAAGATAAATGATTTAAAGGTCGATGTTCTTAAAGATATTGCAGTTAGTATTAACTGAATAAAATCTTTCAGCTACACAATATATGAACTATAAATACACAATATGAAAGGGAGAAATAGCTAGTCACAGTGAAAGATTTTTAATAGTCTTCTTTGAATATATATTAGATCAAAATTCAAAAAGAATATAAAATATCAGTTTAACACAATTAACAAACTTAATTGACATATTAGGACACTACACCAAAAAATAAAAGTACACATATTTTCAAAGATATATGGAAAATTCAATTATACAATGATTCCAACCATAGAATTCTCAAAATACAGAATGATTTGCAATTATTCAGTTACTATTCTCTGACAACTAAAATTAAGCTAAAAAAAAAAAGCAAAACTGTGACTGCTTGTAAATTAAACAAAATACTTCTAAATAACCTATAGGCCCAAAAGATTAGACTAGAGATTAGAAAACACTTTGTACCCTGGCTGGTGTGGCTCAGTGGATTGAGTGTCAACCTGCAAACCAAAGGGTCACTGGTTCCATTCCCAGTCAAGGTGCATGCCTGGGTTATGAGCCAGGTCCCCAGTTGCAGGCCAACACACACTGATGTTTCTCTCCCTCTCTTTCTCCCTCCTTTCCCCTATCTCTAAAAATAAATAAATAAAAGAAAAGAAAGGAAATATTTTGTACTGAAAAAAATCTTGGGAGTAGGACTCTAAGTGGGTTTCAGAGTAAAATGTTTGACTTTACATAGAGATATTAAGAGAGAAGAAATACTGAAAAATTAATCATCTAAACTTCCATATCCAGAAGCTAGTAACAAAACAGCAAATGAAACCGCCAGAAGTAGAAAGATTAAAATAATGAAGATTATAGAAGAGCTCAATGAACTTACAACAGGAAAAAATTCAATAAAGTTAAATTGTTTAAAAATGTTAAGTTTTAAAAACCTATTAAGAAAGATCAAGGGAAAAAATAAGTAAGAACATACTTTGGTAATATTACAAGGGACACTGCAGACTACCTAGCAAGGGAGGATATTGTGAACAAGGTTAAGCCAATATGTTAGAAGATCAGGATGAAATGGGTCAATTTGTTGGAAAATACACAACTCAAAAAAAATTAAAATCCTGAACAACATTTATACTTTAAAGAAATTGAATCATTAATTAACACCTTTGACAGAAAAAAGAAACTTCATGTCTACATGACTTCACTAGTGAATTCTTAAAAACGTTTAAAATTGTTTTAATACCCATTGTACATAAACTTTCAAGGAATACAGTAGAAAGGTTATCTATTTTAATTTATAAGACTAGCATACATTGCTTATTAGATACAGATGTGATTGTCCAATGACCTACACATTACTGAATTAAAATGTAATAATATAAATAAGAATAAAGAAAAATGATAAATATATTCCCATAACTCCATAAATATATATTATTTTCACACTGTATTGTATTTACTTACATTTCCATATCTCCTGCTAAACTTCAACTTTCTAAAATGCTATATGTCATCATTGTTATTCAGGAGAATGCCTGCCTTTGAGGTACCACACAGCAGTGAGGAATTATAGAATTTTAGAAGTTTATAAACAAGTCAATTTGATATATCATAAAATAAATATAAGTTGCTCTTATTAATATATTTTAATTATTTGTTTACTTAACCATCTCTTCTTCAATAGAGGAATCATTTTGTATCCATCCCCAGGGTCAAAGGAAATGCCACACACATGAGAAGTGCTAGTTGGAATGAAATTAAATGGTAATAGAATGGATTTCAGTAACTGCTCTAGCAAACAGAGCTGCTGGAGGTATTCCCTTCTCTTCCACCATCGCATGCATAATAGCATCAACATCTCTCATGGCTAGTCCCATGCTCTGCAGGGATGGTAAGCACAGGGAAAAAATCCTGAGCAGCAGGCCACCAAGACAGTGTTTTTCAAGATTAAAAATCATGAATCATCTCATATCTTTTTAAACTTCAGACCGATTTTTTTTTTGGAATGGCGCCTGAGTTACTTTACCCCTAATCAACTCCTACATGCCAGCATTCTTATTTGTACATTAAACATACTTTGATTTGTTTCCTTTGATTTGTAAATATTGGATTACCTGGAACTTTTAAACTGGGCTCAAGGAAGTTTTTTGATTTCTGGCTGTCCTTTGAAACAAGGATCCCGGATATTTGTGCAAATGCAAATTTATGACCTGATTTATTACTTAATATTGACTGTAACCAAGATCTCAAGTAAGGGAAAACAACAGATTACCCAGAGCTCTGGGGAGAATTTATGCTTAAGTTTATCCTTTAATACCCAAGTCATATGTATCCTTTCTTCATGAAGGAAAATTCTTTCCAGAATCTTCCCCATACCTTTCTCCATGGTGGAGCTGACTATACCATACATGGCATGCCTCTAACTGTACCTTATTTGCATAAACTTATTTTTATAGTAAGCTGAGGATCCCTATTCTAAGAGTAACAAAGCTACTGTATGCTAAGTGCAGTTCTGGTTAAGAAATACAGCTATCTCTGAGAATTTCCATTTAGATTCCAGCCCTTTTATTAAGGTTAAAACAATGCAAACCACTTCACAGTTTGACTGTTTCCTCTGATGTTGAGTTGCTTTCTCTCTCCACAAGAACTAGATGGTATATACAGTTTCCATGACTCTAGTAAATTAACAGCTTTCATTTGACTTTCTTACTTTGATGTCTTTCCCTTTTGCTAATTGACCCTCCAAATGCCCTTGTTAATGTCAAACACCTGATCTTTTCTTTTGTAGGCTTAAAAGTGTTTTGGGTTTTGAAAGAGGACCTTCCACATAACCATTGTTCCCCATGAGCACTAGCAAAGTCTTGGGATATGAGCAAACGTTATTATTTCTGCTGGGTGATTCATGAGTATGACATATGTGAAACTTTTTCAAAGAAGGTCCACTCAGAGAACAATGGGAACAGGCTACCTAAACATTTCCCTAAAATAGCAGAATGGTCTCCAGGTATTGCTTTGGCTCCCCTGAGACTCTATGCTGCTGATGAAGGTCAGGATGACAGCCTCAGAATGCTGACTCAGTAGCTCTCTACACTGTCTAGTACCTGCTACTCATTCAAAGGCACACCTTATCCCACTAGTCCAAGGCCTACTCCTTTCTCTCTAGGAATGAGCTTCATGGTCTTATCTGTTCTCTTTCCAATCTGTTGTTAAGAAATATGCTATGTACAATTTTTCTTATCCAACCTTTTGCATATGCATGTATGTATACATACATACATAAATATATATGTACATATATATGTATACAGGGTCTGGCAGAAGTAACACCTGCTTGAGTGTGGTTGGTAGGGTAATAATATGTGTGTGATAATTTATCATTTTAATTTGAGCATTTCACCTAATATGTCATATGGTGTGTTGAGCGTGATATTGTTGTGTTACAGAGTTACCTGCTTATGATTTTGTAGTAAAAATTTTGTAATAAAAGAGGGGTGTTATTTGTGCCAGACCCTGTGCATATGCTTGTGTGTGCTTATGTATAAATGAAATACATGAAAGCAGTGATAAAAGGCATGAAACGGAGAAGTGAGAATTATTCTGTTAATATAGGAAACACACTGTACATAAAGTAGCATGGGGTTATTTGAAAATGGAATTGGATTTCTTGTAAATGTTATCTACAAACTTTAGGGAAACCACTGAAAATTTTTAATTAAATTTATTGGGATGACACTCATTAAAAGAATTATGTAGGGTTCAGGTGTACAATTCTATAATACATTATCTATACATTGCGTTGTGTGTTCACCATCCCAATTCAAATTTCCTTCCACTACCATTTATCCCCCCTTTACCCTCCTCTACCTCTCCTCACCACTTTCTCTCTGGTAATCACCGTACTATTGTTTGTGTCTATGACTTTTGTCTTTTCTTTTTTTTGCTTAATCCCTTCACCCTTTTTACTCAGCCACAGCTACCTTCCACTCTGACAGCTGTCAGTCTGTTGTCTGTGTCTATAAGTATGTTTCTATTTTGTTTGTTAGTTTATTTTGTTCATTAGATCCCACATATAAATGACATCATGTGGTACTTGTCTTTCTCTGACTGTCTTATTTCACTTAGCACAATAAACTCCATGTCCATCCATGCTGTCTCAAAAGGTGAGCTTTCCTTCTTTTTTTTTTTTTACAGCCAAGTAGTATTCCATTGTGCAAATGTACCACAGCTTTTTTTAACCACTCATCTACTGATGAGCACTCAGTCAAAGCTAGTATTTCTGAGGTAGACTTTGAGAGTATCTTTTGGAAGTCAAAAAATTAAGAACTAACCATTTCTTCCTCTTTTTTTGTCTTCCTGCTGAATCACTGGTAATTCTCTTTGAGGTAGTGAAGATGTCACTGACTCAATAGGGAGTTTTCAAAATGTACTAAAAGCAAAACTATAGAGGTTAATAGTCGAAGACAGTACCCTGCTGAAGATAAAAATAAAACAGGTTACAAACATGGTCTAAGCAATTGATATCCTCATTTGTAATCCAAACCCCAGTTTATAGACATCATTGTAGAACAGGAAATGTTACTCTATGTCAAAAATTAAAACAGCTATATTTTATAGGTTTATTATTTTTAACATTTTATTGATTATGCTATTACAGTTGTCCCATTTCTCCCCTTCATTCCCTTTCACCCTGCACACCCCCTCCCACCCATCCCCCCACCTTTAGTTCATGTCCATGTTTCATAAGTTCTTTAGCTTCTACTTTTCCCACACTATTCATGCCCTCCCCTATTTTCTACCCACCATCTATGCCTCTTATTCTCTGTACCGTTTCCCCCTCTCTCCTCCTCCCACTCCCCTGTTGCTGACCCTCCATGTGATCTCCATTTCTGTGGTTCTGTTCCTGTTCTCCTTGTTTGCTTACTTTGCTTTTGTTTTAGGTGTGGCTGTTAATATCTGTGAGTTGCTGTCTTTTTACTGTACTATTTTTATCTTCTTTTTCTTAGATAAGTCCCTTTAACATTTCATATAATAAGGATTTGGTGATGATGAACTCCTTTAACTTGACCTTATCTGAGAAGCACTTTATCTGCCCTTCCATTCTAAATGAAAGCTTCACTGGATAGAGCAATCTTGGATGTAGGTCCTTGACTTTCATGACTTGGAATACCTCTTTCCAGCCCCTTCTTGCCTGTAAGGTCTCTTTTGAGAAATCAGCAAAGTCGAATGAGAACTCCTTTGTAGGTGACTGTCCCCTTATCCCTTGCTGCTTCTAGAATTCTCTCCTTCATTTGAATCTTGGCTAATGTAATTATGATGTGCCTTGCTGTGTTCCTCCTTGGGTCCACCTTCTTTGGGATTCTCTGAACTTCCTGGACTTCCTGGAAGTCAATTTCCTTTGTCAGATTGGGGAAGTTCTCCTTTATTATTTGTTCCAATAAGTTTTCCGCTTGTTGTTCTTCCTCTTCTCCTTCTGGTACCCCTATAATTCGGATGTTGAGACATTTAAAAATGTCCTGGAGGTTCCTAAGCCTCTCCTCATTTTTTTGAAATCTTGTTTCATCATTCTTATCTGTTTGTTTGTTTCTTTCTTCCTTCTGGTCCACTCCATTGATTTGAGTCCCAGTTTTCTTCCCATCTCTATTGGTTCCCTGTGCATTTTCCTTCATTTCACTTAGTGTAGCCCTCATTTGTTCAACTAATTTGAGACCAAAATCAACCAATTCTGTGAGCATCCTGATCACCAGTGCTTTGAACTGTGCATTTGATAGGTTGGCTATTTTGGTCACCTAGATGAATTGGCTCTGGGGCTTTGATCTGTTATCCTGTTTGAGCCATTTTTGGATTTTTTTGGGGTGTGTGTGTCTTGTCACGCCTGTTATGTAGTGAGGGGTGGAGCCTTAGGTGTTCTGTAGGGTGGGGCAGCCCAGTTGCTGGGTTGTGACACTATATGTGGGGATGGGGTCCAAGAGGGAACAATGGTGCTTGCTCCGCTCTCTCCTGTATTTCAGTCCCTTCCGCCACTTTCCACAAGCAAATTGGGCCCTTCTCTTGCTCATTTGCATGTAGGTGGGCTTGTGTACATTCTAGGACTCTGTGGGTGGGTCTCTCCAACCAACTCTCCTGTGAGGCTGGGAGTCTCTCCTGGCACCTCAACCCCCACAAGTGTTTTCAATTGGTGTTTTTAGGTTTTATTTCCCAGCACTGGATCACTGGGACCCTGGGTTGTGAGGTCTGTCTTGCTCCCCATTTTCACCTGGATTATCTGCATGCGAATGTGGGACCACCTGGTCAGTCAGCCACCTTGCACGGCCTCACTTGGTCTGCCCGTTGCCACCCTGCACCCAGGGTCCACTAGCTGCTGCCTATGGAGCCTGAGGACTGCTAGCCGCCTCCTACACACCTGGGGCTCCTGCCTGCCTGGGGCCACCAACCTCCACTTTTTCCTGTGGCGACTCTACCCCTCTTACCAGTCTTTATGAATGGTTGTCGGACTTCTATACAGTTCAATTTTCTGTTAGTTCTGGTTGTTTTCTTGTTTCTAAATCTTTATTGTCCTTAATTTTGGTTGTGTGAGGAGGCACAGTGTGTCCAGCTATGCCTCCATCTTGGCCAGAAGTCTATAGGTTTATTATTTACAGAGATATATAAAATACTAGAATATGGTTGAATTAACAGCCCCATAGCTTTAAATTAAAAAAAAATATATATATATATATATTTAAAAGAAAATTTTAAACTACTACAGTTCTTTTAAAAATCTTGGAGTATTTGGTTCACATTAAATGATCTGCTATTAAGGGGGCCCTAAAATGCTGAAATAGTTGCAGACTTACTTGAGAATTATATCCAACTCAGCATGGTCCCCAAGCTCTGGTGCACTCTCAGACTGTGATAACCTTATCAAAATCACCCCTTCACTGTAAACCATCATCCTAGCATGACCCTGGAATTTATTTTAAAACTAGATTGGAATTGACAGTTGCCAAATTAGCTTTAGAGGGCAAAATGTCAATTTCTATGTCTGTGGACTCATTCAGGGACAACTGATGCTCTGATGAACTGTTGATAACACAAAATTACAACCCAAGGAATATTAAAAAGTGAAATAAATCAAAAATTTTTGTGCTTCTAGCATCCAGTGTCATTTAGTCAGAGCAAATAAGTGACTGTGAAATGCATTATGAAAACTTGGCAACATACCTACTCTACTTCTGTCCTGTACTTAAAATTTACATTGAAAATACAGTTGCACTTTGGATTAGTAGCCACAATTTGGATTCATATAGGTAACCAGGGAGCAATGTTCAGTAAATACTGTTATTAAATGTAAAGCAATACAAAGAAAATAAGATTATTTAAATATCTTTTCTGATTGAGAATTATCAAAAAATTTTGAAATATTTAAGATGTTTTATGTACTAATGCTGCACTTACAGTGTTACTTCCCCTTCTCCTGCTTAAAGACTTATTTTTTTTTATATATATTTTATAAGCAAAGTGTACACACAGCCTGATGGAAACAGAAAAGCAGCTTGCAAGGTTAAAAAGAAAAGGATGACTCATTAATAAACAACCATTTAGAGAATTATAATTAGTTTTTTTTTCCCTTCATTAGGGCATGTTGCCTGCTAGAGGAATGAGTCTAATGGAAATTGCGGGACTCCGGGGTTTCACACTCTTAGGCAGGATAATATATAAAACTGAAGTAATTAAGAGGTATTTCAAGAAATGTCATCTTTTTCATAGTGTAAAACTAGGCATTTTGTAGTGAAGTAGCTTCATTGACACCATAGGAGCATTCTGTCCCTTTTCCACTCTGACGGACAAATCTCCAGTGACAGGTCCTTAAATCTTATTTGAATTACAAGTGAGAATGAGTTTGGTACTCTCAATTAGTCCCGAGATGGGAACTAATACACACAATTTGGCACACTCTGCAATTGCTTCCGGAGAGATCTGTAGCTCGCCAGACACTAGGAAGGGCTGTGACCCTCCTGGGGGTACTTCCCATACACTAGCTTCGTCAGGCAACCTGCAAAACGGATGGACTCCAGCTTTTGCACTCCGATTTTACGAGCACTGAAATTAATCCATTAAGCATTTTGTGTAGCCAGACCCCCCACTACTTACTTTTTAACGCATTTATATAGTAAGTTAACTGTGGCATCATAGTGCGCGGCATAATGAGTTTAATTCTTCTTGCCTTTTTGCTTCCTGTTTGCTTCTCAATGGAAACAAAAAGGAAAGAAAGAAAGAAAACAAGATAGCTAAGTTTAATATTGCCAAATAGCCACATAATTAGTACTACCAGATATTTTTTCTCTTTAAGTTTTTCCTCAGAAAATATAAAGCCAGAAGCACAGATAGCAGAATATTATCTAATAGAAATGATAAATGTGAATGAGCGGTGCAAAAACCATAAAGTATTAATTGCTTCTAAAATAATGAGAAAAGAATATTTTACTGCAGTCTTCTAATGTGGGAAAGATGGGCCCTCAGTCTGTGACTAATTCCAACATTTATTAAGAATGCAAGTCGTAGCAGTTTTATGTTTCTTTTAGAAAAGTGAAAAAAAAAATAAGCCACAATGTAAATGTTTAAATCACCTTCTTTGCAATAAGCATTTTATTTTCTGAATTATTCCATTCTCTTGAGTATTTCATCAAAGCAAAATCTCTCTAAGGGGCAGAAGTGACACGACCTCATTTGGAAAATGTTGTCAAAGAGTCAAGCTAAAATGCAAATGAGACACAAATCCTAGTATCTTCCTTGACAACTATGGAATTACTAAATTTGAAGACATATGAAGATTGAAAAAGGCGGAAAATAAAATAATTGCATATTCAGAGCAAAGGAGAAACAGGTATGGTTTGGATAATAAATTTATTGGTGCAATAAGAAGCTCTTATATAACAAATTAATGTAAATAATCATGCAAAGTATTATTAATGGAAGAACTATGGCTTCAGAATTGCATATTCTCAAAGTATATTTTATAATCTAAGTCATTATTTTACCATGTTTTGTGCCAAAGTTCAAGTTATATTTTCACCAGGATGTGTTAAAAGCAAAAACAACATGAAAAGACAACGCCTCGAGGGGCACATGCAGGGGTTCTGCCTGTGACCTCTCCCACGCACCTTTGTTAATTTTTCCAGAAGCTGTCCACTCGCTTGAGAAGGTGTCTTTGTCAGAGAGAGGAAAGCCAGTCTTTTAAACTCCCTAGAATTGCTGTCTTCAGACATTTAATGATTTTTTTTTTGTCTATCATAATTGATAAAGTGCCTTGTAAGAGAGAAACTCCAGTTTACTTCAAGCTGAAATGTTCTCTTTAGGAAAACATACTTACGCATTTTGGGGAATGTTAAAAACTATGTTCACATGAGTTTTTAAAAACCACCATATGTGGTGACCTTACATTGAATTTTCTGTCTTTTCATAGTATAATTTCTGTTTATGTGTCAAAGTTACATACATCTTAATCACTGGCAAATACTATCCATCATTATTCTAGTTTATGATCAGTTTTTAAATTTCTATATCTTATTAATATAATTTGCTAAAAAACTGAATAGATCTTTGTTAAAAATATTTGAACAATATAGCTTAATTTTAAACTTGGAATAAACTTAAAAGAAGTAAAGTTCCTCAGCTTTCTGAAAAATGCATGCAATTTGGACATTATTTTAAGAGTGATGAGACATTGAATTTTGAATAGGGTAAGAATGATGTGATCTATTTATAATGTATCACCATACTATTGTAAAAATGCTCCATAGGGGAGACAAGAGTAGCAGGAGGACAAATAGTTGGGATACTTTTACATCCAAGTTATAGATGTTTTTGGATTGGATTGAGGAGACAGTGAGAAGAGTAAACATTATGTATTTGAGTGACATTTAAAATTATGTCGTTATATTCTCAGTATTCGATGAGGTTAGTGCTTAGTGCAACAGGATTTGCTAATGTCCTGGAGGCGGGGTATAGGAAGAGAATGATTAGAGTTGACATGTAGACTTATAACTTGAGCCATTAGGAGAATTAGGTGTTTCCATTTATTGAGCTGGAAGCAGACAGGGGCAAATTCAGGAAAGAAGAGGGACTATGAGTGTAGAACCAGTTGCTCTATTTTGTCCTCATTGTATCTATGCTGTCCATTAGGCATCCCAAATCACACTGTCAAACAAACACAAAGGTTTATGAGTCCTGCATTTAAAAGACATTTTGAATGAGAAACATAAATTTGAGTCATCAGTATAAAGTGCAAATTGATGGACACAAAATGATAAGATCTCTTAGGGAAAGCATATGGAGAAAGGGAGAGGGTTAAGGTCAGTGCTTTGGTGCTCTGCAGCTTGGTCTGGAAGAGGAGGACCCAGGAATGGAGATGGAAGGAAGCGGACTGGGAAGGAGGAAGAAAGCAAGGAGACTAGTGTCCTACAACTTCAGTTAAAACAAAACAAATAAGGTGGAGGGATGATAAATTATGACAAGAATGAGGATTGAAAATACTGCCAAATATGGAAAAGTGGAAGTTATTACTAACTTTGAAAATAAAGGTGACTTCAATAGAGAAACAGTAAAGAAAGCTTTATTAAATGAACTGAGATGAACAAATTAAGACAGGGAGTAAAATAAATTTCTTCAAGGACTGTGGCTATAAGATGCAGAGAAATAGGAGAGACTTAAGGTAGTGTGGGGAGGTTTGTTTGCTTGTGTATGTTTTGTTGAATACAGATAATGGAGCATGCTTTTATACCAATGGAAGTAAAACGAAGAAACTGATGATATAGGAGCAAAGTTCTTGAGTAGCTGAGAGAAGATGGAATCTAGTGCTGAAGGGGAGGGTTTGACCTTAGAAAGGAACAGGGATGGGGCATCTATTACAAAAAGAAAATGCAGAGTCAATGAATGGAGATGCAGGCCACCTGGTATATTTGGTAGTGAGACAATAAATAAATTCTCTTTTAATTGCTTCACTGTGCTTCAGTAAAACCAGGGGCAAGACTCATCAATTTGAGTGATAAAGCAGTAAAGAGTCAGCATTTTGAAAAACAGGAAATTGTGTATGAATGGAGTGACCCACAAGATTGGACTTAACATTGATTTTTTCTAAATAATAATGATAGGATATGCTGAGTAATCAACATGGTCGACAAGTGTTACTTATGGACTATGAAACTCATGGATACCTGCTACTTAGGTTGGGCAGTGGTGCTACAAGCCAGCACAGCCATTTGCCTGGAATTGTTACAGCGTTAGCATTATTCTATTTTGAACCAATTAAGCAAATTAGATTCAAAGAACTGACTAGTGAATAAGCTTATTTAATATCAATTTTCTGTATTCAGTCCTTTCATGCAGGTTTTAGGTTTTGTTTGTCTTCAAACAAGATATTAGTAATTAAAGGCAACTTTAAAGTGTCCTGTCAGAGACGTAATTAGAAGTTGGGACTAAGTGTTATGTGCAGAGATGTAAAGCATTATACATTTCAGGACAATATCTGGTAACAACTGATATATCCAACAGGAAGAGAATGGTTCAATAAGGTGTGTCATAGCCTTATGTAGCTTATTCTACCGTTCTTTCAAAATCAGAAAAATAATTCCAAAACCATAATAAAGATAATGTAGGAAGGCTTTTAAAACAGTGGCATACAAGGCACCGTCAGACTTCTGCCAGGCCCCCAAGCGCCTTCCCACACCTTCACCGTGCAGGCTCAGTTCCAGCATGCTCCCTTCTGCTATTTCTCATTCCTCTGAGCACCTTTTTGTCTCAGTTCCTTATTACATGTTATTTCTCTGCCCAGAGCCTTGTTTCTGAGACCTCCTCAGACCTCACAACTCCTTCTATTTACATAGGTCTCCATTCAAGGGCCACCTCTTCAAAAAAGAGCTTCTTGTACTAATATGCCTAAAATAGCTGTTCCAGCTCTTATTCCTGTTACCCATCTTCACTTGTAGTCATAGCACTTATCCTGGTCTGGCGTCACTTTTTACACATATTTGTTCACTTGTGTGATGTCAATTGCTCCTATGAAGGTAGGGCTTGGCTTATTCATCCAAACCACTGAGAGCAGTGCCATTAGGCATTCGCTTACATGTTACGTAAGCAAATTAATGAATTAATTGCATGAATTAATTAATGAACAGTTTATTTTAATGAATTAATGAAGTAACAATATCTTAATAAACTCTATGAAGATATAGCTGTGCTTTGAGGCCAGCTATTGCTTAACCAGAAAGGTGTCACAAGTTAGGCGTCAGCAGGTACCCAAAAAGGACTTGCAGCAGATGAAAAATTAAACCAAAAAAAATATTCAGGTAGAGCAGATGAAAATCAGAAAAGTTGCTCTCCATTCATCCAGAGTAATTAAATACATTCTCTTTTAGATTCTCATTGTCAGTTCATGAGAAGCTATGATTGGTACTATCGCCTTCTCCAGGAAGTCAAAGTGATACAGCGCTCAGAAAGGAAGGCTTCCAGAGGGAGGACATTCTCTCAATGAAGAAGAGATACCCTTTCAGTCAGAATAAGCACCTCTATCAACAGGGTGTGCCTCCCAAACTTCCATCAAGAACCTTACAGTTTAAAAACTGGAGCCTAATTTGCCTTCCATTGTATTTAGCACTTAATCTCCAGGTTAAGCCTTTGCTCTTGGTTCAAATATAGACCGCCAAGAGACATACCATCTGAAGGTTGCTGTGCGTAGTTTACACTGGAGTGTGAATGTAGAGCGTAAGGGAATACTCCCATTGTAGGGAGCAGTAAAGGCCCATAGGAGTGAGGAACAGTTTTGAGACTTGAACTGTTTGTGTGGGGAGGAAGCTGCAGAGGAACTGAGATTTCAGAGCCCCCTAACTGGAGATATAATAATGCTTAAAAGAAAAACTTACATGTTCACAACTCTAAGACTGGCCTTGCTAAATCATGTACCAAATCCACTTTCTTTTAGCCATAAGCAAATACAAACAAAATGATTTCTTTTTATCCAAGTGTGAGTAAATGAGATTTGGAAAGTAGCCGCTTGGTAAAATTATTGTAATGCACTGGAATCAATGATTTTTGTGGTAAAAAAATGTCAGTTTTTGATCTACTGTATATTTTTTTAGTTTGAATAATGCAAAATGCTTTTATTTAAAAAATGGGTAAGTGCTAAGTAGACAGAAACCAATAGTGTGAAATACATTAGTACATTAAAATATTGCATTAAGTGTCTCCTACAAGGAGAATTAGCTCTGAATGTACGTTTTCCTAAACCAAATTTGATTGGACCCATATTTCAAAATGTAAAAGTTGTCTCTGTTGATCAGAGAACACATGATGGAAGCAAACTGCTGCAGAGCAGTGCCTTTGTATACCCCACACTTGCAGGCTCTCCTCACACCCAGCCCAGTCTTCGCAGTACAATACTGCACAGAATGATGTGATGCTTCCTAAAACCATGCATTTTTTAAAAAAAAATATCTTACCAGTATTGGTAACTGTAATTTATCTTACTTTGATTTCCAGCCCTTCTTAGGAAAATGACATAAAAATCTGTGCTGTTAATGATGTTTGTTTTTATCTAGAGGTATCCTAATTTATAAAAGAAGACATGTTGCCTTTAAAATGAATCTGTTGGTTAAAGTTGACCATACTTCCCTGCAAATTAACTTTCTGATCAACAAATTTTTCTTAGTGAAGGAACATGGGTATTGTCAGCACT
>PVKU01002084.1:0-249212 GCA_004027475.1 Anoura caudifer
TTTATAGCTGGAAATACAAAGATTTTTTTCTGAATTCATTTTATAGCATTAAAATTTGATATTGTGCTATATGTTATTAAAATACATTAAGCCCTGGCCAGGTGGCTTAGTTCATGTGAACATTGTCCCATACACCAAAAGGTCTCAGGTTCAGTTCTTGGTCAGGGCACATACCTACGTTGAGGGTTCAATCCCTGGTCGGGGTATGTAGGAGAGACAACCAACAGATGTTTCTCTCTCATGTAAATATTTTAGGTGAGGATTTTAAAAATTCAGGATTTATCATGTAGGACAGATAGATAGTACATTTACACAAGCCTACTTTAAAATGTAAAAAAAATAAATATTCCTTTTACAAAATACACAAAGAAGATTATTGTGTATAGTGTTTAGTAGTGTTGAGGACATTTGGGAGAGATGGTGTGTGAAAATATGTTGCAGAATGTGCAAATGTGGAATGAGTTTTAAAGTCAACCCTAGCTTTAAAGTTCAAATATCAGAATGCTTGAGAATTAAAAGTTTATGGCAAACTGTGGGACAGAGTATTTCTGATACAAAATATGGACTAAATATTTATAAAATTTTGTTCACACATTGAAAAATATTTTTAACTAATGTTGAATTCCCCCATCACAGTGATTTACTTAAATTTTCTGTGGCGTAACTGAGGGAAAATCTTCACGCTATAAATCATTTCTAAATCATTCATTTGTTTTATGAGCTTTTAAGGATTATGAATATATATTATTATTTATTATTTTTTCCAGCTTTATTGAGGTACAATTGACTAATAAAAATTGTATGTTTAGGTTATATAACATGGTTTGTTTAATGTGTACAGCATGTTGATTTAGTAAAGTACCCATTGTGAAATGCTTACCCCAGTCACCTTTGCTAAGTACACAATGCAGTATTATTAACTAATCACCATGTTATACTCTAGATCCCCAGAACTCATTCATCTTGTAAGTGAAAGTTTACACCATTAACCAGCTTCTCCCCATTTGCCAAACTTTGGGAACTACCAGTTTATTCCATTAGTTTTCCTTTTTGAGACTCTACCTATACATGAGATTCTGCGGTGTTTGCCTTTCTGTGTCTGATTTACGTCACTGAGCGTAATGTCCCCCTGGTTCACCTGTGTTCTCACCCATTTCAGGATTTCCTCCTTTTCTTGTCTGATTAATATTCCACTGCACATATATATGCATATATATTACATTTTCTATTCCATTCATCTGTGGACAGACAGGTTATTTTCACATCTTGGCTCTTATGAATAATGCTACAGCGAGCACTTTATTATTCTTGATGAAACTTTCATTGAAAGCTTAAAAATGAGATTAATGTGTGATGCATGGAAACCCATTTATTAAAATGCAAGAGCTGTCCATGCTTCTGAAGCATCAGACATGAAACCATTGTTCTTATAACTGTACTGTTTTTGTTTTTGGAGAGGCCAGACTGGTTGATGAAAAACTGGTTGACATTGGAATATCATCTTTTAACATTGAGCTTTCAAAAAAATATTTGATTATGCAAAATGATTGTTACTTTTTAATTATTTGACTTAGGAAACAGGCTATCATAATTCTGCTCAGGAAAATCAAGGGATGAAGGAACAAGGCAGAGCAGAATTAAGTCAATGTTTTACATTCTATTAGTATTCAAAAAAAATTGACTAATAAATTCGCTTATTCCTGAAATAGGGTGGCAAAGTTTGGTGTTTGTAAAAATTCGAGAGAGATCAGATTTGAAAAAATTTCAGAGCAGAGTAATGTCCTTGACCTGAGCAGTTAGAGAAGCTACTTATAGAAACATCAGAGTTATACAAAGAATGTATTGCCCAGAACATCCTCTTCCCTGGTATCAGAGCTATTATTATTAGATCTTTATTGATTTATAATACGAGGTCCGTCTGGAAAAAGGTCCTACCATTGTTAATATAATGAGGATGGTTTACACGACATCAGTGTAACCTGGCAGCTAAGGAGAGTGGACTGGAATGCATCTACATGAACAATGACAACTTCACTGTACTTCACTAGTCAGTGGGGGCGGTAGATGCTGTTGAGTGAGCATGTGTACTGTGTGGCCATCACATTCAAAATGACTGAGTGAGTAGAGCAACGAATCTGCATCAGGTTTTGTGTTAAGCTTGAACTTTTCCTCTGCGGAAACTATTCTCATGAATCAAAAGCCTCCAGCTGTGGGCAACTGGTGATTGGTAGCTTCATCACAATAAGGTACCTGCTCATGCATCACATCTCATGTAGTTTTTTGGTGAAACATCAAACCACCTAGGATTTGGTGCCCTGTGTCTTCTGGCTTTTCCCAAAATTAAAATTACCTTTTAAAGGGAAGAGATTTCAGACTATTGATGAGATTCAGGAAAATACAACAGGTAGCTGATGGTGATTGGGAGAACTGTGTGAGGTCCCAAAGTGCCTACTTTGAAGGGGACTGAGGCATCATTATCCTGTGTTCATTGTTTCTTGTATCTTATATCTTCTTCAATAAATGTCTCCATTTTTCATATTACATAGCTGGATACCTTCTGGACAGACCTCATATATCTGATATCTTGAGAGCAGTGGACATCTTAGTAAATAATTCTTGCTCAGTTATTATAGCTTTGATCCTTTAAGTGGAAATTAAGGAAGAACATAGAAATATTTCATGTCTTTTATCATTAAGCCAGGAAACATATTTAGTATTGCTGCTTAATTAAGTCTGAGGATTTTTATATGTTTTTTTCAGTCTGCCCTGAGCCAGGAGGGAGGCGAGCTCCGGGAAACTGCATGTTAATGCAGGGAGGGAATTTTCCCCCAACTCATTTTAGGTGCTGGGCTGGGCTCTGTAACAAAAAGTAGATTAATAGGAGAAAACATGCAAATGTTTTATAAACATGTATCTATATCTCATATATACATGAGGGAAATTTAGGGATGAGGAACCCAAAGAGGTGGGTCCCAAATCAGGCATATATAGTACCTTCAACAAAGGCAATCAATTTTCAGAGAAGTGACAGGACAAAGAAAAAGGACATTAGTCTGTAGAGGTGGCAAATTTTAGGAAGGTAATTTTATGGGAAAGGAATGGGAGCTATAAAATCTACTTTGTCAAATTTGTTATGCAAGTTCCTCAAGTGCCATCATCAGGCTGATAGTGGTCTAAAGTTGCTCTGTGATTAACTCGTGTTAATCAAAGACTTTGGTTCATTGTGTTAATCAAAGGAGGGTCACCTTTGTTATTATTTGTTTTGCTTCTAGAGATAGGGGGAGGGCAGACAGTTTTTTCTGTGTTTGCTGCTGCTTGCATTCAGCTCAAAATGTAAAATAGGCATATTTTGGAGTGACATGTTCCAGTTTCCTTCATTTGGGATAACTGGGAAGGGGGATCACACACCTAGGGATGTCACTTGGTCTAATGACTGACCTGCCACTGAGCAGGAATGCATGAAGTAAATTAGGAAGCATGGGTAGAGGATAAAGAGCTGGAAAATATTATCATTGAAGTATCCAAATAGGAAGAAAAAAGTGGGAGGTAAATGGAG
Organism: Anoura caudifer; assembly: GCA_004027475.1. Lineage (NCBI taxonomy): Eukaryota > Metazoa > Chordata > Mammalia > Chiroptera > Phyllostomidae > Anoura > Anoura caudifer. Next base: position 3,557 of record PVKU01002084.1, read on the forward strand.
AAATGCAATGAAGATAAAACAGGGCAGGCCTAGACAAGTTCAAGGAATGAGTATCTTGGAGACAGCTCAGAAAACACTCTGAGAACAGTTGGCCTTCTCTGTAGTGAATTTTCTCGTTTGCAGATACATCTCTTGGCTGGACAGGGCATGCCTTTGAAGTAAGCAGAATTGCCCCAGATATATTGGCAAAGTTCTGCTAAGATTGACAGCTTTGGAATGTTCCTTACAGATTTAGAATTCGGCATCTATATACATCAGAGATAGTTACTTTCTTAATATATATTTAAAATACCTGAAAACTGAAGGTCAGGTAGTATGTATAGCATTAAATTTTACCTGTCATGTATACAAATAACTTTTTTATGAATGTAGATGAAGGGTACTTACTGATCTTTGTTTCACTAAACCCCTTAGCAGTCATCAGTTGCTTTTGTCACCTGGCTTCTATAAATGTTTAATGTCCCCTGGCACAGCCATTTCATTTCAGGCAAGACACTGTTTTCCTCATTGAAGGAGGGACTGGTAGAACATGAATTACTGAGAGCCTCAATCCGTAGATCAGCTCATCCGCACTGGAAGCCGACAGAGCCCTTCCTAAATGGAAACAGGAGTGGAGTTAATTATCCTGGGACTTACCTGTGACCCGTAGCAGCAGTGTAACCTTGACTGATGACCACCTCCATCCCAATCTGACACACACATCCACCACCCGCAAAATGAGCGACATTCAACGAACTAGGGAGTTCGTTGCGAGTTAGTCTCCTTCTTTAAGAAGCGATTTTCTAGCCCTCGTGAATGTGTTCTGAGTAAGATGTTAAAAGAAGCTAGTGTTTCCCAGGACCACTCACTCTTTCATGTACCAACTCAGTTGCATGAGGTATCCTGTGGGTGCTGCTGTTTTGAAAAGAGAAGGATAAAGTTTTTCACTACATATATATCCTTTTATTACATAATACTTCAAGGCATTTGTGGCACTTGGCATTCGGAAATTGAGAATGACCCAAACTACATGGGAATAATAATCTACCCGCCCAAGATAAATGATTCAGCACACCTAGTGCACTAGATATAAAACAGACTCAAAGCATCTGATCCTGTAAGCATTTTTTTTTAATTAAAGTCTTTCAAATTCTGAAGAATGCTAATGTTCAGAATTCAGTAGAACATTGCTGTTCAGCACCTTATCCCCAAGAGCTAAGTAGAATAGTTGCAAATGCACAGAGGTTCTGGCAGCGTAGCCCAGAGAGGCTCATGAAAGGGAAGGCTATCATGTTTTTAATCTAGTATCTTATTTTTTAATTTATATGAGTTTTCCTTTGTATCCTAAAATATAGCCAGGTTCAGCTCATTTAATAATTGATTTTATTATTTATCCATTGATTTTTCTGGACAGCCCCAGTCCAGCACCTCTCATTTCATCAGTGAGGAAAAGAAAACATTTTTTGTTCCTAAAAAAAATGTGATATTTTATTCTGCAGCATATCAGTACATGGGCTAATTTCACAACAAAGTACAGACCCAACCCAGAAATGAGCCTCCGGTATACAAAAATTAAAAAGTAGGGACATTCTAGTGAAACTTCAGATCTCAGTTCAGTATCAATCTAAGACATATGTGCCTCATGGATTCATACAGTTAGGATTCTGGCAAACACTGTACCATCTATAGTATAGCTAATTGAATAAGACTGGAACGTCTAATTGAATTCTCGAACAAGAAAGTGTACTCAGAACAGAAGGGAAAATATTTCAGAAATCTGTATCTTCGCATTTGCCTCTCTTTTACAGAATGGGAGACTCTAATAACCTATCTAAAGTAACAATTATTTTTCTCAGACTGGAAATGTAGTAAGTTTTTTTCATTCTAGCTAGCACATTTATCAGCTATTACTCCAAAACACCCTGTCCTCATGCACTTAAGTATAACTGCTCTCCAATGCTTCGTACATAACCTGTAATTATTATCATTTGCTGCATTAGGTTGTGCCTACCGGTATTTGTCTCTAACTGTCCCCAAACGGCATTATCATGCTTGACACATAGAAATCTCCCCATACATGTGAATGTTATTGAAAGGACAGCACCAAGGGAAAAGGGTGCTACAGCCCTGAGTCCTCAAGAGGTTCTGACAAAGAATCTGTCAATTTTATTCTTCTGATTGATTTTATGTCATTGGAGAAGGCCTGACTTTTTGAGAAACTTGCAGTGGAAATAATAGTTAGCAATAACAGCCACACCATTACCGTGTCTACTACAGCTCACAGTATTCTTTGCCTGGTTTTATTTCCTCTTTTTTTTCTATTGCTGACTTGGTGGAGTACATGGGATTAGGAGGTTTCCTTAAGAAAGCCTAAAATCAATGGGCAGCTTAGCCCTTGTACATCAGTCAGAGAGGACTGCCTGGAGTCAGAAGGCTTTGCTGTGTGTCTGGACTCAGTAAGGATGCAGAGTGTGGCTTTGGGCCATTTACTTTACCTCTCTGACCCTCAGTTTCCTAATCTTTAAAACGAAAGGAAATGACAACCCTGGATCTGGCTTGCCCTGCAAAATCTTTGAGAAAGTCAAATGCAAATGTATGTGAAAAGAATTTGTACTCTTGGTTTAAAAAAAAGAAAACCTCATTATAAAGCTCATTTCCACAATCTACCTTACTTAACTGTATAAACTGAGTGGGATGGCATGTCTAATTGGCAAATGTAGAGTTAAAACTTTCTTAAGCATGCAAGTATTTTAGGATGAAAGAAGAGTTCCATTTCCTATAAATGCGTTAAGTTTGTAAGACCTTCATCAATTTATTTTCATTAAATCTTACACAATCACAACAGGCTCCTCATTATCAGAATTTTAATTAAATTGCTATAGTGAGTCCTCTGTTATTTGACATAAAATCAACTTAAGCCTTCTTGTGTTTTTCTTAAAGTAATAGATGTTTTCACTTTATTCTCTATATGTAAAAAGTTTAGTCTGATAAAAAATGTATTCTGTAATGTGGAATTATGAATAATTCATTAAATGTCTATAATGAGCTCCTTCCTCATAAACTACCGGTTGCTGCCTATATCTGTAGCTCATTTCCTTGGGAAGTAAAACAATGACATTAAAACTCCAGTAGTACAATCTATGTCAGAATGGTTGATTAATTTTTGAAGTCATATCCCTAGTCTTTACATTTTAAGTTAATTTGAGTCTTAATTGTCATAAACAAATAACACAGTGAAGGCAAAATTTATGAGAATGTTCACGAGCAGTTTTTCTCCTCTTGGAACATGTATGGCTTTACAAGATTTGGCAATATAATATTGATGAAGTAGTGAGCAATCACTCGTACCAGAAATTGTCCAAAATCGAGGCTTTAAAAATACAGAGTTACATAAGTTGTGGCATTGTAAGCATTAGAGAATTTCTAAGAATGATATTTTTCAATATAGAACAGAAACTCAAATTTAAAAATGTATGTAGTGTAGAAGCTCAATGTAATTAATATTACAAATTAAATCTTTTAACATTATTATTTAAAATTTTAAATGAGACAGACGTTACACTGGTATTTAGGGATGGTGGCGGCGGCAGCACTGCCTTTAAATCTCCCTGGATCTCCTTCACCCCCACCACCTCGACAGGAATGACCTTATTTGAATCTCAATTCAAACAAACTGTGATTAAAAAAAATTTTTTTTAAAGAAAACCAGGGAAATCTGAGCATTGTTGGCTATTTAATGCTATTATTTTTAATTTTTTGGATGCAGTAATTATTTCATCATTTTTATAAGTCCTTACAGAGGTACATCCTGACATTGTTACAGATGAAATAGTATGATATCTAGCATTTGCACCAAGATAGGAAAAGTAAGAGTTAGTGGGGGCTTAGAGGAAACAGAATTGGTCATGTATTTGTAGTAGTTGAAAGTTTAAATCAAGTTACCAGGTTTATATGTTGTTGAAGGGTATATCAGTTTTGTTTTACTGGCTGTCTTTTGACTACTGTTTTTTGAACATATTTGTAATAAAAGAAAATTGTGATGTTATATCAAAAAATGCTAGCCTACATCAATGACTAATTAAAACAAATGATAGCTAAGAAGCAAATAAAAGAAATGAATTGGAATGTGAAACTATACAGTTAAAACAACAAATCTTTTAAAAAGAGGAGAAAGTAGTAAAGGTCAGATGGGATAAATGTGAAAGAAAAAATGGTGGATTTAAACCAAATCTATTAATAAATTATATTAAATGTAATCGGTCCAGAAACTTCAAATAAAGGAAATTTTCCAAGTACATTTTTAAAAGCAAGACTTAACTATTTGCTGTCTTGAATAGGGTATGAAAAGATAATTTAAATATAAAAACATACATGTATTAGAAGGGATGGAAACACAGCATGCAAACACTAATCACATGAAGCCAGAATGACTTCCACTATTAGACAAGGAGGGCTGCGGACAACAGTTATCATCACAGATAAAGGGACACTTCATAATAATAAAGGGGCAAATTCATCAAGATGTAAAAACATCGAAATCTTAAATGTGTATTTCTGTAATAGCAAAGCCATAAAATACATAAATCAAAAATTGAATCCACAATTATAACTGGAGAGTTTATCACTGTTCTTTATTGATAATTGAGAGAACAAATAGTAACTGATGGAACAAATAGACAAAAGTGGTAAATACACAGAAGGCTTGAACAGTACTGTCCGTCAGCGGGACCTCACTGACCAGACAGTTATGTTCATTCCACCCAACAACGGCAGAGTGTTCTTTTCAAATGAACACAGAACATGACCGACATCTACAGTATTCTGAGCTATAAAACAAGTCTCAATAAATGTTAAATAACTGAATTCATAGAAAGTACACTCTCTGACCACAGTAATATTAACTTAGAAAGCAGTAAAAAAAAGTTTTCACACAAATTCCTAATACTTGGAAATTAAACAGCACACTTCCAAATAACCCATGGGGTAAAGAAGAAATCACAAGGAAATTAGAAAATATGTTTAACCCAATGAAAAGATTCCAAAAGTGATGGGATGCAGTATAAAGCAATGCTTGGGGCAAGTGTTTGGCTTAAAATAATTATCTTAGAAAATAAGAAAGGTCTAAAATCAATGATCTCAATTTCCAATTATGAAGCTGGAAAATGAAGAGCAAATAAAATGCAGTGTAAGTAGAAGAAAAGAAATACATAGTAGAAATCAATAAAATAAAAAATGGGCCCTGGCTGGTGTGGCTCAGTGGATTGAGTGATGGCCTGTGAACCAAAGAGTTCAATTCCCAGTCAGGGCACATGCCGGGGTTGCAGGCCAGGTCCCCAGTGTGGGGCACGTGAGAGGCAACCACACACTGATGTTTCTCTCCCTCTCTTTCCCTCTCCCTTCTCCTCTCTCTAAAAGTACATAAATGTTTTTTTTTTTTTTAATGGGAATGCAATAGATAAAGTAAATGAAATCAAAAGCTGTTGTTTTAAAGAGATCAAAAGTTGATTGTTATACTTAAAAAGTGAGCGAAGATGTAACTCTCCATTATTAGCATTAAAAGAGAGGATTTAGATGAACGGTCAAAATCTGATGAATAATACAAGAGATTTAAGGAAGGAATAATACTAATCCTACTTAAGCTGTTTCAAAAAATAGCAGAGGGAGCAACTTTCCAACTTACGAAGTGTCATCTTAGTACCAAAACTCTAGAAAAACTATGAGAAAGGAAATTTATAGACAAACATCCCTTATATTACAAGAGTGGGAAAAAGTTGGTTAAATTACCAATCATCGTTACCTAAAAGATAAATTGTAAGTAAGGATACAAAATAATAACAACAATAAGAAAAAGGAAAATACAATTAAATAATGCAATAGTTAATTAATAAATAACAATACAGGAATAAACTTTCACGTACTCACAACTGTAAACCTGCTTTTGCCCACAGGTATTCTCAAATTCAGTCCAGCAGCATAAAGCAATGCAAGGATGATTTAACATTTGAAATCAGTTGACTTAATTCACTATTAATTCAGCAAAGGAGAAAAACCATATGATCATCTCAATAGAGGCAGAAAATATTTTTTACAAAATTCAACACCAATTTGTGATAAAAACTGAGAAAAGGCTATAGTTAGTTATGCGACCTTTGGGAATTGGCTTTTTTCTCATCCCGATTCTCTGAAGATTCATGCTGTTGTATCAAAAGTTCATTCATTTTTATTGCTGACCAGCATTGCAGAGTATGGGACGTACCCTGTTTGACCATTCCCCCCCTGGAAGATAGTAGGGTTGTTTCCAGTTCTCATTTCTATGAAGTCATTTTTCAAGTATCTTAATTTCATTATCACCTGACATATTGTATATGTTCCTATATGTAATTGAAGCACTTTGGAGATTTCTCAAATATTACAATATTAAATTTTTGTTTACTGTCTAAAATACCTTAAGATCTGTTTTCTGAGCCTGTTTATAAAGAAATTTGTTTAAAGAAGTTGTATCTTTTCCAGTACAGTGAGTTCCATTTATGTAGCACCTGGATCTATCTTGGGTTAGATTTTATTACAGCTCTCTTTAAATGGACATTTTATAATTTGCAAATAATGATAAATGCAATCAGTACCCTGTGTAGCTTCTAATTAGAGCCCAGGGTAAATGCATCTGGAAGAGGGTGATTCCTCAGGCACCAAGGGCCAGTTAAGATACACTCCTTAAGTACACTTTGCAGTTTCTAAGACAAAGATTTGGTTCTGACACATTCTTCATTCCCTTTTAAAGTGGATTGAGAGCCTGTGGTCTGATCTTTCAGCTTCAGAGGTTCCAGACAAGATCCAGGGCATCAACTCTGAAATACAGACGTGTCAGTATTATTTTTCTTAGATTTTAGTTTGTGAAAGTGCAATCTTGAAGCCCTTGTGAAACTGCTTTATACATTTGTATATAAATTGGATCTGTGATTTTTAAATCATCTGTTCTGTAGCTAAGATATGTGACTCTTCAGCTTGCTGAGCAGTCAGTATCAGAAAGAAGCAGGGAAGACACCACTGCTTGGGAAAGTGTTAAATGAATACAGCAGCCATTAATTGTCTCTTGCTGGGTTGTCCAATTGCCTGTGAACCTAGGTGAATTCAGCCCACGGCTTTCCAAAATAATCTCTGTTTGTGTTTCCAAAATAATCCATTCAGCGATCTCTCCTTTTTTCTGTTCAGCAAACAAAAGTGGGGGAAAGGCTAGCTGCCTTCTCTTTCTCTGTCATTTGCCTAAGACCTTCACCTTGATTTGCCCACAAAGCTCCGGGTTCCTTGGCGCCTGAGTTACTGAGGAGGTGCCACCCCTCAACTACCTTCTCTTCTCTTTGCCTTTTAATGAAGAGGTTATTAATGCATAATTATTTTTTAATATCAGCAGTATTTACAATACCTTCAAAAAATTTTAAGCATGTTGCAATATATCAGTTTTTAAATACAGTTGTTTCAGACCACTAGCCTGTAGGAATAAACACTCTGAAAATGTAAACAAATCAGAGGTGTTAAGAACATAGAGTACAGCAAGGTAGGCACTGCTGCCTGGAAAGACTCATCATTTGTCCAGGGGGCCCTCTTCACTATAGACCCAGAATCCTACTTCTACTGCTTGTGTCATGGGCCCAACCGCTCTCGCTCTCCTCTGGGTTACTGCAGAGCCTCCAAACCATCTCCCTGCCTCAGCACTGGCTCTCTGCACCCTCCCCACCATGTGTTCTGCACGAAACAGCCACTGTGACCCCTTAAAACTGGAAGCCAGATCACACTGCTCTTCTGCTCCGGACTCTACCATGGCATCCCCCGCACACACACCTCTTTGATCCTGTCTCTCAACCCCATGTTTCTTGTTTACTACACTGTAGCCTCTGTTGTTCCATATACCAGCCAGCTTCCATCCTGCCCATCCCCCCCACACCCCCGCCCCTCTGTGCCTGGAAAGCTCTCCCTTCAGACACCTGCAGGGGGTGCTGTCTTCCTTCTCTATGCAGTAGTCACCTTAGCCCAGAGCCCTTCACTATGAGCTCTGTAAAAACAGCAAAGTACCTACCCCTACCTGGTTCCTTGCATTACTCACTCTACTTTTCTTTTTACTTCTTATAATACTATGTTTATGTTTATATGTTAATATACAAACGTGTGTGCATTATCTCTTTTCTGTGTGCCCACCTAGGATGTCAGCTCCATGGTAGCAGAGACCTTTCTGTTCAATGCTGTGACACTGTAGACCCTGCCTGGACCCTAGGAGTAATGCAGTAAATATTTATTGAGTAAATTAATTAATGACTCTGTGCCCCTTTGCTTTATACTACATTACCAAAAGTGGCAGAATAAGCTAAGAGCAAAAGAATCAGAATACTAAACTATTTAACAAGCATAACATGAGTCTGGTAAATAAATTGGTTTTGACAGGTAGATTATTATTATTTTTATTAGTCTAGCAGTTTCTGAGAATGTTAAACTCTACCACTGTGATTGTGAAGTTGTCAGTTTTCCTTTGGAATCCTGCTGTGTTGCCTTAGAGCTTCAATTATTTTTAATCAGGTGTTTACTAGTTTAGAACTCATGTTTTCCTGATGAAATGAACCTTTTATTATTACGTATCATTTATCCTTGATAACTGCTTTTGCCTTAAAATCCACTATGTCTGTTTGTGCAGTTTCACCAGTTTTCTTTTTATTAATGTTTGTTTACATATTTTTTCCCCAATAAATATTTCAACTGTCCGCATCCATATGTTTAGGTGTTTCTTCTAAGCAACATATGTACGGATTTCCCCACCCTTCTAATGACAGCTTGTTTACATTTATCCACATGTGCACCAGTGTTTTGTTCATATTTGTTTCCATCTTTTTCTTCCTTATGTTCAGTTTCTGAACTCATATTCATAGATATATGAATATATATATGAAGTCTGTCCAGCAGGTAGCTAGCCATACAGTACGAAAAATAAAGACATTTATTGAAGAAGATACAGGAAACATTGTACATAGGACAATGATGCCTCCGTCCCCTTCAGAGTAGGCACCTTGGGACCTCACACAGTTCTCCCATTTGCTGTCAGCTGCCCCCTCGTATTTTCCTGAATCTCATCGATGGTTTGAAATCTATTCCCTTTCAAAGGTGATTTTAGTTTTGGGAAAAGCCAGAAGTCACAGAAAGCCAAATCTGGGCTGTAGGAGGTCTGAGTTACGTGGGTGAGTTTATGTTATGCTAAAAAACTGCGCAAGACATGATGTATGAGGAGGCACGTTGTCAAGATGTAGCTACCAATCACCAGGTGCCCGTAGCTGCAGAAGCCTTCTGAATCATGAGAATAGTTTCCATAGAGGAATGTTCAAGTTTAACACAAAATTTGATACAGGCTTATTGCTCTACTCACTCAGTTATTTTGAATGGGATGGCCACATGCTCATTCAGAGGCATCTACCACCCCCACTGATTAGTACAGTGAAGTCTCATCATTGTTCATACCTGTGCATACCAGTCCTCTCCTTCACTGCCAGGTTAGATTGATGTCTCTCAAACCATTCTCATTATATTAACAATGGCTAGACTTTTTCTGGACAGACCTCGCCTATAAGAACAAAGATACATATTTCTTCCTCCTATTTCTGTACCCTTTAGAAGCTTTTTCTGCCAGAGTATTAATAGTAGACTTTTCCCAAGCTTTGTCTGATATTTACCTATTTTTCCATCACTCTTAAATAATAGTAAGAAATCTATTATTTACTGGACATAGAAATCTAGATTTACACTTCTTTTGTCTCAGTACTTTCAAAATTGTACTCCCTAGTCTTCTGAGCAGTCGGCCACCAGGCTGCTTAGGATTCCTTTGTAAGTGCCCTTTGCCTTCTTCGGGTGCTTTGAGCCCTTGCCCTGGTCTTTAGTATTCTCTGATTTCACAGTGATGTACCTTGATGTGAATTTAATTTGTCCTGCTAAGGGGTCATTGTTCTTTGCAAATATGAAGTCTTGTTTTCCACCAAGTATGAAAAATTATCAGCCATTATACCTTCATGTACTTTCCCCTGGAATTCTCTCTCTCTTGTCCTGGAATCCCAGGGAGGTGCACATTGGCCACCACGTTCTGCCCTCTGTGTCTCTTGTTTCCTGTCTTTCTCAGTGCTGGGGAGCTTTCTCAGATCGTCCATCCACTGCTCTAACAGTCTTCCCTGGGGTCTGATCTGCTGGTGAGCACATCTGTTGGAGGGTTTTATTTCTATGACTGCATATATATATACACATATATATATATATTTAGAAAATTATATTTGACTCCATGTCAACGCTATGTCTACAGTGTTTTCTTTTTTCATATTTTAGGCATCTTTTCATAGGTTTTTGCATCTTTGATTCTGCTATTTGTTGTTGTTGACTGTTGTCATCTGCTAGTGACTGAACACAGTAGGCTGTCCTTCATGTGTTCTGTATAAATATAACATAGTGCATTTTCAGCAGAGTTTTTATCTGACAATCCTGGATAGCCCGAGTTCAGAGCTTGTCCTTTGGAGATTTGTTTTGCATTTGATTCTGTTAGATACTGTGGGATTGTCACCCACCTGTAGACTTAAAAGGATATCGAGAGTGGCTGTCTTGTGCCCTGTACTTCAAGTGGGGGCCCATGGGGTGGTTGCATGTTACTCCACTTTTCTCAACATGATTACAAATAAATTTAGAAATGTCTGTCTTCTAGTATCACAGGGGAGCCTGTGGAACACACCTACAGTGAGGCCTCTTTCAAATGTAATTATCTCAGATGACTCCACACCCATTGAGTTGCCCTTGTAGTGAGCTTTACTGACCTAGGACATATTTTTGTTACTTTTTCTGGTGGATGTCCCTAGGTTATTCCATGAACACAGAGATCTCAGTCTGAGATGTTATTTGGCTGTGAATATGAATTCTCAGGAGACAGAGAGGGAGAAGGGTATACATACATATGTGTGTGTATGTTCACAGAACACACATGTACAATATAGTGTTTCAACCTGAGTTTACACCAAAAACAACAAGTTTTCTGGTGTCTGTCTATCAGCGGGTGGATTTTCTCATATGCCTTGTCATAACTGTTCCATCCCTGTGCTCAGATAGAATCCAGTCCCCTACAAGACCCTGTGCAGACGGGCCCTTACCTGCTCCTGTGGCTCATCCACCGCCACCGCGTTTCCCTCACGTCCATGCATCAGTCCTCGTCGTCTTTTCTGTTCCTCCTAAGTGTCGAGGTTATGCTGCTGTTACCTGTCATAGAATGTCCTTTCACCGTCACCACGCAGATCTAGGTTCTCGTTGTCATTCAGACCTCACCTCTCTGTGAGACCAGGACCTGTGGGGCTCGATGTAAAATGAAAATACAGGGCCCTTGTTAAAATGTCCAAGACAGTGACCGCAGGGCATTAACCCAGCTGTGGGCTTTCCTACACGTGGGGCCCAGTTCCACTTAGTTCTTGTCTGTCCCGTCACTCTTGTATTTTTTTCCTTTACAATAATTACCAGTATCTGAAATTATTTATTTGCTTACTTAGCCTCTATCTGCAATTGCTAGAATGTGAACTCTATGCAAACAGAGACTTCTGCATCGTTTGCTGCTGCAGCACCTAGAATAGTGCCTTGACTCCACAAGTATTTTGTTTGTTTAATGAGCAATAACTTAGTCTGCTATTTTCTGTGTTACAGACAGCAATCTACTGTAAGGCCAAATATATTTCAGAATAACTTACTCAGTCCTGAAAGCCAGAAATTCTCAAACAACATATGTTTTTAATAGATATTAAAGTAAACCAACAATTTTAAAGGATCATCTTGGAAGTAAGAAAAATATTTTTCCCATTCAGAGGGTTAAAGATGAATTGTAACACCAAAAACAACAACAAAAACCTACCTTAAATAGTTCATACTTAGGTTCTGAAGAACATGTGAAGGCAGATTTTATTTATTTTTTAAATAGAAATTTTATCTTCTTCTCCTTAGAGTTCAAGTAGTACTCAATACTATTATATGGACTTAAGCAGGTTTTATCACCTTGAAAATATCAGTGATATTGAAATTCATCATTAACATATTCTCTTATCTGTAGATTTATTACACCCTTGAACTAAGGACAGTCAGTCCACCATAGTCAGATAACTCAGTGCTAAACCTCATAAAAGGAAATGCATTGAACTCATTAACTTCTACGGTCCCCTACACTTACATTATTTTACAACTTTATCTTAAAGTACTTTAAAATATTTTTATGAATATATAAATTTTTAGACTGAAATTACTTTAAATCATTTCTGATTTGTTGTTTGATTAATCTACATTGTTAACTAAGCTTTTGTTAGTTCATAACAATTGAGAAGTAGGTTTATAACCCCCAATAGCAGCGGCTGTGCTACTTACTAAAAATGTGGCAAGCGCCAGCTCTATTTCTTATTGCATTTTCTTTTCAACTTTACGTTGTAAAGCCTACAGCACCTTTTTCTTTAATGCTGTTCTAGCTGCTTAGCATTTTACAAATGATATGACAGGCAAAGAACGAGGAGTTTTAATCAAGTACTTGGCATCGTGGCTATGACAGTTAATACCGCCTCAGCCCTGTGAAACGCAAAGCCACGCTTGATTGCGCTGCTGGGGTTTTACCTAGGCAACCAGGTACCTGCCATTAAGTGTACTTTTTTTTTAACTGAACATCAATTGTTTTGATAGAGTCATTATTACTTCTTCAGGTTGACAGCCTTTAACGGTACAGACTATTCTTTCTGTTCATTACTAAGCTCTTTATGGTTCCTAAATGTGTAGTTTTGTTGAAATAATCCATCAGCGGGTGTTCTGGCTAGTTGACAGTGAATAAGTGATAGACTCTTTGTGTCCAAGGGTCATAACTGCTCACTCTCCATCCACTCCTGCACCACGCCTGGCCCTGGCAGACAGAGCTAATTGATTCTAATCTCCTTTCCTAACCGGGTCTCAAGCAGCCTGGAGATCTTTCTTAACACAGTACTGATTTTGCACAAAGTAGTAAATCCTAGATTCTAGTCCAGTCCTTTCATTATACCAATGAGGAAACTGAATCCCAGATATTTTAAGTGATTTGCTAAAATTCACAAAACCAATTAATGGCAGAGCTGGGACAATAAAATAACTCAAATGACTTCCAATTAAATCCTCTTTGTCCCAACACTAGTACTGTTGGTGAATATCCCTGCTCTAGCCGTCTTTGTGTTCAGCAACCTGACTTTTTAAATAATCTTAAAGAAAGAGAATATTACCCGCTTTGAATCATATCTTTGTGCCAAGAGAAATCAGACCAGCTCAGCCCTCTCAAGCAGACTGTCACAACTCTGCTTCCGCCCAGCAGCTTCCTCCAGGCCCCCTGTTAGAGACAGCCCCGCCAGACCGTAGCTGGCATAAACTGCGTTCTGGTGAACATCATTCTCGAAAGAGTTTAGACACACATTTTTATTCCATTTACCGTTTTCATTCATAGCATGTCTGTACCAATTACCATTTTGCAAAAATGCCAAGGATCTCGACGTATGACTGGTTCGGGAAGCTAAATGGCACTTTTAGAGTTGCCTTTTTTTTTCATGTACTAAGAAGATTGGAATAGGTCCAGATAAATATCCCACGATACATACTGTATATGTTTTCTCAGCAAGGATCTGCTTTTCAAGGAACTGCTCGGCATCAATCTTCATTATACATTTTGTATGTATCAGCTGCTCCACTGCAGATCGAGGGCAAACTCTTACTCTAAGGATTCTGACAGGTTACAAATGATGTTGTTATAAATTTGGTTCGCACTGGGCCAATCAGCTGAAAGTTCTACCAAGGTTTTTTTGTTTTTTGTTTTTGTTTTTTCCTGAGTCAGGTAATTCAACCAGCCCTCCCCTGTCAGACCTCAGTAACGTGAAGGTATTATCCCTCTTTGTCTCTGAGCGTGTTCTTGTATAGGCCTTACTTTAAAAAGCACTCAGTTCCTGCATTTCCCTGACATTTCTCCAGCTCTTGAATTGCGATTAATCGCACAGACCAATTTGCTGCCTTGGTTTTTCCAATCTTTTTGACCCAGCTGGTAGCTAATCTTCAGTATTTTTTTTGTGCTGTCGTAATTGTTCCTTTATTTGGTTTCCTCTGCCAGCAGCAGTGGAAGCGAAACTTATTTTTACTATAATTTTGGAGATTACTGGGGCCCTGTAAAAGTATGCTTTAGGGGCGCTAATGTCCACAATTGAAGAATAGCAGTGATTCTCCAGGTGGCTGCACCTTCCCCGGGGAGGGGTTAAGCGTGGTGGGATTGCACATAATGCGAAGACAGGGGCACCATTGTTTCATTAGCCTGAGTTATTTGGGGAACCATTTATACAGTATTTGAGCTTTATTTAGAACTAAAGACTGGGAGAGATTTTTGTATTTATACAACGACATCGTGGGAAATGCCCTGAAAGTTTAGGAAAACCTGAAATGTGTCCCCGAGTCTTTCCTCAGCCATTGCGCTATCCTGGGGTGTTCCCCGGCGGCGGAAGGATATGCCTTGTAAGGAGACCGCAAACAGGGGCCTGGGGAGCTATTTATTTTTAAAGAGCTGTTGGGAAGGGAGAGAGAAGGAGAGAAACCTCGATGCTCTAGAGAAAGAGAGATGGGTTGCGCCTCTCTCACACCCCCAGCTGGGGACCTGGCCCACAACTCAGACATGCGCCCTGACTGGGAATCGAACCAGTGACTTTTGTTTCGCAGGCCGGCACTCAATCCACTGAGCCATAGCAGCCCGGGCATATGTTGTAAATTTTGATGAATTGAAAGTAACTTAGAAATACAGGTTTTAGTTTACTATAAGGTGTCTCTTTTAGCCTTCAGTTTCTTATTTGGGTTAATTGACCTTCGTTTTATATTCCCAACTCCTGTATTAGTAATCTGTTGCAATGTAACAACCCCAAAATTTAGCAGCTTCAAACAATAAACATTTCTTGGTGCCAAACAATCTCTGTGGTTGAGGGGTCCAGAAATAGCTTAGCTGAGAGGTTCCACTCAGTGTCACTCATAAATGGCTGCCCCAGGTGTTTCGCTCATGTGCTTGTTGTCAGTCAGTCCCTCGCTTCTCTCCCTGTGGACTCTCCATCGGGCTGCTTCAGTGTCCTCATAACGTGGCAGCTGGCTTCCGCCAGCAAGTGCTGCAGAGAGAGACAGGCAGAAGCCATACTGCTTCCTTCCGCAATAGTAGTTACACAGGCTGACCCACTAGGGAGCTTTACAGGGCGTGGAATCCCTGGGGGACAGCGTGCAGGCTGACTCCCACAGCCCCACATAACAGTCATGTTTGAAGGAGATTGTAGTCAAAACAGTAGCTTTCGTATTCCCATGGATGGCATGCATGGGTTGAGGCATGACTGCTTAGTATGTGTCAGTGTATGGCTGTGCTTATCATAACTGGCATATAACATGCATCTTTTTTTTTTATTTTACTTCAAAGCACATTTGTATCTTGGATTGTGATTAGAATATCTGATTTGTGTTTACCATTGTCAAAGAATAAAAGCTGCTGGTCCGAGACAACAAAAATCGAAGATTCGGGATGCAGCTGTGTGCATCATCTGTGTGCAACTGCTTTAGCTACTTTGGGAGAGGTGGCTGTTGGGTTAGCTTCTTGTTTTTGTCAAACCACCACTCATATACTTTCCACATATTGCTCTTGTTTATGGAAACAGAAAACCATTTTCTGTTATAGAGCCACAATATAAAGGAGAAAATTGTGAGCTGAAATGGGAAAATAACATTATAATTATAACTCAGGAAATTCAACTCAGAATTTTAAAATAAGTTAGTGTGTGCTGAAAATGTTACCATTTTTTTAATGTACTTCAAGATAGTTACATTGCAAACATAATACAATTTTTACCATTGTTTCTCAGTTGAAGAGCTTAGGGATGTTTACATTCTTACTTTTAAATCACGCCAAGAGATATGTATTGTTTTCTTGGCATCGAAACCTATACAAATAATAAAATGAATAGTTTTCACTATTCATCTGTTACTATTATTTATCCTAGGCAAGTTATCAAATAGCACTTTTAGGTTGTTGTTATTTTGTAAATGATCACAAGGCACCCTTCTGCAGTGATGTCAAGAGTAAACCAAATCGTCTTTCTAAATGGAAATTTGTCAATACATATCAAGAGGCCTAATATCCACACCCTATAATTAGCAATCCCACTTCTAGAAATATGTTACAAAGAAATCATTGAAGCCCTGGCTGGGTGGCTCAGTTGGTTGTAACACTGTCCCATGCACCAAAAGGTTGCCGGTTTGATCCCATCAGGGCACATAGCTAGGTTGCGGGTTCAAACTTGGTTGAGGACATGTGCGGAAGGCAACTGATCTCTCTCCCCCACCCCCTTCCTCTCTAAAATCAATAAATATATGCTCAGTAGAGGATTAAACTATTTAAATTTTTTAATAAAAAATAATAATTGGAAAGAAGTCAAAGATGCATATGTCTATGGCAGCATCATTATTTAAAATATTGGAATAATATCCAGTGGCAAATAATAAAATAAATGATACTACATTCTAATTATATTAGTTACCATACAAGCTAAACTACTGTAACCAAAAGAAATATCTAAACAAAGAAGTTTATTTTGGTCTTGGACAGACTTGCCCCTCCAGCCCTTTCCCTGAAGCCAGACAATTCAGTTTCTCCCCATATGTTCCTGGTGCTTTTCAAGCTGCTGGCCCTTCCCTGGAGCTCAGGGCAAGTGTCTGTGAGCAAGTGAGTCTGTCAAAGGCCCATTAAGAGGACACCCAGGTACACAGCAGTTCTCCATCATGCCCAGACGGATCCCTGATGATCTTCACAGCCAGATATCGTGGGAACTTCCCTTCCCAGCACTGATGTTCTGGGCTGGGGAGACCAGGGTGGAGCTGGGAACCCACTCTCCTCCACTGCCAAGATACCCTCCAGATTCTTAACCACCACACATGGGCGTGGGACCAGCCAGATTTGGGTCTCCACCCCTGTCACAAGCGTGTTTTGCAATATAGTCTTTCCTATAAGTCAACTGGGCAACTGCTCGGCTAGCTGCCCACACAGCAACCCAACACCAAGGACTAGGCAAGAGTCACACAAGGTAACTGTGTTATTCACTCAGCTTTTATTGGATATAGGTTGACTCTAAGTAGAACATCAACATACTTTAACATCCTACTCACACTCTAACAATCTAAGAAGAATATAACACATACACAGCAATCAATGGTGGATTATGAACCCAAGCCCCAGAGTCTCAGCAAACAGGTCCAGGAGACAGTGTGGTGGGCAAAGGAGTCATCAGCGTCTTGCAAGGAAAAGCCAGTCTCATAGGTCAGAGAGGGTCTCACAGGTCTGGATCCAGCAAGGCAGAGCCTCTGGCAGCCAATGCCAAGGGAGATCAGGGGGCGTGGAGCAGCACTCTGGTGTGTGGAGCTCGGCTGTCTCAGCACTGGTCTGGAGCCTGCCTCAGTTATACCCTTGAAGGTGGTGTACTTTGACAATTTTGACCCTCCCGGGTCACTTGATAGGTGTCTTGGCACTCTTGATGGCAAGTGGGGAATTTCCACAGGAGCCTATCTATGAGTGGTCCCACTCTGCAGACATGGTTGTTCTGATCACGTGTGCAGATATCTCCAGTGTGCCTCTTTGCAAAATATGTCTGGCATGATTTAGGTAGTTTCCTTCTTGAACCAAAGTGTCATGGCGGACTGGCAGCCATCTTGGTTGATATGAGTGTCTCCACTTTGCTTTGTGTATTTTATCCTGTCTTGACCAGACTACTGCCATGTTATTGGTCCTGCTCTCCACATCCCTTCCTACCAGTCTCTGTGTGGCTTCATCTTCATATCCTTAGTCACAGGAATTCTGTTCAGATCATTCTGAAACATGGCTGGTGTATAATTTAGTTGTAATTTTGATATGGTCATAGGAGCAGGCAAGCACAGTTTTGCCTACTGCACCATCTTGACCAGAAGTCCCTTTTTCGAGTTTTAGACAATGAGGAAACATAAGCTAAGTCTCCCAGGTGTTTCCATTCACCCTGCATCATGATCCATTTATTTATTCACAGACCACCTTCCCCTTTACCCTTTCTACCTATTCGTTTTTATCCTAAAATTTATCATAATATTTCCAAAAGATAATGCTTACATTTCTAAATAGAAATATGTTTATTCGTGATTGCATGACAGACTTGTTCCAGTGAGTAAAGAGAAAGGTAAGGAAGTATACCAAAATGTTTTAAAAGAGAAAACAATTTTGACTGAGACAAATAAAAGGGGGGGAAAAAGACACATTGTCCTAGGAATCCAGATAATGTTACTTCCTCTTTTGGGAAACACATCATATCCACAAGGGAGTATTGTGTAGAACTTTGTAGAAGAAAGAAATAGTTTTTGTCTTTGGGGCCCAGGCCTGCAAACACACCCATTTTAATAATAGCAATAATAGTTGCTTTCATAATCATTTCATTATATGCTAAGCATTTTTAAATGAAGATAGTGAGTCTCAGGTAGGTTACATGACTTAAGGTCATTGGTTGAAGTAATTGAGCCAGAATTCAGAACTTAGGTATGTTCCTACATTGTTAACCTCTGTTTAAAAGTGGCCGTATACCCAAATCCAGCTCCATTTCCTCTGTAGCTCTTAATTAGCTCACGTTGCTCCTGGCAGATTGTCAGAGGTTTCCCTTGACATCTGGGTTAATTAAATTGTTTTACTGTATTGCAGGGCCACAACTTTAATTTTTTTAAAGAAAAACATTTACAGAAAATTTAATTGTGGCCAGCATTTGACTCATATAAAAATGTTCTAAGGTAAGTGGGACCAAAAAAGAGCTCAAAGCAGGCCATTTACTGAAATTTCAAATTTGATCAGTACTTTCTCCCAGGGAAAATAGTCTTTGAACCTGTTACAAAGGGAAAAGATTTAGATAAAGTATTTAACTCCTTGAGCTATCTCCTACACTCCACAGGGTAAGGAAGGTACAAAGGATGATTCACTCACCAAGGCTGAGCCCAGATTTAGTATTCTCTGTGTGAAGTTTTCCTAACTCCTAAAACTTTGTGAAACTGGATTTTCTCTTTGTGATCAGGGCAGCCGGACTAATCTAACTGTCTCAGAGGACCCACCTCTGGATTTTCTGTTCTCTTTGTCTGTACCAGTGTGTGCTTCGAATGTGCATTTCAGATGCGTCGGGACCCCCTTTCCCTTAAGGGGCAGAACATTGAGACATATCAGCCCTAGGGACTGTTCTGGGAAAATTTCTACCCAAAGCAAACCCAGGTTTTCCTCAACTATAGAGTTCCCTTTATTTTATAATAAAACCCTAGCAGATCTCCCTCAAGTTAGAGTATGTGCTTTCCTCCTAAGATTATTCTTGGTCTCCTAAGACTGTTGCCTTATTTCTAGACATAGGTCCATGACAATAGTTACCTCAACCCCACAGAGTACAAATTCATTTAGGACCCAAGATAGAGCCCAGACTTAGAATAATCCCCAGTTCATCTGTTCATGAGATACCCATAATCTGAGATTGTCCATTGCTTATTCACTTGTTCAGGACTGACTGTGGAAGTGGGCGGCAGGCTTGGTGGAGGGGAGCAAAGGGGGAGAAAGTGGAGCAACTGTAATAGCATAAACAATAAGATTTTATAAAAGGAATATTCCTCATTAGCAGGCATTAAAGCCAAACTCCTAGACAACTCTACAAATATGAAGGCAAACGTGCTCAGCATCCTCGTTCAGGACGTACTGGGGTCCTCCACAAGCCCACGCCCCCACTGCCTCCACTGCTGCCAGCCCCTCTGCTCTCTGAGAAAAGTACCACAGGTTTCCACTAACATCTCTTCTATGGTGTGTTATGTGTGCTGGGAAATATAAAAACTCTCATGTCACTTGCCAAATTTTTTTGCTGCGTATCTAATCATTTTAATGGGCTCTTACCTTCTAGTAAATGATTACTGAATGATGGAATGAATTGATATTTATATTCATCTATTCTAATGCTTATTCTCTTACCTAGAACACACTAAACATTTATTTGTTGTAATAATTAAGTAGAAGAGTAATTACTTGGAGTTAAAATACATGTAACTATTAAGTACCTGCTGTAGACTATCGAAATGTAATTCCTATAAAGACTGAAGGACACATTACATTGCCCATTCATTATCTCCTTACCTGAAAGTGCTTTAGAAGTCAAAGAATTTCAGAATTGTGAGGTATTGTTGCATTGTCACGTTGTCAAAGGGTGAAGATGATTTATTCTTTTAACAAGTATTTATCAAGCCCCAGCTGTGTGCTGGCCTTGGCAGCTCAGGGACGTGCTAGGGAGTGAAGAGGGGGAGGGCCTGGGAGAGGCTGGGGGAGGCAGACGTGAAGGGGCCTCCCCAGGGCTGAAGCCAGGGCTGTTTTTAGGAGCATGAGCATGGGTGTGACATGGCTGCTTTGCTCCAGTGCCAGTAACAGATTAAAGGAAGGATGGGGTGGATTTCTTGTGTGTGGGAGGGGTGTTTTTTATATAGTTGACATACATTATATAAGTTTCAGGTGTACAACATAATGATTTGACACCTATAAATAGAATAGATTGTAATGACCCTGCTGAGGTATATGTTCACCCAAATGGTAGGAAAACTATCTTTGATTTAGATAAATTAAACCATCTTTGATTTAGAAGGAACCAGACAAATGAGGACTTAATAAAGACTCAATTCAGTATTACTGGGTTTTGACAATAGGGGGTGCCATGAGCCAAGGAATATGGGGGTGGATCCAGAAGCTGGAAGACAAAGAAATGGGTTTCCCTTAGAGTCTCCAGAAGTTATACACACAATAGAGGAACTGAGACACATCTCTGTTTTATGATTTGTTTCACTACTGATAATCAGTAGTGTTTCAGGAGTTTCAATACAAACCAGGAAGTGAGAAAAAGGATAACAGGGGAAAGAAGAAGGGTCATCCAGGAACATGTATAAAGGGCCCATGGACAAAGCCAAAGTGGGTAGGACTGAGTGTGGGAGGTGGGGGTGGGTGGGGCGGGGGAGAGTGGTGGTGGGGAAATGGAGACAACTGTACTTGAACAACAATAAAAAAAATAAAATGCAGCATCCATTTTTAAAAATTAAACTTGGACTAGAAGAAAATTTCCTTCCCTCTTATTAATAAGGTATTTTGAAGATAAATTTACAGAAAACAACATATTAATAATGAAACATTGAAGACATTCCCTTTAAGATCAGGAACAAGACAAGGACATCACCATCTCCCTTTCTGTTCAGCACTGTACTCTGCCTGGCTAACAGAGAAAGGCAAAATAAAGTAGTCAAACAATTTTTAAAAAGGCAGTTGCAGTTCAAGTGCTTAATTTGTGATGCTGTCACATCTGCAATTTGCAGTAACTTGATATAAAATAACGTGAAACTGCCTTACACTTTATAGTTCTATGATAATGCCTTTCCACCTCAGTGTTCACTAAGTTCTGTCAATAACTAGTGGCAGGATTTCACTGTTAAGTAATTGTGGAGACATTCCATGTGTATTTTCATCCTCTAAGCAGCTTCTGCGAAAACAGTTTAATTCCTTACTGCCGTGGCTCTATCCGGCGCGGTCACGTGGCTCCATGTTTTAGCTAAGACTGCTGACCACTGCCACCTGACTGCATTGGAGTCTCTGTTCCCCTTGTGGCACGCTTCCCTCACACCAGCTACCTCGTTACTGAGATTGGCAGGAGATTTTTTAACTTCCAACTCATAAAGGCATCGTTTCTGTGCTAATTATTGTTTTGTGCTGTGGGGCAACGTGGACACTGTGTCCAAAAAGAATGTACAAGGCCCAGAGGCCCAGATGTGCCAAGATGCTGCTCATTTTAACTCCTGCCACCGAAAGCAGCATTGTATTATACTCATATGGAGAGAGGTTTTAGTGACGTGCTCCCGCACCGACGTTAAGGCGGAACTCTGACTTACAGGAGGTTTCAAGCAGAGTTTTCATCTCATTTTCCATTTTGATTCCATAAAAAGTAAGGCGGCTCAAGAAGGAGAGGTTTTCATGTCTACATGAACTAGTGGGATGATTATGTTGAAGGAAACAGAAGACAGGGTTTCAGCTGTTACCTCTGCTGTGTATTTCTAAAAGACTTGTCTCAAGTAGAGTGAGAATAGCGAGGCTGTTTCTTTGATTATGAGAATTTAATGAGTTAATGTATAATAAGGTGTTTCATATATGATAAAACTTTATATAAATGTTAGTATCATCAAGTGAAGATTTACAGCTACTTCTATAGGGAGCACAGCTTTCATAAAGAAGGCACAGAACTTAGACTTGATGGAAGGCAGCTGGAGCAGGGATTGAAAAGAATCCAAGAAGCAGATTATACCATTGTTTGCATCAAGATAGCCTACAGCGATAAATCAGCTACATTCATTCCCATGCACCTGCAAACAAAGGCCAGCCAGGGAGGGAAATGTGCAGGCATTCCTAACGGTGGAAAGAAAATCATATCAGACTGCTGGTGTATTTGAAATTCTTCAAGCTTGGGATGATACAGATGGATTTCACAATGCTTATGGTAAGGAAACACGTCTTTCCTATTCTGCCACAAGCCATAACTTTTTAAATTAATTAGAGATTCCTGTCTTAAAAAAATTGGCAATATATGTCTTCTCTAATGCTTACAATATAGCAGAGCAGGGGTGTCAAACTCATTTTCACCGGGGCCACATCAGCCTTGCGGTTGCCTTCAAAGGGCCAAAATGTAATTTTAGGACTGTATAAATGTAACTACTCCTTAACTAGGGGCAAGGAGCTTGGTGCTGCGTCTGGGTAGAAACAAGGTGCTGGGCTAGATAAAACAAGGTGGAGGGCCGGATCTGGCCCACGGGCCTTGTGTTTGCCACCTGTGTAGTAGAGAAACTGGTATGAGATGTCCAGAGGTCAGCTTAATGGGAAATGATAAAAGTATTTTTATTTAACATGCACTGATTAATCATTGATTATGTTTGAAGTGCACTAAGTGCTGACCCGTGAAGTGTGGGGAATAAAGAGGAAGACAGAGGTGCTGTGTCCTCACTGGAGAAAGGTTGCAAGGGAGTAAAAGATGTCAGGAAGGCCCTGACTGGTGTGGCTCAGTTGGTTGGGTGTCGTCCTGCAAAGCCAAATGCCCGTTCCATTCTCAGTCAGGGCACGTGTCTGGGTTGCCAGTTTGGTCCCTTGCTCAGGGGGCACGTAGGAGAAGCAGCTAATCGATGTTTCTCTCTCACGTTGGTGTTTCTCTCCCATGTTGATGGTTCTCTCCCTCACTGTCTCTCTCCCTTCCCCCTCTCTAAAAAATAAATAAAATCCTTAAAAAGTAGTCAGGAAGGAGAACTAACCCTGAAGTGTGGAAACATGTCAGGTCCCTGAATTGGAACTTGAGAGGGAGAGACAGTGTGACTCCTCTCCATCGTGAGACCCTGGTCACAGCAGAGTCACATGAGGGCTGGACATGATCCTGTTCCACAGAAATAACTTTGGTCCCATTTTAAATTGCATTAATTTCATTTACTTGTTTTTTTTGTTTGTTTGTTTAAAGCTAGCCATATAGCAGTAAATGGTTTAGATACAGCGATATATATATATATATAAAACTGCATTAATTCATTTCTTAAAACGTTTTTTAGCTCCACATTTCTAATGCTTCAAAATTTACCCTTGTCTGTGATTTAATAATCTAAGTCTAAAGGTTTTATTTTTACTGGAAAATAATAGTAATTAATAAACTAGATAACTTTTTAAACTTGCCTTTGTGTGGCAGTCCTCTTCAGGAAAATGGTAAACCATTAAAATGGGGGAAAAGGCAGGACAACAGAAAACCCTTAAGGCTGAGATCTTCAGCCTGGTCTGCACACTGCAAGCTCAGGAGCCTTACTTTTCCAAAATTATTCAGCCGCACACATGTTCAAGTTTAACTGCTGTGTTAACCACCTTTGACAAGTTTATTTCATGTTAGATTATACATGAAATACGCCAGTGAACAGAAGTTCAAGTGTGTGAGTAGTAATGAGTCAGTGTCATTTTTCCTGCTTGCTTTGATGGGATGCCCACAGGCTGACATTTCTCATTGTCCTACCCTCTGACAGGCACTGCATTTCTATGTTTCTCCTCGGAGGGTGGTGCAGGCGTCCTCTCCTGGGGAGTCATCCTGTCCTTTTCTAGGCGCCTCTCCACCACCGTTCTTGGATTGTGTGCAGTCAGCTCATAAATTCCAATAAACAGTTATTAAACTTTCAGGGCACCCATTTTGTTCTGAGGTGATACCTTAATGGTCCCGGTCAAAGCAACTGCAGTCCCGCGTCAGGAACTGGAGATGAAGGCGTGCACCACCAGCGCTCCCAGTAAGGAGCTCGCAAGTAGAGCGTGAGCAGTGAGCCCCGTGGAAGAGTCGATGTGTCTCACTAGCATGGCAGGCCCTCCTTCCACTTTCTCCAGAAGTCCTTCAGGGGTTTCCAAACTTTTGGCGTCTCCGGGCCACACCGGAAGAAGAGTTGTCTTGGGCTACACATTAAATACAGTGCGACATGTAATCACAAAACAACTCAGTGTTTTAAGTAAATTTACGACTCTGGGTTGGGCTGCATTCACAGCCATCCTGGGCCCCGGATTGGACACCCATGTCATCCATAAACTCCTTTGGAAAGGGGGCCAAGTTTCTTGATGATTACAGTTAGACAGAATTTAAAGTTTTGTGTTGTAAACACAAGTGGTGTTTTCTCCCATCCCCCATATGTGGACATGAAGCAGTTACACAATCTCATCGTGGCGAATGATGATGTGCTATAAAAATATATGTGCTCCCTGTAGCAGGACCAGTGGCATAACGTAGTTCCTTTGATGATTTTTGGGGTTTAAGACTCTTGAGGTATCTGAAGAAGTAACACGAAGTAACAGAAACAAACAGCACTTTACCCATGAACTCATTTGGGGTGAGTGTTGAGTAGGCAAGGGAGACCTGTTCCACCTTCCATGAGAGCTGTTAATTTCTAGATGTGTTTACATTAAAGGAAGCACTGTGGGTTCCATGGCTGGAGCAGGGAGCCAATCGTTTATTTGGTCTGCATGCCAGACATTCGTCTAGTCATCCTGCTGGTGAAGATTAGTTCTCTCCCTCTGACAAAACGAGACAGATTTTGCTTGCTTGCATATGATCTGCAGCGTTGCCCATTGCAGCACCCTCCGCTATTGTAATCTGCTGTTTCTGCTCCAGGATGTGGTAAGGTGGCCCCATCTGAGAGCGTGATGTTTTCTAATCCCAACCCACACACGGATGTCAAAGTATTTGTGTTCTTTGGAGTGTTATGTTCTCCCACCAGCAGTCACTAAGCCAGGAAAACATGAGGGTATTTTGCAATAGCTTTTGGAGTATACATTTTTATTTTTCAGTTGAGATTTCTAGTATTTATATTTTGAAGGTCAGGTGTGATGTCACAGTCTTAGTCATTAACGGTCTACCTATTGCTGAGTGTATAGCTCCCTCAAGTCCGGGCCTGCAGTGCTTTTACGCAGATGAATGTGCGTATGTGCCAGATGGTGAGAAGCTGCATCAGAGCCAGCGCGGAGAGTACCCAAAAATATGCTACTTTCCATCATTCCAACGAGAGACTATGGAAGCAACTTCAGTCATGATGAATGAGAATAGTAAATAGAATTGTTCAGTGAATTTTAGTGATGTGATTATTTGCAAGTGTTCCCTCCCTAGGAGCCTACCTTTCTGTCTTTTTTGTTTCCCCTTCCCTTCTCTCCCTTTCTCTCTCCTTCCTTCCCTTCCCTCTCTCCCCTACCCCACCTTCTTTCTTATTTTCTCACTTTAGTATCTTCATAACTCAGAAGACTCTTTGACTGTTTGGAAATGAGGTGGAGGATTATTGATTAGGGAATTTCTGATGCTTTTTTCTACTCACAGTTAAATGCCAATATAAAGACTTCTTTCATTTGACTTCTCTCAGTGACCATTTATCTCTGCAGAAATACTGTTATGGATTAGAGGCTGGGATTCAAAAGACAGGGGGTACAAATTGACTATTCTTTTGGCAAAACTTTAATAAATTGCTGTTTTTGTGCCAAGCAATTAATGCTGTATTTAATCTCTGTAACAAGTCTATTAGAGACTCACATTACAGCTGATAAGTGGCAAAACCAAGATACAAAACCATGCAGCCTGATGCTAGACCCTGTGTCCTTGACCCTTGTGTTCTGCTGCCTGAGATGAGAGCCCCATAGAGAGAGAGCCAGTTAGAAGCAAGTCACAGGTCATTCCCACACTCAAGGGGAAAGGACTGCACAAGACGACAAATGTCAGGAAACACGGATCACAGAGGGGCTGCTCTAGTGAGCCTGCCACGGAGATGTGCAGCTGGCGACACAGACACTCAAGAGACTGAATTAGCATGGTAGTAATACATAGAGAAAGGCAGACTCAGATTCCAGAATTATGTCTAGGAAATAGGATTTCTTGCTCATACCTTATCTCATGTAAACCTCAAAATATCTCTCCGAAGTAGGTGCCCAGAAAATCCTTATTTCACAGAGGAGGACACAGGCTTTAAAAAGTTAAGTGCCTGTATAACATACATCCTAGCTCCAAAGCTGGGGTCTCAGCCTAGATTTGAATGCAAGATGTCAGTTCCCAGAGTTCAAAGGCTTAGCCATTTTCCTTTCCTTGGACTTTAAAAGTAGAGAGGATTTAAACGCAGAAAGGTAGCAAAATATTGAAAATAACTCTGAGATTTTAATCCATTTCAACTCAGGGAATGGGGGTGTTAACTAAAATAGAAATTTCTTCAGTGTCATTGTTAAAGTAATACATCCTGTGCATACACTGCATGTGCTGAGCGCTCAGCATGCACTATCACGTGGAACATTCCCAACAGCCTGTGATAATAACGCCCCTCCCTATTTTACAGATCAGGAAGCAGGACTGCACCTGTGCCCACTAAACTCTAGTTTCCACAAATGCAACACCTCTGATGTCTGGCACATAGATTTTAGAGTCATGATTTAAACTCACAACAGCACCACTCTGTCTCCTGGAGAAGACAGTGCATTCCATTGTAGCCCTAGTATTTCCGAGGCCATAGCAGGGTATTCAGATGTGGATGTTCAGCACATAGCTAAATTCTGTCAGTGGAGCTGGAGAAATAGGTCAAGGCTAGGATAACCTATCAAGGAGCATCCATGTGGAGATTAAAAAGCCTTCAAAAGGAATGAGATCATTAAGAGAGAAGGTATAAACCCTATAATAGAACCTTATGGAACACCTGTATTTAGAGATTGAGGGGAGGAAGAGGCATTTTAAAAAAAGCACCGAAGACAAATACATCAGAGAGATAAGATGGAGATGCCGATGTAAAAGCAAAGGAAGAGAGAAGGAGGGTTGTCAGCAAAATCAACCACCACAGAGTAATCAGAGAGCCTCAGAATTAAGGCAAGGTACATGAATGGGTGGATTTGGAGGTTGCTGATGGCTTTTGGATGAGCAAATTCAAGAAAACAGCCTGAGTGTCTGTGTGGATGGGAGGCCTGGGCTGTGAAGGAAAGACTGAGCAGTGAGGATGTAGAGCTCACCAGTGTAAACCTCTCTGTGATTTTGGACAAGCTAGTAGGGATAGCATGAGCAGTCTGACTATTTGAATAGGAGCAGCCTTGTGCATTGTCACCGGAAGGGAAGACTCAAGTAGGAAGAAACTAAAGATGGCAGAAAGACAATAGCCTGTTGAGCTGACAAAAAGAGAATGAGGACAGGACGCGTAATAGGAAGAGCAGTTCTCAGAAAGGGCAAGAGACGTGGTACCATTTGAGGCAGGAGAAGAGTCTGAAGAAAGTACAGAGAAGTAGAGGTTCAATACAAAAAAATGAGGGCCCTTAATTTTTTTTTTTTTTTAAAGAAGGAGGTTGAGGCAGACACCGGCCTGCAGTGTCCGCATCATTATGGATGAAATGAGACATTCACATGGACTACCGAGTCCAGTGGAGAAAAAGGGACAGCATGGATTTTCTCTCAAGGGGAGCAAAAGCCACGGCCCTTGCTTCAATGAGCTTTTGTCTTACTGGGCACATTACATGAAGGTCCTCATTAATTATGCACAGGTTCACTTTAGGTGGTTACCTTTTACAGACAACAAAGGAGTCAATGCCACCAATCATATCACAGAAGGATATTTGCAAATGAAAAGGGAAAAGTGGTCGAACTAGTTACTCTCATCCTAGGAAGGTTTAGCCTGGATTTTAGGAAGTTACAGTAAGTACTTGCTGTCTCAATTCAGGGTGAAGGAGTTTTTGGCAAAAGCAAGGCTTAGAGCAGTCCAGGCACAGTGCAGGCCTGATTCCCCGTGGGAGAACCTATCCATGGGCGTGGGTCCTGTGCATCTCCAAGTGGGAGCTGAGCCCACACCACGTAAAACAGTCTCCTACAGAGGTAAGTTCTTAGTACCTAGAAAGCAGAGGGAAAGATTTCATTCAGTATAGTAAAAAGTAGTTTAATTAATTAAGTCAACGGTTGACAAATGTTTATTAAATGCCTACTGTGGAATAAGCAGAAAATTTCATAGAGAAGACCACAAAGGATAAATATTAAAAAACATAATTTGGTAGCCAACCGAGAAGGAACAGTGAGAACGTGCAATAGAACCCCATGGTATGACTTCATAATTTTGCTCAGCTTCTGCAGAGCGGCTACTGAAAGAAGTTAATGGTGCAGCACTGAGCTGGGACCTGAAATGGTGAGAACAGCAGACAAGCATGGATTCTTTAGGCCAGCAAAGATAATACTGGCATGGCCTAAGCTAAGCAATGAGATGAATGAACACAGAGAAGAGTTAGAATCCAAAGACTGTGATTTTGTCCCTGGCTGGGAAGGTCAGTTGGCTGGAGTGTCATTCTGTACATCAGAAGGTCATGGGTTTGATTCCTGGTCAGGGCACAAACCTAAATTGCAAGTTCAGTCCCCAGTCAAGGTGCATGTAGGAGCCAATGGATCAGCGTTTCTCACATAAATGTTTCTTTCTCTCTCAAAAAAATAAAATAACAGCATATCCTCAGGTGAGTATAAAAAAAATTCCAAAGACTGTGATTAGGGTGTACACCAAGTTGCCAGAAATGAAGAAATAAAGTGCTTGTAATCAAAAAAGTTTGAGACTTTGAAGTCAAATAGTTCCAAATCAGGCACTTTATAATGTTCCTTCTCTGCAGTTTCTGAGGTTAAATAAGGAATTCTGCATGAAGCCAAGGTATGGACCAGAAGTAAAAATAAATGAATGAGAGGAGGTGGAGAAGATGACTGACTAGGCGCCTAAATCACCAGACAGGTGGGGTGTTCAGATAGAGGTCATAAACACAGCAACAAGAGTAGGGTTTGGATGTCAAGGTTCAAAAATACAGGTTGATGGAGGGAGAACAACAGTCCAAAAGTGACAGTAGGGAATAAGAATGTTTTGTGGGCTGATTGTGTCTTAAGAATTGGAAGTTCAACTTCTGAATCAATCTAAGACCGTAGGAGACTTTGCTTCACTGTAGAAGTAGGAGGCAAAGGCAACAGGAAGTGACCGAGAGGAGCAAGGGCGCGCTTCAGGAAGGGGAAGAGTTGGTTGGAATCTGGTGTAAGAATGGTTTCCTTGCCTTCTATCCTATCACTCCTTTACAGGTAACCTTTCTAATCCTTAAAATTATCCCTAGGGCATTATCCCCATTTTACAGACAACAAGAAAAAAATCTGTTTCTGAATGTGAATCTTGTCCTGATTGCAAAATCTGAAGTCTTTCCACCACAACACACTGGCTCTCTGGTCTTAAAGTGTTACTGCAGCTCTTAAGGACTAACTGCCTAGCATGTCTGACTTACATGGAATGGGTGTGAAACAATGTATTTCTTTTTATTTTTTAGTATAATTGACATATATTAGTTTCAGGTATATAACATGATTCAATATTTGCATATATTGCAAAATAATCACCACAGTAAGTCTGGTTAATATCCATCACCATAGTTACAGGTTCTTTTTCTTGTGATGAGAAATTTTAAGCTCTCTTAGCAACCTTCAGAGATGCAATATGGTATTATCTCCAGTCCGCATGCTATACATTCCATCCCCGTGACTTCTTTCTTTTATAACTGAAAGATTGTACCGTTTGACCCATTTTACCCACTTCCCACCCTGGCAACTACCGGTCTATTCTCTGTGTCTAGGAACTGTTTTTCTTGTTGGTTTTTGTTTTGTTTCAATATTGCACATTTAAGTGACATCACATAGTATTTGTCTTTTTCTATTCCACTTAGTGTAATGCCTGAGAGGTCTACCCGTGTTGTCATAAGTGGCAAAATGTCCTTTTTATGGAATATTCCAGTATGTGTATATACGCTTTCTTTATCCACTCATTTGTCAATAGCCACTAGGTTGCTTCCATGTCTTGGCTATTTTAAATGCGCTGCAGTGAACTTCGGGGTGCAGATATCTTCTTGAGTTAGTGTTTTTGTTTTCTTTGGATAAATATCCAGAAGTGGGTTTGCTAGATCACATAGTAGTTCTATTTTTAATTTTTTGAGGAGTGGTCATTCTGTTTTCCATAGTGGCTGAACCAATTTGCATTCCCATCTACAGTGCACAAGGGTTTCCTTTTGTCCACATCCTTGTGGACACTTGTTATTCCTTCTGGCATGCAAAGGTCATTATATGCAAAATGGTTTCCAAATGCCAAAGGAACAGAAAGGTCAAAGAACAATGCAGACAAGTCCAGCTTGTCTAGTTTTAATAGGGAACTTAGTTAAGGAAACACAGTCTTGGGCAGCAGCAGGACAGAAATTGAGTCCCTGTACTGCTCACCCCCAACACCATTTATGTTCTGTCCCTCTAAGAAATGGACCTACGTATTCTGAAAGGAATGCAGGGAGGGGTGATGGAGCAGAACAAGGGGACCAGATACTGGGGCTCTGACATCAGGGCAGGTCAAATATTGAGGGCACCTTGCCTCAGATGAAGGATTAGTGGCAGTTTGTGATTAACCTGAAACCTTTGTGCATATTCCAGAGTCAACGCCAGGGAGAAATGGGTGGGGCAGGGATTCAGGTTTTGTAGACTAGTTTTTAAATGGAGTCAGCTTTTTAAGATGAAGTCAACTCTATCTACCCACCTGTCTTTTTTTATGACAGCCATTCCAACAGGTATGAGGTGATATCTCATAGTGGCGTGGACTTGCAGTTCTCTCATGATCAGTGATGCTGAGCACCTTTTTGTGTACCTGCTGGCCATCAATATGTCTTCTTTTGAAAAATGCATATTCAGATCCTCTGCCCATTTTTAATTGGATTTTTGTTATGAGTTGTATGCACAGAGTATTTCTGTGTGTTTCTATTGAATTAGATTCACCTTTAAAAATTCTGTATGTTTGCATATCTGATACTGTATATTTAAATCTTAATTTTTCTTAAAAACATCTTGGACCCCTTTCTTCGGTGATGTTAAGGAAATTGCACATATGTCCTAGATGATCACATTGAATTTCTACAACTATATCCTAAAACACTCAGTTAATATTTATATTGCATTATTTTTCAGGTGTGAAAATGAAACCAAATTCAAAACAGAAGAAGTATTTTGGGCTTACAATTTCTGCCCTACTCCATACTCTTGGACTGCGCTTTTGGGCCTCATTTTATACCTTGTTTTCTTCGCACCTGGTAAACAAGCCTTCATTGTTACTGTTGTGTTAGTTAAATTGTCTCTTCTTAAAAGAGACAAGCTACTCTTTTTAAAATTCCTTATATACTGCTTACCTGAAAAATTTAATTTCATATTTCTCAGGAATGGGACCAATGCCTTGGACTGTGAATTCTGAAATATATCCCCTTTGGGCAAGAAGTACAGGAAATGCGTGCTCATCCGGAATAAACTGGATTTTCAATGTTCTGGTTTCACTGACATTTTTACACACAGCAGAGTACCTTACATATTATGGTAAGAGGATATTTTTTTCAGGTATATATTGTTTTTATTTTTCCTACTTTGTTTTTAGATATGCTGTCATTTGTGATTGAAAGACTACATCATTATATTTTTGCTGTTATAAATATCTCTACATGGCTTTCTCGTTCCCCCGGGTCCTTGGACATGCACCGGGGGAAGGTGAGAGGAACTGTCCCTTCCAAAGCAGCACTGCTGCTTGTCCCCCAGAGCTTCCCAGCTCCTAGCCACCCGCCCACTTTCCCAGCCCAGACATCCCCCAGCTGTCTCCCCAGCTGGAAATCTTCATGGCACAGCTTTGACTTTATTGAAGAGACAGAACAGAGAAGTGGGGGAAAAGTATAGGCAGGGAGTCTGGGGCCAGTGCTTGAGGATGCCCCATGGCAGGGATGGAGTCATGTCCAGGAGCAGAAGTAGGGCTGAAAGCAGCCCCTGCAAATGCAGTGCTGCGAGTTGTGCCTTCCGCTGCATCATCCGTGCTTTCAGGGCAGCGCATGCGCCTTTTGGTATCACCAGGACCAGCTCTTACCCTGCCAGAACTGTACACATGTCAGGAGTGTTCAAGTGAAAATGTGTGGAGACCATAACTCAGAGAAACAATATCGGGAAGTGG
Organism: Anoura caudifer; assembly: GCA_004027475.1. Taxonomy (NCBI): domain Eukaryota; kingdom Metazoa; phylum Chordata; class Mammalia; order Chiroptera; family Phyllostomidae; genus Anoura; species Anoura caudifer. The sequence goes on from PVKU01002084.1 coordinate 36,170, forward strand.
CTGAGAAAACTTGGGGAAGCTACATCAAGTCCATTTTTACTAAAGTGAAAAGACTTTCTCTTCAGCGGGAGGATTTCTTCATTGTATGAGTTTATAAGCTGTGGTTGGATTCTAAATGATAAGCCTCTGTGGTGTCCGCGGAAGGCCTGCCACTCAGACCATTCCCCGACTGCCTCCCGCATCCCTGCTGCGTCCCTCACCGCATCCGTGAATTTCTGTTTTCGGGAACAGGTTCAATTGCCCGCTCCCCCACCCCTCACTACGAAACCATGAATGCCTTGTGCTCAGGCCAGGACGAGGCCTTGTTCACCGTTACACTCCCAGTCCCTTCGGTGCCTCTTAGTCACTTGAGACCTCGGAGTGTTGAGCAGATGAGTAATACATGGATGAATTTTGTAGATGAATGACGAATATAAGAAACACTATAAAAATCTATCCCTCCTCTCTTCTAAACATGCTGAGCTGCTATTTAGTTTTATATAATATATATCTAAAGGTTTATTACCTTTATAAAATGCTTCTTTCAGTCACCATTTGGAACATTTAGAAATATTAGTATAATAAATATTTACTCATATTTGCTGACTGTTGAGAATACTTAACATTCAAAAACTTAAATACAGACTGGTATCCTGAGACAGTACTTTTTGTGGAAAGGCATAGACCAAATAAGTCACGGTAAAACACTTGATAGCAAGCCTCCTCTTTCTTGAACTGATGCTGCCAGAAAAACGTGAGGCAACAGAAGTAAATGTTAACCAGGGCACAGCCAGGCTTCTTTCAAAACTATGCATTTGGAAGAAGCTCCTTGCTTTGCATGAAGTCAGGCTTCTGTCAGGACGGCGCACTGGTCCATTAGGGCTACTGCTGGCTAACGGAGGAACGATATTTCAGTTCAGGTTGTTTTTTTCCCTGTTTTTGGATCTACATTTTAATCTGTATGTCATAATTTATGTCAGGTATATATTTCTATTCCTGATTTAATGAATACATACCGTAATGTTGTATGTTTGTGGAAATACCATGTCTTCTTTTATTCCCTCCTTTTTTTATTGTTTCATAAAACCTCAAATTTTGATTCCTTCTGAAACTGTACTGCTCAGTCTTCCTTGGCGCCCACTCAGTAATGTGTATTACTGAAAATTGTTAAAATGTCACCAGATACCATTTTATGTCATGTGTGACTAAATAGAAGCCTTGGAGAGCACTGACATGATCTGTGATTCCCCATTTTGTATGATTCGATTAAACATGTATTTTAATCTGAAACTTAATATAGGACTCTAATAAAATTGATTTCCATCAGAATAAAGCTGAGGAATATCTCTGCACTGTTTGACAGTCCTGCCAAACTCAGTAGAGACATCTCTTTTTTTCATTTTCATTCCAAGAGGGAATAATTACGGTAGTTACGTAACTGACTTGCCCATTACTTGGAGCAGGTCGCAGCCTCCTGGGCACCCCCTACCTCTGGCTTACTCACACATCTCACTAGGGGAAGCCACAGAGGCACTTTTGGCATTTGCCTGCTTTAGATTCCTCAGATTTTACCATAGGATCTTGTATCTTAGTAGAACTTCCTTGATATTATTTAGCTTTGGGCATGTGGGTCACAAGCCAAAAGCTACATGGCTGTTAACAGTCATCCCAACTATCAAGGTGTTTTAGCACTGACAGATGTGATTAGTCTTCTAATCATGCCACTAGTCCTAAGTTGTGTGAGATGATGCATATTTCCTCAATATTACATTTTATAAAGCCAAACTAGGTTTGGTGTCTTACATGAGTTTTGCAGCCTGATTTAATCTAAAATATTTTATCACCTGCACTTGTTTATTCCTATATTATCATCGTGATTGCCATCCTTTCTTTGTCCCTCTCCATTAAAGATTCCGTTTCTCTTCTTACCTCCAGTTTTGATTATCTGTGATTGGAACACAGGATTTCATTTCCTTTCATTTTCTTTCTCAAAATTCCCACAGTCTCCAAGAACTAGATTGTCAGGGTCACCCTTTTGATGAAAACATTTCCAATTTATTAGTCAGACTAATCTTGTTCTGTTCTATCTCTAATAGAAACTCTTCTTCCCTTGTCTTTCAGTAGAATTTAATAACACTAACTTTTTTGAGCAACTAGCATCCAAACTTCTAATAGGCATGCCACGTACTACCATGGTTTTGTTAGAACATTGATGAAATACCATATGAACTTAACTCTTACTTATATCAATTAGCCCATGGTAAAATGGATTTTGTTACACAGTTAACCCTTGAACAACACAATTTGACCTGCACAGTTCCACTTATACATATGGATTTTTTCAATAAATACAGTACTGCAAATGTTTTGTCTCTTCCTTATAATTTCCTTAATCTTTTTTATAGCTCTTTTATTGTAAGAATACAGTATATAATGCATACAACATATAAAATATGTGGTAATCAACTACGTTAATGGTAAAGCTGCCAGTGAACACTAGGCCATCAGTGAAGTTTTGGGGGAGGCTAAAGTTACATGCATAGGGCGTAGGGGCTCCTAACCCCCACGTTGATTCAAGAATCAACCACACATCGTTTTACCTCAGCCCCAAGAACATCGTGATGACGTTAAGTGAGGACTTACTGTATATAATTTTCCACCTCAGGGGCCTTCTTCCTGTACGCTGGATTCGCTGCTGTGGGACTCCTTTTCATCTATGGCTGTCTTCCTGAGACCAAAGGGAAAAAACTGGAAGAAATTGAATCACTCTTTGACAACAGGCTATGTACGTGTGGCGCTTCCGATTCTGACGAAGGGAGATACATTGAATATATTCGGGTAAAGGGGAGTAACTACCATCTTTCTGACAACGATGCTTCTGATGTGGAATAATTTTCAACTGCTGATACCTGTAGTTATTTTTAAAACCTTGGGAGAAAAGAGCAGCAATTGGTGACCTCACTGCCCTGCTTCTAATCTGGTTCTTTCCACAGTCTAGTTTGGAATGACTTCATATTCTAGAATCTTTGATTAGGAGGAAGATAACAACCATGTTGACATTTTTTTCATAAGCAGAGATGTAAAAAAAAATATTTACAGAGCTTTTAAAATAAGAATCATTGAACAAATTGTGTAATTCCTTCCTGAGATAATCTAAAATGAATATTGTATCCAGTGACTTCAGTGGTATCCGTTTATCCTAAACCATATATAATCATTAGTGGCAATGGAGTCATTGGTACTTTAACTGCATCATATATGTATGATATAAAGAAGGATTCTAGGATATGGACTAAGGATTGTTGTCCATCAAAACACGGCCTATTGGCCCTAAATTTTCCTAAGGACAAGTATTGTACCTGTGATCAGCTGTTAGAAAGTAAATTCCATTTAAGCTTTCGACAAATTAAAAAGTGCCTCCTACAAGGGCACAGCTGTCTTATCTCCTTTGAATTCCACATTTTGGTTTCTCTCTCCAGTTCCGATCTTGAGAGTTCTTCAGAAACTGACTCTGCACAGAATCTTTTGAACATTATGAAAAGCAGGTCTTTTAGGGTATATTTTCATACATATTTTTTGCATCAGTGATAAGTGTACATTTGCACAGATAAGCTAGCAAGTTTTGATAAGTATATTTTATTGCTAGAAAGAGAAAAGATTTTTATGGATCCCTAATTGAGTTAGTATGCAACTTAAGTATGTAACTATAAATAAAAATAGCACTAGATCTTCAGCTGCATTTCAGGGTCAGTTTTTGTTCATGCCAAAATCACCTGATACTCACCATGCCTTTGCTAACCAGCTTCTTAAGTCCTGCTATTTGTGCCTTCATTCATGGTCTATAAATAGCTGATAGCAGACTACTCTCCCCTTCATTCATTCAAATAATCTCTGGAACAAAAAAGGCAGGAAATCAGTGACAAAAATCCTCCTGCTGCTATTTAATTAAATAGTAGGACTTATTTTTAACTTATTTTAACTTTTTATTACCATATTTTGCCGTATATAATGCACTCCCAGGTATAATGCATACTCACGTTTTGGGCCCAAACTTTAAGGGAAAAAATCTTTTGTTTTAATTTTTAATTCAAATGTTTTGTATTTATATTTAGAAAGAAAACTGATTATTGTATTCCAGGGTATTATTTTGCATACAGATATTGTTATTGCCTTCTAGAGTTACACTTTTAATGCATAAGCATAAATAAAGCAATTAAAAGCATTTATACAGATACGGAATTAGTGCTACATATATATAAGGCACATCCTTATTTTTCCCTCAAAAATTTGCATAAAAAGGTGCGTATTATACACAGCAAAATATGGTAATCTTCCTAAAAAATTGTCTCATTTTCTACTTAACAGTACTTGTCTTTTGTTACTCTGAGACCGTAAACTGGTTTTCATTTTGCACATCCTTTCTCAGTTTCCATGAAAAGTTACTTCGCACAGTCCCCCCACCAAAAAAATACATAGATTTTTCATGGGTGTTTCCTTTTACTCATGCTTAGCTTTAATGTTTTTCTTTCTTGTCTAAAAATTGGGATTTTTCTATTGGAACAGATTAATGGTTCTCACGTAACACGTGTCTTCAAGAAATGTTGACTTTCTCCATTTCTATAATGTCTTTTCAAAGTATTTGGTTTTTTGTGTTCCTTCATCAGGGAACTCTAATCTTTGCTCTTATATTAAAGAATTACATGGTATGTACAAAATTACCTGCTAGTCCCAATGAAATTATGAATGACTCTTCTGTGGACAGTTAGGAATGCATAAGTTTGATGCATTTTAACATGGCTCTAAACATCTAATAAGGTAGGCTTAGGAGTGAAAAGGTGACTGTTTCTAAATTCACTGTGTTTCTGCCAATCTCTAGGGTGTTTTCTAATCCTCTTTAAGTCTGGTTTGCTCCTATCCAATGTCAAAGCCAAGAGGGTAGCCAAGGAGTCTCATTCTCTAGTCACCAAGTCTATGATGCACTTTACTGGACTAAAAAATGTTCTCCTCTGATCATCGCAAATAATAAAAGATTTTATTTAACAGTGTTTTTTTCTTTGAATTAAGTGCTTTGACCATTGATTTTTTAAGGGGATATTAATATTAATTTGCCCCATAAAAGCTGATGTGATTTCATAGAGAAAATTAGTATTCTATTGCTATTTCTCATTTGTGTAATACTTCACACAGGTGAACTAGGAAAGGAGCTATTGTGTGTTAAAATCAAAATATGACAGGGAGGAGAAGTATTTAGAACAATGAAATACTCAAAGAATTTTTCTGATTTATCTAAGTAATTGTCTTAGTTCTCCTGATTATATATTATACACAGCATTAACTCAGCTGGACTGAAAGCACAGTCACTTTATTAAAGGAGAAACTCGACTCACTATTTTGTAGAGCAGAACATGGCCTGTTCTCCCTGACAGAAGTAAATGGTGTTTTCAACTTTATATCCATAAATGCACATAATAACAGGGAAAATTAGCCACAGTTCTCCTCTGTTCTCCTCAACCCCTTCTTTAAAGGACTATATGTTATTTATATAGTGATCAAGATAATGTTCCATATCTTTGAAGTACAGAGAGGCGCAGTATAAGAATTATTTATAATCTTTTTAAAACAAAATGATTACTTGAAATGGAACCTTATACAATTAGGTATTATTTTTAGATTCAGTGAATATTTATATAAAAAATTTAACCTACGAATTTTGAAGGTTTTTAATATTATGCACCTTTTAAGTTGTCAGCATCTTTAGCATCCACTATCAACTTAAAAACATTCCATTTGAAATATCAAATCTATATTTTTAGGATAATTTATATATGGTGGTATTTAACCTACCATATTAAAATGCATTAAACATCATGCTTTTAACTAAAATTATAGGCTTGATTCTCAACATGCTGCAAATTCAATAAATATATATTAAGTTTTAGGAAAACACAGTGAAGAAAGCCCTATTGAGGCTAATGAGCTGGCTGGCTGATGCATCTGCACAACACTTGAGAATATAACTTTTCATCCTCATCTGAACACTTAAGTCTAAAGACGATGTCAGATAAGGATTTGGTATCAACATTCTTCTTCAATATAAGCATTCCTGTTAATTTTGATTGTTACACTTTAGTCAATAATTGTCCAACACATGATGTTTTATGTATATGTAAGAGATCTAAATTAAAACTAGGTTTAAAAGGTTTGAAATTTTGTGCCCAATCATTTGCAGTAGTTAGTTCACTGATGGAAAATGCTATGAAAATAATGCTATCAAGTGCTTTCCCATAACCTTATTTTACCACTGAACAAAATTTAAGTATATGAATCAATATGTTTTTGAGTTATTCACTCTAAATGGAAAATCCATGAAAGCAAAGAATTCAGAAATTATTTACTCTAATTTCAAAATCAGTTATGCAGAGGAAGAATGAACAGGAAAAATACGGGCTGACAACCTACCCTTTTTCTTTTTCCACAGTAAGTAAAATTGAATGTATTATAATAACCCATGGATCCTGGGGGAAGGTACGCTAGGAAATGCTGTCCATATGTTATGTAAGAAAATCTCACAGTGCAATGGCATTAGTATAAATACTGTAATACAGTGAGGGGACTGGAAGGATTATCTTCATTTTATTATAATCAGTTTTTTAACCTTTCTTCTACTTACAAAATCTCAAATTATATTAAGCATCCAGTAACTGACAGTTGTTGTAATGAGTTTTCAATTACCAAATTCCAATCTTTTCACTAACAACAAATGCATGAATGACATGCCAGGCCAGGAGCAGAGAATTCCTAATATATGCTCTATAGCAAAGTGTATTAAATTGTGGATAAAATCTACAGCTCATGTGTAAGTGCTGCCTATAAAAAGACTCAAAATTGTTCTGTGGATTAATTTTAATGTCCTGTTTTCTGTCACTTTCTATTAATTTTCTTAGTCTCCTATATAGTACAGTTAAGCTAATTGATGAAGTGATTCTGGTTGTAGCAGTGTATCAATAGTCAGAATATTCCATCCTGGGTGGGCAATATTGCTGCTGTTTTCTAGAAATAGCAATCATTTAAAAATGCCAAATGGCTAACTGCTACCAACTCTTCTATGTTGTCCCTCAGAGAAGGAAAGTTTTGTGTGCCAATAATCATCACAGAGATATTTTATAAGTGTTAATGATGTTCAGAAGTACATGAAAGAAATTTATCCTAATTTGCTTGTGAGTGTAAAACAATATAACTCCTATAAATCTTTACTTTGTGTGTATAAAATAGTCTGTTGTATTTGAGTAATTTGGTCTATGGAATGTTAAATATACCTACCTTCATTTAGCAGTAATATTCAAATTTTTATTTTAGACAGTTAAATTTATGTGTTTGATTTTTGTCATATCAATATTAATGAGAAAAAGAAATGCAGCGTACAAGTAAAGGTACAAACCAATATTTTGTAAGGTTTTAAAATTTTAGCAAATTTTAATAATAATCAAATGTCATCCCATTTCAATTAAAACATTAAAAAAGATGAGATTTAACTCTAGCCAAAGTAGAAATTTATATTTATGTGTCCAAGCTGGTTCCTAGCAGCTTTTGGATTTTATCTCTCTTTATGTTATAATATCTTTTATTTATAATGTTCAAATTTCTATTTGGAAGCTCTAATGTATATCTAGATTAAATCAAAAGTTTTATGCTTTTTAAATGTTTTCAAAATGTATATTTTAATTTCTGGGTGCATGTTATACAGTGTTTAATATTCATGTCTTGGCAAATCCAATAGAAATATTTATTCCTACATGTGACATATGGAATATCTCTTAAAAATTATGACTATGTATCATTTCCTTCAAAGTCATTTAATTCTAGCCTATAGCTGTATCAACAGTATTGTATATTTTATGGAAATTTAGTGATGTATATGTAAATGTTTTTTAAGTTATTTTATTGAAGTTCAATCTTTACATAAAATTAAAATGTTTTTTTAAAAAAATGTGTCAGTGCCAGAACTGTAAATGAAAATAATCAAATAAAAGTTAAGAAAATTCATTACTCATTTATCTTCCCTGCACTTTTGTATTTTCTCTAATTCTCTTCCTCAGATTTTAAGGTCTAGGCTCCACAGTAAAAACATCTGCAAGGAAGTATTTATGCAATCCTATCATTTCAATGTTATTTTACCTATTTTGATCATGTGTAAACACATCTTAAGGGTATTTTATAATACCTAAAAATTGTCCCAAGGAACTATTGTAAATAGTTAGCTATAGAATTTTGAAATGAAGTGTTTAGGAACCCATGAAATAATTATTTCTGGTTGGTGTCAGAACCAGATGTTAATATGAACCATTGTGTTGTATTGACAAAAAATTTTTTTGGTTGTTGCTTTGCAAATGAGAACAAATTACCTGCTGGGGGACCAGCCAGCTGACAGTCCTTAGGGAACTCTATTATTGCTCTCCATTACCATTCTGCCCCAACCGTAACTTTTATTAGTAAGCATTATATTATTGTTTGATCTGGGTCGCTACTCAACTTACCTCCACAGTTAGGGTGTGCCATCCGGAGCCCAGCTGCAGAAAGAGCCCAAGCGGATCCTTTGAGGACATTAGATCCGCTGTCATTCAAAGGCTTATGGTGGAACTGCAACTTAACCGAGGATTCTTGATAATCCCATAAATTATGCACAAAATGTCCACTCGCCTGGACAAGTGAATAGTGCAGTACATGTCTGAATCAGTGGTCAGAAACATCTTCATTTAATTGTCCAATCTTGTGGGGTAAACATCATCCTTTTATCAACACTAAAACTTATTTTGGTGACTTGCTGATGATTACACACTAGGAAGTGGAACAAAACTTTCTGCAATGACTAGTCCAACAGTCTTCCTCTCGGTCCTCACTTGGAATTTCTTGTCAAATCCAGGCAGAAAGATTAAAACACGGAGACATTGTGGAACTCCTGTATTATAACTGAAAGAGTGTGCGTAAATGAATTACATACCTCATTTTAAACTGGGCTATAGACACAAATCCTGAAAACTTTTGATTTGGGATTCTTTTCCAAATATGAAGCAGTCTATGGTACATTGTTCAAGAGATCAGAGTGAAAGCAAATTGTCTAGGTTTGAATCCCAGCTTTCAACTTGCTGCCTAGTAACCTAAACTACACTGGGTTACTCTTTGCCCCACTGCCTCGTCTATGAAATGGAGATATCATTGCTATCATCTGTGTGTTGGGGGTTACATCCGTCAATCAGGTAAAGCACTTAATGCGGTGACATGAAGTGCTGGATGACTGTTGGCTCTTCTTCATATCATCATCCATATGCTGTCCCCGATGCTGCTAAGGCTACGATGTCCAAAGTACAAGCATTGTGCTTATAAATTCCCTTTCTGGGAACAATTGCTACACACAGGACCACATGGGCCTCTTTGGCGTATGTCATGCAGGCTGTGTGACCAGCAGCCACGCCCCCTGCTGTCCAGAACAGTCTGAGCTGCTCTGGCTGACTAGCCTGATGTCCATGTGTCTTTCTGCAGCTTTTCCATGAATATCCTCCTGAATGGCACTGTTGATAAGACATTCCCATAGTCCCTAGATGAACAGCATTTAATATACAATTTCTATTCATGTAATCTCTCAGTCAGCAAAAATAATTTTAGAAAATTTCTCAGTCACTTATCCTTTAAATTCCTTTCAGCATTTAAAAATAATTTTTGAAATCCTCTCCAAATGAAAACCGACACTAACCCTTCACTGATTGGTTATATTGAAATTAAATTCATATTGCTACAGATGCTATGAATTCAATATGAAACATCGATGTCATTTTTTCCTGTAATATTTCATGTACTTTTCCATTATACTTACAAAAATTAATTTCAGATGATTTTACACTGCACAGAGTAAATGTTTTACATAAAATATTAGCATGCTTTTAGCAAGCAGACACTCAGCTCACACACACAAAAATAAAAAACCCTCGTAGACAGAGACAACAGTATAGTACAGTGGTTACCAGAGGAGAGGCAGGTTGTCGGGAGGCAGCAAAAAGCGTCAGATATCTGGACGTGGAAGGAGATTTGATGTGGGTGGTAAACACACAATGCGATACACAGATGATGCATTACGGAATTGTACACTTGAAACCTGTATGATTTTACAAACCAATGTCACCTCAATAAACTTTTTAAAACAGACTTGCAGTTCAAGGGCCCTCACTGGTGGCACAGGCATCACCTGTGAGTTTGTTACGAATGCACATCAGGAAGTGCAATTGACATGTAAAGCATGTAAGTTTAAGGCACACAACTTACTGATCTGATACATGGATTTTAGCTAACACCTCTATCACATCACTTTTGTGTGTGTGCGTGTGCGTGTGCGGGGGGGGAACGATTAAGATGGGTTCTCAACTTTCAAGGTGAAAATGCCATATCGTTGCTATAGTCACGAAGGTGTGCATCAGGTGTCCAGGACCTATTTATCTATAATATCTCCATTTGTGCCCTTAAATAGCATCTCCCCATTTGTCCCAACCCCAGACTCCGGTAACCACCATTCCACTCTTTCTACCAGTTCAAATTTTTTAGGTCAGGAAACTTAAACTCTCCAGTATTTCTGAAGCACATGACAGTGCAGGAACCACTCATTAGGATTTTGAAATCTCTGCTTTGGAAAGGAAATTAGCATCATGTTCTTTCAAAAGGTGAGCTCACCTAGTGAATAATGTATAATGGATTGAGTAGATTTATATGCAAGTTACTTCGGAATTCATAATGCTAAGTCATTTCCACCCCAGGGGCTTTGCACGGAATGTTATCTGTGCCTTATATGCTTGTTGCCCCTTCTTTGTGGGTCTAGTGCCTTTTTATCATTCAGGTATCAGCTCAGAATCATCTCCCTGAGAGCCTGCCTTGGCCGCACATTTTAATTGCGCCCTTCCTGCCCAATACATTGTCATGCAACTTTTATTTTCTTCCTAGTATTCATCACTACTTGAAAAGTAGTTTTATTTCTTGCCTGCTTCTACCACTAGAATATACATCGCACAAGAACAAGGAACTTTCATTATTTCCTACCAACCCATCAGTACCTTGTAAAGTACCAAGCATGTAGTATGTGCTCAATAAGTAAACATTTGAAGAATGAATGGAAGCATGCATCACAGGTGCTCATGTGGGCCACACGGAGCAATGGAAATGTTTCCTGGGCTGGGAAAAAATGACACCATGGCACCAGGTCAATATCAACAAGCGTGCTTTGTAGATGAACCATAGCATAGCAAAGCTGTTTTAATCCAGCAGCTAATTCCTTACAGTACATGAATTCACGTGTATTCACAAACACATCAGCATGACAAATTTGTATAGGAGACCATTCTGGGTGGCATTAGCCCAGACACGACCCAAGTCCACGAATAGGTTCTCCCGTGGGGAATCAGGCCTGCATTGTAACCTAGGCTACTTTGAGACCTGCTTTTGCTAAAACTCCCTCACCCTGAATTGAGGCAGCAAATGTTTACTGCATATCTTTAAAGTAACTTCCTAAATTCCATGCTAAACCTTCCAAGGACGAGTGTAACCAGTTCAACTGCTTTTCCCTTTGCATTTGCAAATACCCTTCTTCTGTGATGTGATTAGCAGCATCCTCTCCTTTGTTTTCTGTAAAAGGTAACCACCTAAAGTGAACCTGTGCATAGTAAATGAGGACCATCATGTAATGTGCCCAGAAAAGCAATAAAAGATTGTCAAGGCAAGGGTCTGCACTCTCCCCTTGAGCGAGTGGCCATGCCGTCCCCTTTTCTCCACAGGACTCAGTAGGCCGCGTGAATTTGTCTCATCTCATCCATAACACCTCGGACCCCATGAGCCGGGGGTCTGCATCAAAATTTGGTTCATTTCTTGTGAGTCATGTTAAAAGAGGGAAAAACCTAATAAGAAATGTCATTAAATATTAGGATAGCTAAGTTGGGAGTTGCTTGTTTTGTGGTAAATTATTCTATTTCTGCACTTTATTTATAAAGTAACTCACCTAGTATGCCAGATCCTTTATCTAGTAAGTCCTCAATTAAGGTTGTCAACAGGTTCTGTGATTTTAAGTGAAAAAGATGTTAACGAAACCAGTTTTACCATAAACTAATTGATATAAAAAGGAATTAAGTTCCTATAGCATCTAATCAACATCACAATGAAACATTAAAGGAAACGATGGTATATGAGGACCTCCTGTATTCATCATCTCATTCTGTCCTCACAGAAACCCTGTATCTGAAGTACCATTGCTCCCCCAGTATTACGGATGAGGGTCTGCTGTGTCCTGGGAAGGAAAGTAACTTATATTAAGTAGCACAGCTTGCTGTCTGACCTTAGGCCCAGGTCAGTTTGTGCCAAAGTCATTTTTAGCCACTACACTTTATTGTTTCTTTTCTACAATGAGCTTTATATGGAAAATTTTATTGCTCCCTCTACCTGAACAGATAACAAAACAAGGCCCTTATATATGCTGTCTACAAGAGACTCACTTCAGAGTGAGACACACACAGACTGAAAGTATAGATGGCAAAAGATATTTCACAAAAACGGAAACAAACGAAAAAAAGCTGGTGTGATAACACTTACACCAGACAAAATATACTCTAAAGCAAACACTATAACAAGAAACAAAGAACGACCCAGCAATTCCACTTCTGGGCATTTATATCTCCGGACAAACCCAAAATACTAAATTGAAAAGATATATACACGTATGATCACTGCAGCATTACTTACAATAACCAAGACATGCAAGCACTAAATGTCCATTAATAAATGAATGGCTGAAGAAGTAGTGCATACATACAATGAAGTACGTATGATTCTGCCACAAAATAAATAAATAAATGAAATCTTGCTATCTGCTAGAACATGCATGGACCTAGAGGGTCTTCTGCTGAGTGAAGTCAGTCAAACAGAGAAAGACAAAACCCAGATAAATCTAAAAAAAACAAAATAAATGAATAAGCAGACCAGAAACAGATTCATGCATACAGAGAACGTTCTGACAGTTGCCAGATGGGAGGAGGGTTGGGGGGATGTGTGCGAGAGGTAAAGACATTAAGTACAAATTGGGAATTAGAGAATTGTCACGAGGATGTAAAGTACAGCGCACGGAATTTAGGCAATGATACCGTAATAACTGTGAGTGGTGTCTGCTGAGAACTAGGTTTATCCGGGTGGTCAGTTTGTAAGTTACATAAATGTCTAACCACTGGGCTGTACACCTGAACCTAATACAACATTGCACATCAACTGTAATTGAAAAATAAAAACTTATTTTTAAAAATAAAAAATAAAACTGTAAGATCTAACATCAGAATTGCCGTAAGTCTTTTCCATTCATGCTTACAGGTCTTAATTTTTTTCAAGTATGGAAACAATCAGTGGCCCTCGTTTTACTATATATTTCATATATTTTCCGTGAAGACAATGTACTATTACTTTCTGTGTTACTGAACCAGGTTTTCTTAGTTCTCAACTTCATGTACATGATTACATTTTTAATGGTAGATTCTCTCCATGGACCCCCAAACCTGAGTCACAAGAAAGAATGTAGCAACAACAGCAGGCAGCAGAAAACAAGGCATTGTTCTCAGCTCTGGAGAACAATGCAAATCAAATGAATGGTGCGTGCCCTCTGTGGATAATCTCACGGTCAATGACTAGAAATCTACATCAACATCAAAACCAAGTAAAGCACAACTGTCAGGAGCACAGGCTTTGGAGTCAGATCTTTGACTGGAATCCTGTCTCCATTATTGACTGTACTTCCTTGGGAAAGCCACTCCCCCCAATTAAACCTCACTTTTCTTATCTACACAGTGGAGATAATCATCCTAATGTTGTTGTGAGGATTAAAAGGGGTAATCTATGTAAGTCACTTTTAATCTTTCACACAGTTAAGGTCAATCAACAAATAATGACTGTTTACTATGTATCAGGTACAATTCCAAGGAATGGGTGACTGTCAACCTGTAAAACTTACACACAGCTCAATATACTTTAATAGTTATGGAGTCACAGTCAAGGTGAAGTGAAAGCAATACCAGTTATAAACTCCACAGTCAGAAAGTAACTAAGGTAAATAAAGCAACACCAACAGGGGAGCTGTGAAATGATCCAACTGTATTTCTAGAATGAGGCTGCATCAAAAGAGCCAGACGCAAGCAGTGTGGGTTGTGTTCCAATTCATTAGTAGCACCAACTGAGTTTACTAAGTGCCCACTGTGTGAAAAGAACTATTTTAGGCCCTATACATTTTAAAACATAGTGCAAAATAAAGCTCTCAACAGTAAATGTAGCAATGTGAATAATAAAACATGTAAACATGAACTGTTCCAGTCATCTAATGCTGTGTAACAAATCACCTCAAAACTGTTAGCGGCTGACAACAATCTATTTTGATCATAAATAATGCAGCAGGGCTAGCAGGAACAGTTTATTTCTGCACATCTTTGGCTGGGGGTTACTGAAAGCAGGGGGCTAATTCACTTACACATCTGGCGCCTGGCCTGAGAAAACCCAAAGGGCTGGGGTTGGGAAAGCTGGGGCTCCTCGGGGATCTTACTCTAACTCCACCCCGTCTTTCCACGTGGTCTCTCCAGCACGGAGGCTTTACAATAGCCAGACTTCTTGAATGGCAGCTCACATGTGCCCTGAAAGAGGGACAGAGAAAGGAATAACCATATCATGTTTTTCACACCAGTGCCTGGAAGTCATTCAACATCACCTTCACCTCATTCAGTTTGTTAGAAGTCAGTCACTATGGCTCACCCATATCAAAGGAAGAGAAATTAGGCTCCCCTTAGATGCCTAGCAAAAGCAGGGGAGTTAAAAAAATTGCAAACAGACCCTCTGGTTTCAAATTATTCATATTCCTTTTGTATGCCAAATACACTGCCCACTTCCCCACCTCTGCAAAAGGCTCACCTATTACAGCATCAGGCATAGATTCAAAGTCTCGAATCTCACCCAAGTGTATATGAGACTCTCCAAACACTACTTACCAAGCCAAGCACAGCTCCTCAAGTATAGCTATTCTCAGTATGAAGACCTAGTGAGCTAAAGAGACAAGTTGTATGTTTTCTGCACACAAACATTCTGTGGTAGAAGAGGTATAACATAGACTTTCCATTGAAAGGAGGGGAAAGGGGGGCAAACAGGAGTCACCAATCCTTAACAATTTTGAAGTCCAGCCAGACACATGCTGACAGTCCTTGGACTCAGACCTGATGCCTGGAAATGCAGCACAGCCTCTCTGCAGGTCTCCACCCTGCACTCTGAGCTCATGGCTCCGCCCCTTAGCCATCCTTTTCCACAAAGAAAAACTGCTCACATTTGAGCTGAGTAGTTTTACCAGTTTACTTCCTACTTCCAAAGTCCAAAGGCCTCCTTTTTTTTTTCCTTTTCTTGTATTGATTTTAAAGAAAGAGGAATTGAGAAGGAAGGAAGAGAGGGAAAAAGGGAAAGGGAGATAGGGAGAGGGGGACAGAGGGAGGGGGATGGAGGGGGAGAGAGAGAGATCAATTTGTTGTTGGAGAGAGATCAATTTGCTGTTGTTCCGCTTATTTATGCATTGATTGGTTGGCTCTCCTATGCGTGCGCTCTGACCAGAGATCAAACCCGCAACCTTTGCACATCAGGAGAATGAATGCTCTAGCCAAGTGAGCTACCCAGCCAGGGCCCAAAGGCCTCTTTAAATGTTTAATGTCTCTGCCCCTTTTATTCCAAGCAGGTATTATCTCTTCAAACCATGTAGGTCTCTTATCAATCATAGTGGGGCTCACCCCATTAGACAAAAGCTATATCCACAAAACTCAAAATTGGCTTCCTTAAAAGCCCTACTGTTGAATAGAGACAATTTTCCATGCATGCTCTTTAAGATCCTTAGAGATGTTTATCTGTGTGAGATACCACCTCAAATCTTGAGGTCTTTGCAGCGGTCTTCGTAGCACCTGTGACGTTATCTTTATTTTCACTTTCCTGACAGTGTCCTGGAATTAGTCTTTGTCCAAAGCCTATTCATAATTTTAGTATCACTTGCCATCTGAAGAAACTGGAATGAAAAAGTTATTTTTTATTCTAGCCAGGTCCCAGCTCTGTTACACAGGGGAAGGACCCCAAAAAAACCTTCTTTATTAAAAATTGTATATTTATTCTTACATGTTTAAACTTCAGTCACCTTCAAAGTACTCTCCATTTGATGCAATACATCTATCAAGATGTTTTTTCCACTGCTCAGTTTTTGAACTCATCAATATTTTGATGCCTTTTAGTGCCTCTGCTGTTCTTTGCTTCACCTCTTCCACATCTGCAAAATGTTTCCCTTCGAGGACTTTTTTCATTCAGGGGAAACAAATAAGTCACTTGGGGCTAGACCTGGTGAATAGCGAGGGTGGGGCATAGCGGTCATGCTGCTTTTGGTCAAAAACTGCTGAATGCTCAGCATGGTGTAGGCAGGTGTGCTCATAAATTACTCTTCCTAAAATGGGCAAATGCATTGAAAGCATCTTCAAAAAAAATTCATGAAGCTGAACATAGCCTCTCACAACAACGCCAGCTGGTACACTGATACAGATGGGTACCTAGAACACTCACTCAGTGGGGGAAGCCTGTGTTACAAGGAGCCCACACTCCAGAAGTTAATTCCAGTTTTTAGGGGGGTCTCTCGTACATATAGTTATTTCTGTCTCTTAACATGCTCATATTGCATTTCACTACAAGCAGCTAGAAGAAGCAGCTAAGAGGCACCATCAACACCCTCCTTTGAAATCTCCTTAATTTTGTAGTTCTACTTTCTCCTTAGTTCTAGTCTCCACATTACTACAGGTGATAGTGTTGCTTAGCCTTTTGCCACTACATAATAAACACCCCTGATCTTCCAAATTACAATAATATAACCTCAATTGAGGATATCCTAAGGCTATCCTCAGTAGCCTTTCAACCCTCACTGACAAACCACCTTAAGGAGCGTAAGGTTTCCACTAACTGTCACTTCAAGGATTAGACTTCACCTAATAAACTTCTCCAGCTTCCTCCAGCTTCAACTCCATTCCAAAGCCATATTTTGGGTTTTTGTTATGGAAGTACCTCACTTCCAGGTACCAAAATGTGTTCCAGCTATCTACTGGTGGCTAACAATCTCTCAAAACCTATTGGCTTAAAACATCAATACTTATTTTGCTAATACAGCTACAGTCTAGGCAAAAGCTTTAGATTGCAGAAATTAAAGAAAACCCAAATAAATGAAGATATATGACATATTCGTTGACTGTAAAAACTAAAGATTTCAATTCTTTGTGAATTTCTATATACACTTAAGATAATCTGTATCAAAATCTAACTAGAATATTTTTGGAGAAATTGACAAGATGAGGCCAAAATTATAAGGAAATATACATAAACCCAAAACAACTGTTTACAAAAGACAGTAATATTATCTGATTTCAAAGCTTGCTATACAAATCAACAATATCATATTCATATAATAAGATATATAGATCAATAAAACAGAATAAAGAGTCAAACCTATACATCATAGTCCATTGAGTTTTTACAAAGTTAATTCAACTACAGGAATAATTGTATTTTCAACAACTGCTGCTGTGGCAGCTGGGTATCCATCTATATGCCAAAAAAAAAAAAAGACCTTACAACCTTACAATTTATTTTTTAAATAGCTGGAAATGAATCATAGACCTAGGTGTAAGAACTAAAAATACAAACTCTCTATAGGTAAATACAGAGAAGAATTTTTGTGACCATGATCAATGATTTTCAAAATGATGTTATATTTTATCATCTTTAAAACATGTGCCCTTCCAAAGACACTACTAAGCCAACCAACAGACCACTGTCTGGGGCAGGGGCGGGGGTCTCTTTTGTCATAATTGTTTGAGATGGCAAATTTATTCCCCCAGGATAGAGTAGGGACAATCTGAACATAATGTGAATTTACACTAACTGATGTGCAACTGCACCCACCAAACACCAGGTAAACACAGGAAATGGCACTCTTCTTAACTGAGCCACATAGGTGTGCACAAGATGAACACACACATTCAAAAACCAAGCAGTTACCTCAATTCCCTGTGCACATTATCTTTTAAGGTTGTGGTATGCTATCCTTTCACATATGTGAAAGCAGTTTATATATATAAACTGCTATGTGTGTATATATACGTATATATATTCATATATATGTGTATGTATATATATAAAATCATCCCCAACATGCCTAAGTATCCTCATTCAAAAACACAGGCAATAAATGTGAAAGGAAAGCTTTAAGTATTCAAGAGAAGCTTGAAGTAACAAAGCATTTTGCAAATGAGAAGATATACATAAAGTTAAGATATATATATAATCAAGAGATATATAAAATCAATGAAGTAACAAAGTACTTTAAAAATGAGACTATGTGATAGCCCTTCAGCAACATGCATAAAGGGATACGCATTGCAGACCAGTGGAAACAACACTGAAAAAGTAAAAGAAATCCCTGCGGCTGAACAACTTCAAATGCTGCCAAGTCCAGAAGAAGACCGAAGGGAGCAGGGTCAATGAAGAAGTTATTGAGCATATATATGGGTTACAGACCAAACAGTGACAAAAATCAGAAACCTTCTGATAAAAAAGCACTACCTATATGCAAAAATACAACCCTTAAACAAAAATCACCAAATCCTTTAGAAATGGTTCCTCATTATTGACTAGTTTGGGGTTTTCAAACAGCACTAGAGCTGTAGAACAGGAAAAGCAATTGTAGGGTAACAGTTATTTTCTATCTGGATTGGAAGGTATTATTACATTGTCTTTTGTCTTTCATTATTGCTATTAGAAAGTCATCTAACTGTATAGCTGTCATAGAAAGATAGTCTTTTTTTTCTCTCCAGCTTCTTTCAAGGTCTTCTCTTTGTCTTTGAGGCTAACATTTTATTGTGAGGGGTTTTGATATTGATTTCCTATTATCATAAAGTTTTTGCCCATCTTCAATTTGTGGGTATGACTGAGCAGTTCTGGAAAATCTCCACCATTCTCTCTTCAAGTTATGCCTCTATCCTGGTCTCTCTCTACTGCTGATACTTCAATTAAAAATATGTTGGAGCTTCTATCACCCTTATTGTTTAATTTTCTTTCATATTTTCTTTTTTTCTCTCTTGCATTCTGGATCATTTACTCTGATGACTATTTCATTTCACTAATTCTCCATTCACTTGTATCTAAAATGCTGCTAGATGCACTTGAGTTGCCAGCAGGTGGCAGAAATGAAAAACTGGAAGTAAAGAATTGCGAAACTAGGAAAAGACCATTCATTCATCCATTTATCATGGTCTCTAACCTGTCGGTATAGAGTCCCCCAGAAGCAAACCATAACACATGGACACACGTGCATGTGGTTTGTTTGGAGGGTGATTGCAAGAAACACTGTTATGGACATGGAGGAGGCAGAAAAGGAAAGGAAGCTAATAAGGGGTTTATTATCAAACAAGTTACTATCGCATGCAACTGAAGCTTAGTCCTTCTCAGGAACTCAGGAAGAATAGTTCCTATTTAAGCCCAGCTTCCTGGGCCCCACCCACTCCCAAAGATTCTGATTCAGTTGTTGTAGAGTGGGCTCTAAGATTTTGCATTTCTAACCAACCCCCAGGAAATGGTAGGTTAATGTTGTGGGTCAGTGTTATGGATCGCACTTTGAGTAGATGACGCTTCCGTAGGAATTATTCTGTCCAAGAGACAAGGAACTGGGTATTTATCCATCAACTCTAATCACTCATTGTTTTAAAAGACTGCTCTCAAACAGCATCAATTTCCTGGTATGTCCTGTCTGCCCACACACAGGCAGAGCAGGTATCTACAGCCACGAGAAGCCTCTGAGATGTGTCACAGGAACTGGCAGCGGGAAATCAGGTTGTCATGTGTTAAAATGGAAAGTGACAAGGAAATATAAGCAGAGCACTGCCGGCATTGGCTACACTGCCATATATATGGTATCGTGGGGAAAACAAACACTAACCCAGAAATTACATGAATAATTTACTTATAATAAGTGCTATAAAAGTAAATGACATAGATTACCCCTAAAGATAGTCTCATATTATTTCAGATGGCAACTTCCTAGAATAGTTGATGCTGACCAAAATAAGGCACTGATCGCAAATTCGTAAAACCACCACAAATCAGTATCATATACGTCAGCCACCACTGAATGTGCAGTATCTTACTCGCAGTCAGTGTGATTGGCAGTTCACATTGCAAATGTGTGAGGAATCATTAAGGTTTCCATTGTTTCATTTGGATAAATCTTAGCTAGGATTTGCTTTGTCTTATAAACCTTAAATTTCAAGCATGGAAAGAAAGCTAAGTTTCAATTAATTTTTTTTCATTAAATGCTTTCACCAAGAGAAAACCTAAACCAGTATTACACTGAAGTATGTGGTACTCTATTATATTATATAAAATGTCTTTTTATTTTGTAATTCTATACTTGCTTTCCTTTAAATATATTTTAAATGTATTTATCCCTTAAAGTACCTCAAGAGTTAGCACCTGTTAGAAAAGTTAGAAAACAGTCTTACTTCAGGGGTGCCAAGAGCACCCTGATTTCATAACTGCTGGTAAGACTGAGAACTCACTGAAAGCTATTATCCTCACAGCTACAGTGTGTTACAGGGAAAGGATACAGACTAAAATCGGCATAAGTAACACACAGGACAGAGTCTAGAGAAGTAATAAATGCAGAGCTTCCGGTTGTCCTCTTCTGTGGAGTCACGGGCAGTGTCACTTTCCTGGTATCAGTGTGTGACAACACACAGAGAGTACTGGCAGCCAGGGAAGCTCGCCTGCGCCTTGGAGTCCAGAGTCTCCACTGCGGCTCCACCACAGTTGTGTGGATGAATGCCCACCTGTGTCTAGCCTCTCAGGAAGTTGAGATGAGACTGCTTGTCTCAAAGTCTCATCCTAAATCACACTGTTACTACCTGGCTTGACCCAAACATTCCCAGGCAAAGGAAGACACTTCCATCAGGCAAGACATTCCAAGTGCTTAGAGATTACCTCCCAAAAGCCAAGGGCAAAGGCCAAACCTCTTTCTGGGCAAGTTTAAATTCTTTACCACACAGAACCTTACTTACCCTGCTCTCGTGTATGGTCAATGCACTAAGACGCTCTGATATTCTTCTTCATCTTAAGGAGTTTAACTGCCAAATCACGATGCTAATACTAATATAACTATGTGTGGACTTTCTGAAATGCATGTGCTTTCAACACTGATAGACTTCTAGACCAATATTTGGGAAAAGTTAGTTTACTTATTTCAAGCCAACCCGCAATTCACAGCTCAAACTTATTCTAATCTCACCAGCATACAATCTTCTTTTCCCATACATTGGTCTTCATTACTATAATACTTCATGTTCTGCAAAATAATGCTTGGGATAATTGGTCCATGGTGGAATGCCTTTCATTTAGTATCAGGATGAAAATCTGGCCTTTTGAAAACTATAAATGTGTATCAGATAATTATATACCCCTTTCATGAAATGATTACTACACTTTAAGAAAATACTGAGTTCACTGTGCTCTGAGGCAGCCAAAATAACTTCCTCAAACTAGCTAAAAACCTGAAGATTGCTGCCATTTAAACATTAGCTGTTGCTGTTTCTAAACCGTTATGCATCAGAAACCTCTGAAACACAAACTATTGAGTAACACAAGGTGTATAAATCTGCGATATGTAATCATCCTGTTCATTAAAGGCACAGAAATGCCTAACAATTTTATTTTTGGTTCAGTTAGATATCAAAATGCCCCCTGCTGGGCACTTTGCAATATATCCACACAAATAACAATTTTAGAGTATGAACATTTAAAATCTTGACACAAAAAATAAACATTATATTGGAAGCAAAGCCTAAATTTTATAAATGGCAAATGATGTAATATTTATGGGAAAAAGCCTTAGCAATATTTAAATTAGTAAACATAAATCATTTTTTCAAGATTGAACAATTCTTTTATAAAAGTGCTGAAATTTTTTTTACTTGAAGACAGTAAGATTTTCCTTAGAATACAAGCACCCACAAAAATGTCATTTAAGCAGAATAGAAAATATATTTTATCTAAAAATTACTGCCAGAGTTTCTTAATGAGGGTAAGATATTTAAGATAGTAACTAAGAAAATTCTTATAATGAGGTTATAAAATGTATTTGGTATTATTTTCTGTCTGAAATTTTGGGAGAAAACATTTTTGTTAAATATGTCACTGAACTAAGTTTTAAAATAAGGATACAAGGAAGGAAGCAATTAAACATTTTTAATTCATAAATAGTCGCATATAATACAATGAATATCACCATAATAATGATAGACAGTAAATTTATACATAGTATTTTCTAAAAACTTGATATACTAGAGCTACTAAAGAAATACCTACGTGAACTTATATTAAAATGTTTTAAAAACAAACCATAAATATATCCTCTGATTATCTTCACCTTGTGTTCAGCTTCACTTTCTCATTCCTTGTTATGTTAACGAAATTCTGAACATTAAGATAGATGCCAACTCTCAGGCAGAAATTTTAGAATATTAGTTGTTCTTAAGGATTTCCTGCCCTCCAGTGGTATCTGCTTTAATATCTTCACTGCACCTGTCCACACTACAAAGAGAAGACATGTCGCTTCTGCATTTACATTCTGAAATTATATTACACTGTATGGCAGCATCTACTCTGTCTCTCATCACAGGTGCACTCTCTGTCTGCACCCAGGCATCACATCTTACCCACTGCAGGAGGCAGTCAGCACTGGCTTTGCTTTGTAGCACGTGTGCTGAATTACTCTGACTCTGCATCAACTGCTGTGCGGTATCTTTCACTGAGAACTGGTCAAGACTCCGACTTGGTTTATGAATTCTAGTATTGTCTTTAACACTCCTATCGTGTGGCAATCCTGCCGTCCTTTCTAAATGAAAATCACTAGTTGTGCCTTCTGGTCTGGTGGATCTCCTACTTGAATCTTCAGTTTGCTGCAATGCTTGGTCTTCATCTTCAGATGGCTAAAAAAATTTTAGTGATTTTATTAGAAATGATTCTTAAATTTTCAAAAAAATTATTCAATAACTTAAAAGCATAAATTCATAGTACAGAAAATTTCAAAACATGGAAGAGACTTTGGCAAACTGCGAATCAAGCTAGATGTGTGTTGTTAAAAGTCAAGGGGATTATGAATTTTTAAAATAGCAAGAACGATTATAATTCTTGTAGTAAAAATACAAAGGAGTTTAAAACAGGAGAGAATTTTGTCTCTTATCAGTACTCATAATCCTAGTCTACATCATCTCCTTTCACACAGAGCAAATGGTATACAACATGCTCTTGAACCACTTAAAAAGAGTGGAGTATAAGTAATAACTTTGAAAGAAACAGCTAACATGTAAAACTTCTATTATTCACTCACTGACTTAAGCAAGTCAAAAAATATCTATATTATACCTCTTATAGGCCTATTCTCATAAAAGATATAACTTGAGAATTATCCACAGAAAATAAAATAGATAACAGAAAAACTGAATAGCAATAAATATTATAACATATAAAATGTCAAATTTTAAGAACTTTTAAAAGTTCTAGTTTTCAATTTAATAGGGTGAACATTTCAACCTCATGAAAAATTTAAATTTTAATTACTAAGCTAACCAAAATATTCTTTTAATGAAAATTTTATATAAAGAAATTGATTATTCCAGTTGGAGGAAAAAAAGTAAAGTTAACATAAAAAAATCCTAAAGTAAGTATCTGTTTCAGTTGATTGGCACCAAAATAGAAAAAGTAAGCTCAAGAAATAGCACTGAGCCCTGGCTGGTGTGGCTCAGTGGTCTGAGTGTCAGCTGGTGAACCAAAGGGTTTCTGGTTCGATTCCCAGTCAGGGCACATGCCTGGGTTGTGGGCCAGGTCCCCAGTGAGGGGCACATGCAAGAAGCAACCACACATTGATGTGTCTCTCCCTCTCTCTCTCCCTCCCTTCTCCTCTCTAAAAATAAATAAAATCTTAAAATAATGAAAGTTTATTAAAAATTTAAAAAAAAGAAATAGCACTGAGACTGGCTAGACACGAATTAGAGAAAACAAGTTCAGTAAATTTATTTATTTGAGAAATGAATATTCATTTGGTTTCTGCGATGTGTATGAAGCAGCCATGACTGCGGCCCTCTTACAGCACACACTGTCCTGGGTGGAAATGACACTAACCAGTGAATCACACCCATGTATGTGTGATTGCAAACAGAAATATATTATGAAGAGCAAGTATGAAGCAATTTGCGAGCATAACTGAGGAGCCTAATTTAGATTAAGGAGCCAAGGAGGGGCTTTTAGAAGAATAACATATTTAAGCTAAGACCTACAGGACGAATAAGAGTAAGGTAGAGGAAACAGGATATATAATGCACTGAAGCAGAAAAGAGACTCATAAGCTAAGGAAAGTGAAATGTCAGTGAGTGGGCAGCATGGTGAGAGGGGAAGAAGGCTAAAAGTTGGAAATGTTACCGAGGTCGGAACACACATGGCCTGTGGCCACTGTATTTTACATTCCAAAGTAAAACAGAAATCCATTGAATGAATAAAAATAACACAATTTTAACTGAAGTTTCCAAATCATCATGATGATTGCTAAATAGGGGGAAAAGTGGGGTAAGACTGGAAGTAGAGAAATCTCTTAAGAAATAACTGCAGTAGTTCAAGAACAAGATGATGGTACCTTAGACTAGGGAGAGCACTGACACCAGAAATTTTTCCCCAGATATTTTTATTGTTGTTCAAAGTAGATAAGTATGCATTTTGTTTTGGAGGTAGAATTGACTGGAAAAGTGAAACGGTGGAGGCATTCCAGTTTAAAGTAAGAAGAAAAGCAGATGTTTGTTAAAAATGTCCAAAAATATACATCCAATCGGAAACCAGACATCTAAGTACGGGCCTGGGCTGTAGTCCAAGTTGAGAATGATCACTGAACAGAGAGGAAAGTCATCAGAGTGCACAGCATCACCTAGAGTTTGGAGGGTAGGCTAAGAGAATAAAAGGGTCCTATAGCAAAGGCTAATACGCATCACAACATTTAAATAGGGGTAAGGGTGAAAGAGAGTGGGCAAAGCATAAAGTATCATTCATTCAGAGAAGTATGAAGGAGACTGAGATGGTGTGCTTTCATAAGAGCAAGTGTTTCAAAACAAGAAAGTAAAATAATCATTTTTACCAGTATTACTTAGACTTCTCATGAAATAAAAACTGAAAAGTGTCCAATGAATTTGGCAACATAGAGGTCACTGGTGCCCTTCCTTTAGCAAGAGCGGCTGGGACAGCAAGCTAGAAACAGAGGCGGATGAAAGGGGGATGGAAGTATTGACGAAGTGGAGTTCTATTAATCACGCAATTTAAGAGAAATGCAGCATTCCTGCTCAGAAAATAATATCACTCCAATTATTCAGATTAAACTTTACAATAATATTTTACAGTTTTTTTTTCATACAAGCATTGAGCCTTTCTTTTTTGTATGTATTCTTGGTTGTTTTTCATTTTCAATTATTGCAAGTGGGGAAAAAAGAAACACAACTTTACCACATACACACACTCATATTGATAAGAATGGCTTTTGTAAATAACAATGAACACGTTTATCATTGTTATCAATATGATACTCACAATTTATTTCTTTATATTTTCCTTATGCTTTTAATATTTTCACATTTTGTTTCCCTTTATTTCTACACTTTATTAGCTCAATTACTTTTTACAATATGTTAACTATGAGAAGCACAACAAATTCAAAATCAGTAGAACACACATTAACCAGCCAAAAAAGGAAGAGGGGCATAAGTTACCATTTCTGAACTAGAACTGAAACAACTGTCTGTTGGCCGTGGAGAGTAACCGGAAGACTGACCACTCTGTGAAGACTCAAGACCTGAAAATAAAGGTTTAATTTATGAACAATGGTATTTATTAATACTCTAGAAAATACATACATAAACAGAAGACATTAGCTGGTAAAATTAAGTTTAGCTAATACACTGATAGGTTTAGCTGATACCCCCGTGGAGCAGATGCTTCCTGAGAATGGAAAGCAGAGTCCTCAAAAGGGAAGGGTAGAACTGCACCAATAACGTGATCTAAGGGCATTCCCCCACAGTGAGTTCACTCAATCCACAGGTACAGTAAACTCGGAGTCATTAGTGAGGAAGACAAAGGTCTGCTGAATGAAGCCTTAATCATATGTGGAATCTAATGAACAAACTGAACTAACATGTAAAACAGCGACAGACCCATAGATGGAGAGCAGATGACAGCTAGTCGGAAGGAGGTTGGTGGGGAGGGTTTGAGCGAAAAGGAAAAAGGACTTGTGGACATGGACGACAGTGTGGTGATTGCTGCAGGGAGTGGTGTATAAGGGGACTAAATGGTAATGGGAAACATATAATAAAGATTAAAAAATAAAAATAAAAAGAGAAAATGCAGATCAAAATGTAAGTGCAGTTCAACATTTTATGTAAGGCACTGTAATAGTTAGTAGGGATACGTGGCCATAATGCTCAAAGTATTCAGAATCTTACAGTAAAGAAAAATATGTTTTTTTATAGTCCCAAAATATATAGAATAGTCCCAAAATGAGGTGCAACAACATAAGTCATAGAAGGTACAAAGGTAAAGGAAAGCCAAGTGTGATGAGCTCAAAGGAAAGAGACGTTTGGTGAATAGTCATAGAGAAAGCACAACTATAAAAAGTTGGTTTTGAAAGATGAACAAGAATTTTCCAGGGAGACAAGATGAAAAATAGTATATGTAATAGAAGGGGAAAAAGTGTAAGGATATACTTTAATGTTAAAGAAAGTTGCATTTTATATTATCTACCAAGGTCCATTAGGAGATTAATTCAATAATCTAGTTATGAAATGATGCAGATCTGAAATAAAGCAATGAAGTGAAATTGGTATGGAGAAGAGACAAAAGATTCAATTTTAAGAAAACTTTCAAATAGCCTTAATTTTTATATGTATGTAGCTTTAAAAATTTTTGTGCATCTGTTATAACTTGAGTATCAAAATCTGAGAAAGATTAGACACACACAGATATTAAACAACAAGAAGAAATTACAACTGATACCACAGAAATTCTAAGGATCATAAGAAGCTACTATAAACAAATGTACACCAACAAACTGAACAACCTAGAAAAAACAAAAAAATTCTTAGAAATATACAGCTTACCAAGACTGAATCAAGAAGAAATAGAAAATCTGACTGGAGCAATTACTAGTGAGGACATCGAACCAGGAATCAAAAATCTCCCAACAAAGAAAGGACCAGAGCCAAACCGGCTTAACTAGTGAGTTTTATGAAACATTTGTAAAAGAATTAATACCAATCTTTTTTTTTTAACTCTTTAAAAAAAAAAAAAAAACCCAAAGAGGAAAAAACCCTTACAAACTCATTTTACAAGGCCAGCATTATTCTGATACTAAAAAAAGAAAGTAACAATATTAAAGAAGAAAACTATAGGCAATTACTCTGATAGATATAGATGAAAAAGTTCTCAAGGAAATACTAGCAAGCCAAATTCAACAGCATAGCAGTACAATTATTCGCCGCGATCAGGCGGGATATACCCCTGGGATGCAAGAATGGTCTGTTTCTGACACACGTAAGTCAATCCTTGTGATTCCCCACACTAATAGAGTAAAACAACCATATGATCATCTCAATAGACAAAAGGCATTCAACAATATACAACATCCATTCATGATAAAAACTCTTAACAAATTAGCCACAGAAAGAACATTTCTCAACCAAATAAAGGCTCCATATGGCAGGCCCACAGATAGCATCATACTCAGTGGTGAAAGGTTGAAAGCTTTTCCTGAGATCAGGAACAAGACAAGGGTTCTTCACTTTACCTCTCTCATTCAACATAGTATTAGATGTCCTAGCTTGAGCAATCAGGCTGTTTAAAAAAATAATAAAAGGTATCAGCATTGGAAAGGAAGAAGTAAAATTGTATTTGCAGATGACATAATTTTATAAAAAGAAAAAATTTAAGACTCAACCAAAAAAACCATTAGACCTCCCCTGGCTGGTGCAGCTCAGTGGACTGAGTGCTGGCCTACAAACCAAAGGATCGCCGGTTTGATTCCCAGTCAGGGCACATGAATGGGTTGCAGGTCAGATCCCCAATGGAGGACATGTGAGAGGCAACCACACAGTGATGTTTCTCTCCTGCTCTTTCTCCCTCCCTTCCCTTCCCTCTAAAAGTAAATAAAAAAAATCTTCTTAAAAAAAAGATATAAATGGAGAGTTCACAGAAGAAGAAATGCAAATAGCCATTGAACATTTCTTTCTAAAAATGCTGGGCTCCATTCAGATAGAATGCAAACTCAAACTTCTATCTATCTATCTTTATAACATTCACAAAAATTACTAAATTTGGCCACAGTCCTCTTGTTGAGGCTGTGGAATAAAAGGTACCATTTCTGGTGGAACTGCCAAATGGTGTAACAAGGAATTCGGCAATATCCACAGAAGACAGTACATCAAGACTAACTTTACATTGTTGAGAGGTTCTGCAACTTTAAGTGAAACACATAACTAAACCAATTACACCACAGGCTAATTGATAAAGACAAGAGTTATGTTCCTACAGCATCTCAGCTGCATTTTATCAAAACAACACTGAATGAAACAATGCTATTCTAGGATCCTGCTGTGTTTCCCCTTTGACTCAAGAATCCTGCTCCTAGAAATTACCTGATAATGCACCTCCACAATTAAGTAATATATGCACAAAGTTGTTCACTGCAGTGTTATCGGTGTTCAAATTGAAACTATAAATTATTACAGCCATATTATTATCCTACCAGCCACATTCAAGCAGGTGCTACTTCTGCCAGACCCTGTATGTAAAGGACACATCTAATAAGGAAAGCTAAAATTCCTAAAAGAAACATGGGCAAAAACCATGAAAGGAATTTCACAGATGACACGTGGACAGTCAACCTAATTAATAAGCAGGGAAGTATATACTAAAATTACAATGAGATAGAGCACCAATAATGATAAAAAGCTAACCCAGTGTAAATGAGACTATGTAGCAGCTAGGACTCTTACCTCTTGCTAGCAGAAATTTAAACTGGCACAACTACTTTGTAAAACAATTTCGCATTACCCAGAAAACGTGAAGATGTGCATATCATATGAACTAGCCAATTCTACTCCAAGAACTATATATCCTAGAGGAACTTTTTATACACGTGTACCAAGAGAAATGTCAAGAACTGCCAAAGTAGCATTGTTTATCACAGCTAAATATTCAGAACAACCTAAATAATCATTTCCAGATGATGTATAAATAAAGTATGGTACTTTCATATGAGAGAAAGCTGTATAGTAGTGAACAAATACTAAAATTACTGGAATCACAAGCTTCAAAGGAGATGAACCTCAAAATACAGGGTCCGGCAGAAGTAAGGCCTGCTGGAATATGGTTGGCAGGATAATAATATGAGTGTGATAAGTTATAGTTTTAATTTGAACATTTCACGTAAAATGTCATATGGTGTGCTTGACTGTGCTATTGCTATGGTACAAAATTGCAAGCTTATGATTTTGTAATAAAAGATTTTATAGTAAAAAGAGGGGGTGTTATTTGTGCTGGACCCTGTATATTACTGGAAAACAAAAAAATTCAAGTTGTAGAAAAACAGAGTTTGCCTCAATTTTGCTTCAAAAGCAAGCAATGTGAAAGTCTATGTGTGATATCACAAAAATCAAATTCAGGATAATAGTTACCTCTAGAGGACAGGAGAGGTAATGCAACTGAAAAGATCTTCAGAAGTATTGGTTATGCATTACTTTCTTTTTTTTGAAAAAATTTAATCTTTATTGCATTTTTTTCCATTACCATTTAGTCTCCTTATACAAACCTCCCCCCAGCAAACACCACATTGCTGTCCATGTCCATGAGTCCTTTTTCCTTTTTATGCATTATTTTTTAAACTACAAAGTGACTATAAAGGTATCTGTTTTATTATTATTTTTTTAATTGTACATAGAGTCAACTGTCTTACTAGTATATTCTAAGTTAACGATGAAATGTATTTGCTGGCAAAAATCTAAAAATTTTTTTAACTGATTTTAATTTAAATATAAGTTTTTTAAAAAAGAATAAAAGTCACTTACTGTTATAATAACCAATTTTCTTTGTAGATGTTGGCATGACTTTCACTGAATGTAAACCCCCTTCTTCCATCAGATTCTAGAAGAAAAACAAAATTTTAATGACTCCCAAGTTTACACAACAATATTCACTTACAGCTCCCTTTTAGTTCCACCAATTCATTTCTATAGTACTAGTTCTTCATATTACTTTACATAAACAAAGATGATTTGTTTTAAAATTAGCCTGTGATAAACAGTATATGAACTAAGATTAAAATTGCTTCAGAAGCACAAGCAGAAGAATAAACACTTGCTAAGAAATTAATTACTGACAAACAGAAAAGGCTTCAGGTAGTCATAGTAAATGCAGCTGGAAAAGACAAAGACATCAATCAAGCAATTTGGAGATTTATTCTGTTATTCCCTTCAAATTTTTTTTATTGCTGTTCAAGTACAGTTTTCCCCCCTCCAAACCGCACCCCCAACTCCCCATCCTCACTTCCCACCCTGGGTCCTACCCCCTTTAGCTTTGTCCTTTATTCATGTTCCTTGTCCCTTTCACATTTCTTAAGTTGAGTAGCGATTATTTATTTTCAGGTTTTTTTATAAAAGCTTTTATAGGTATAAATTTCACATAGAATACACCCTTGGTTTTATTTTCCATTCATTTCTATATATTTTGTAACTTATTTTCATTCTTTTTCTTTTTTAAAACAAGAGTGTTTCTTAATTTAAAAGAAATAAGGAAGGTTAAGCATCATTTTTTGTTGTTGATCTCTAACAAAATGAGGTTTTATTAGACAATGTGGCTATGAAGCACTGCTTAGATAAATCTCTTACACTTTATTGCTTACTACATGAATTATGTTTGCAAATGTACCATGAACTTAGAGAAAATACATATTCTCTGTTGGTGGGATGTAGAGTTTTCGATAGGCAGGCAGGGTACAGGGGAAGATGTCTAGCTATAACCACACCAGTTCCCTTCCTCTTAGGCATACAGCTGTAAGAGACTGCATTTCCTATCCTCCCTCAGGGCTCATTTGGATGTGAGATTCAAGTTCTGGTCCTGGGCAGATGTGGTATACACCACTGCCAGTCCCGGCCCGTGGAAATATTCTCCGCAATCCTCCACTTCCTTTTCCTTTCTGCTTTCTGATATCAGCATACACGACTACAAATATGGAAACCACCAGTTAGAGTCCCTACCAACTTGAGGCCCTAAATAACTTTAAGCACTAGAGCCTCTTCTCTAACCTCACTATTCAATCAGTTTTAAAGCCTTGTACATTCAACTTTTTAAAAAAATTTCAAGCCCCAAACTTGCAGCAAGAACACACAAGCTAAGAAAGCTATACAGACTCCACAGCTAGCACACACTCCTATACTTATTTCAGATCTGCTGACAGAGGAAAATAGACAAAGAGGAGAACCCCAAAGAGAAGAAACTGAATTGTTCAAGGAATTTCCCCATTCTCTAGGACAGCGAGCCTTCACAGTGCCTGCCCAGCAGGATGTCCTAACTGGTACGGGTCAGAGACTCCGTATCTTCCCTTTTCTGAACAGGCGTTCATACTGTACTTGCTCCAATACTATACACTTTCTTTATGTGTATCCTTTGCTCTTTTTATTTTCAACCTTTACTATTATTTTCTACATTTCCTGAAAAATATATACAGATTATTTGTTCTTCTCAATTTCCTATTCTTTGAACCTTGATAAGAAAAATCACCCCTTCATATTTAATCTCTTAATTCCTAAGCAGATTCCATTCCTTACATTTTGTTTACCATTTATGTAGAAGTGTAATTTCATTTTTCCCCACCTTAATCAGGTTTCTTAGTGTGACATCCCCATTCCTTTGAACTCCGAAGTGCTTCTATGTGTCTTCATTTCTCCAGTGAAGAAATTAGTATTTAAACAATCATATTTGAACCTTTTTCCTCTCCTACTTTAAAATTAAATGTGTTCCAGTTCAAGATGGTGATGTAGGAGGATCCCGAACTCACCTCCTCCCACAGACATACCGAATCTACAGCTATATAGGGAACAATTTCCTCTGGAAAAAAAATCAAAATCTAGCTGAGAGACTCCTTCCTACACATTGAATGAACAAGAAAAAACCCAAATCAAAATGGGTAGTAGAGGCTAAGACACAATTTCACCATAAATGCCACCCCATGCATGGCAACCCACAATCAAGAGAGAACCCACAAATCCAAGTTTCTCCCTGAAAAGCAAACAGTTTGGACTTCACACCTGGTACCCAAATTTTTAAGACATGCACTTGAGAGATGAGCCCTCAAAACATCAAGCTGTGAAAGCCAACAGGGCTTTTGTGTTCACAAGACCCACAAGCTACAGCAAACTGAGAAATAGTTCTTAAAGGGCTCATCCAGGCTCACCATAGCTCCCCACCTGCAAAGCCTACAACGGAGGCATCCCACTGACTTTCTGTGGGAAAAAAAAAATGTCTATTAGCTTATCTTCACAGCTGTAGTCTTACAGGCAGGTTTCTAATTAAACTTACATCTAAGGGCCGACTATAATCCTCTCTAAATATCACTGAGTCTGGGAGCTATTTTTGCACTCTCCCTCTGCCTCATTCCAGGTTGCCAGTATCTCCCAAAAAGGAGCTTGGGTATATGTCTGGTGCCCCAGTTTTTGTGGCTGCTGACCATGGAACACCCCTTGATCACCTCAGTCTGGTAGGTGATAAGGCTTATGTTGACCGGTCCCACAGAACTGTAAGAAACCAAGAAAGAGTTCTTAACTAGCTACCCCTTAGGGAACAGCACAGAGACTGCAACAAACCCCCAGTCGTTCTGTGAAAGAGGCCTATTAGTATATCTTCATACTTGTGGCCTGAGAGGCAGGCTTCTAATTAAACATACATCTAAGGACCAAACGTAATCCTCTCCAGAGACCAGAAAGGCCAGCGGGTACCCTTTTTATGCTCTCCTCTGCTCTCCTTAGATCTCCAGTGTCACCAAAAAAGGAATTTGGGCACACATCTGGCATCCAGCTTTTGTGGCTGTTTCCCAGAAGACACATCTGTTAATGGCCTGGCTCTGGTGGCCAGCGGAGGTTGTGTTCATGGGTTCAATGGGATGGTAGCAAACGATGAAGCAGTTCTTAACTGGCTATCACATCAGGACTCAGTGAAGAGGAAGCAGATAGAACTGCCCATGTCAGAGTGTATTCGTATACTCACAAACAGACTTCTGTACATGCCTGAGGGGCCAGTTTCCAATCAGACTGAGTCTAGGTACCACCTAGGATGCTCCCCACTGGGACACTGGCAGGTTTTGGCATACCCTGAACTACAAAAAGCCACTAAAAATAAAGTAGGTTGCCTGGACCATCACAAAGCTTTGAGAGACAACCAAAGGGTAGGGCAGGGTTGAAATATAAAGTTTATTCCCTACACAGGCCCAATCCTTTTAGGTGAGGTGGCTGTTTTACCTAATGCATAGAAACTAACAAAGAAAGTCAAGGAAAATGAAGAAATATAAGAACATGTTCCCAACAAAAGAACAAAATAAAGATGCTTTTTCTGAGATGCTGACCTGTGTGAGCATCTCAGAAAAAGACCTTAAAAAAATAAGGTCATTTATCTGATAAAAGTTCAAAATAAAGATGCTCACACAGGTCAGGAGAGCAACACATGAACAAAGTAAGATTTTTTAACAGAAACAGAAAATATAAGAGAGTACCAAACAGAAATCATATAGCTAAAGAATATAATAAACTGAAAAATGCAACAGAAGTTTCAACAGAAGACTAGATGAAGCTGAAGAAAGGTTCATCAAACTTAAACACAAACTTAAATATCATTGGATAAATGATACTTATCCAATCAGAGGAGCAAAAAGAAAAAAAAGTAAATATAGCATACAGCACTTACGGACCAATACCAAGTAGCCCAACATTCACATTATAGGGGTCCCAAAAGGGAAAGGAGAGAAAAAGCCAGAAAACTTATGTGAAGAAAATATGGCTGAAAACTTCCCTAACCTAGGAAAGAAAACAGACATAGACATCCAGATCCAGGGAGCCTACAAAGATATATGTAATATAAATCCAAAGAAGTCCTCACCAAGATACATTATGCTTAAATTATCAAAAGTTAGAGATAAGAAGATAACCTTAAAAGCAGCAAGCCAAAATCAACTTGTTATATACAAGTGATTCCTCAAAGGACCATAAGCAGATTTTTCACCAGAAACTTTCCAGGCCAGAAGGCAATGACATGATATATTCGAAATGCTAAAAAAAGCAACTGCCAAACATGAACACTCTACTCAGCCAAGCTGTCTATCAGAATAGAAAGAGAGGTACAGAGATTCCAAGAGAAGCAAAAACTAAAGGTTTCATCACCACTAGACTGACCTCACAAGAAGTGTTAAAGGGACTTCCTTAAGCCAAAAGAATAGGGCACAAATTAGTAAGAGGAAAATATATAAAAGTATAAATATCACTAGTGAAGGTAAATATATTGTAAAATTTAAAATACTCTAATGTTTTAAAAGTGACGGGTTAACCATTTATAAGCTAGTATGAAGGTTGAAAGACAAAGGTAATAAAAATAACTACAATAATTCATTAATAGATACAGAAGATTAAAAGATATAAGCTGCAACATCAAAACATAAAATGTAGGCAGAATAAAAATGTAGAGCTTTGGAATGCATCCACTTAAGTTTTGCAAACTTAAAATAGACTGCTATAAATATGTTGTTTTTATATAAGCCTCATGCTAACCACAAAGCAAAAATCTATAGTAGATACACAAGAGGTAAAAAGAAATCTAAAGCATACCACTACAGAAAATCAACAAAACAAAAAGAGAGCAAGAAAAAAGTACCCAAGGAATTACAAAACAACCAGAAAACAAGGAGCAAAATGCCAATAAGTCTATACCTATTAATAATTACTTTAAATGTAAATGGTCTCAACTCTCCCATCAAAAGATATAGAGTGGATGGATAGATTTAAAAGAAAAAAAAAGACTCATCTAGATGAATCTTTCTTTTCCACTAGTGATTTAGAGACCCAGTCCCTTCCATCTTGTGGCTCCAAATATCCCTCAGGGCTTCACTGCCACCTAGCCACTACAAGCATAATGTTGGAAAAGGAATCCTCACTTCT
Source organism: Anoura caudifer (assembly GCA_004027475.1). NCBI lineage: Eukaryota > Metazoa > Chordata > Mammalia > Chiroptera > Phyllostomidae > Anoura > Anoura caudifer. Next base: position 71,536 of record PVKU01002084.1, read on the forward strand.
TACAATTTTTGAAAACATGCATCTCACTTCTGATAACATTCCATTATGTAGATCTAGCTATAAGGCTGCACTTGGATAGAAGATTAGGAAATATGTTCCCTGGCTGGGCAGCCATTTCATAGTGACAGCTTTATTCTATGAAATATGGTACATGAATTTCAGTCAAAAGTTTACCTATCTGCAACCTCCTCCCGGGTTTTCAGTCTTGGTGAATGGTGCTGTCCCATCACAACCCATTTGTTTCCCCAAATCATAGATCCAAGTCTTCAATTTTTTTTCCCTTCTCCCTTAAACTAATTATCAATTCCTATCAAATATACATCTTCAAAATATTTTTATAGCTCTTTCCCCAGTTCCATCCTTTCTGCCACTGGTCAAGTTCAAGCCCTCATTATTTTTGACCCTGCCTTAAGTCTTGCCACTTCTCAAATCTCATCTCATTGTTGACAAGATATGACTTTTTAATTCTCCAATGTCATCTTACTCCTCTACTAAAAATTTTTAGGAGTTTTTTTCATTTAGTGATAGGAAATTAAACTCTTATGTGTCATACAAGGTCTTTTATGACCTGGCCCTTATATTGTCAGAAATTATTTGCCATCCCCCTACCCATTGACATCTGTACTACAGTAGTAGCAATAACAGTAACTAAAATTAAACAAATTACTTGCAGTTTCTAACTCTCTAACATCTCAGTTTCTATCAACGTTGTTCCTTCTTCATAGGATGAAAACATTTTGTGCATTTGGTAGGATTATTAATTAATAACCACATGAAAAGTTTTCTCCTCTATTACATCTTCTGCCAACTACCCATGAAATTTAGAAGTGTCTTTTTTACTAGGCTCCCACTCGCTTTTGTACAAACTCCAACTGGAGCATTTCATCAAAATGCATTTAATTTTTTTCTCTTTCTGAAGCTATTAGATTATAACTTCTTAAAGATAAGTTCCATATCCCTTCATCTCTGCACCTTTCAGAGTCTAGTCTTAACAGAATATAAGCTTCATGAGAACTACAACTTTGTTTTCTCACCTCCATATCCAGTGACTAGAACATAGAAAACACTCAATAAATATTTATTAAATAAATTCATAATTGACTCAATTCATATTTACTTGAAGATTAAAACAGAAAATAATTAGTAGAGTTAAAAATTCAGAATCAGATGATAAGAGTTTGAATCCAGGCTCAAGTGTGTGACCTTGAATTAGCTATTTAATCTCTCTGAGCTTGAGTCTCTTTTGCTGCAAATGCTTTACAGGATCAGGCTCTTGTAGATTAACATACACAAAACTCCCAGCACAATGCCTGGACTTAAAACAATCACATACCCTAATTACAATCAAGGGTTACAACTTCCATAACCAATACTTATAGAGGTTTTAGTATTCCTAAATATATCACCATGTTCCCCTGTAGCACATTGAAACTTAAAGCATTTCCATCTTTTAAGAAATTTTCTAGGATTTTGAAATAATTTTAAGCGTGCCTATATTGGTCTGTCTCAAATAAAGCACATTACAGTTTCTGAAAATGTGTTAATTTTACTTCTAGATCTAAGCTATAATTTCCTTAAAGTATGAAAATATTTTTAAAAAAGAGCCTACAAAGAAGGTTTTTGATAAAAGCTAACCTTACGTCGAAATAAACTGCGAATATTAAAATATAAAATGATAATATAACTCAATGAATTAGAAAGATAATGTAAGATGTACGTTACCTTGCCAAGTCCAAAATCCCATGATTTCTTAGAATGCAATTCTTCCAAAGGGATATTACTCCTAAGAGTCATAAATAAGACAGCATTAAAGTTTGTTTTATTCCCTCTGAAAATTATTGTTCTAAATTATGGTTCCCAAAATTGGATACAAATCAAAATTATAAGAGAAGCCTTTAAAAAAAATAGAGTCAGAGCTCCATTCAAAGGAGCCTATTTATTATGTGTGGATGAAACTTGCTATTTTGTATTCTAAAATCACTGCAAGCGACATGGGTTTAGCCAGGTTTAGGGACCACGTTATAAATCATTTTTATAAACTGCATTTTATTCATTTATTTTTTAACCTCAGCAGAGGACATGCTTATTGATTTTTTAGAGAGGGAGGGGAAAGGAGGGAGGAAGAAAGGGAGATAAACATCAATGTGAGAGTGAAACATCAACTGACTGCCTCTCCTACCTGCCCCAATCAGGAACCGAACCTGCAACCAGGCTTGTGCCCTGATCTGATCGAATCCTCAACACTTTGGTTCATGGAACGCCACTCCAACCAACTCAACCAACTGAACCATGCAGTCCAGGGCATAAGGTACATTTTAAAATTCAAAGCCAAACATGTTGTTTCTCATTCATAAATCTTTGGATATTTGGAGATTTGCAAAAGAACTCATTTGTTGATTTTATTAAATAAACTGTGAATCTGTTGTAATTAATTTCTTATGCCAATCCCATCCATAAGAAAATATTTCAAGAATAAAAATCTATTCTAGTTCATGACTGTCAATTAGCAACATTTGACTAAATCACCATTATTACCAAGAAAGTTAGGACTACTACTCTGAAACTACAAGGTTCTTTAATTACCTATGACTGTAGTGTAATAAACTACTGATATGCTTCTTTATGCCATTAACATTTGAAATCTATTACTTCCTTGCTCTGATTGGTAATAACCAAGCCACCTTTCCATGTAGGGCTGTCAAAAGTTAGAAAATATGCTTACAAGACTTTCAGTCAAGATGGCGGCATGGGCTGACACAGCTCACCTCTTCAAACAACCACATCAAAATTATAACTAAAATATAGAACCATCACTAGAACTGTCAGATACTGAGTTGAATGGAAGTCTGACAACTATGAAATTAAAGAAACCACATCCATCCAGACTGGTAGGAGGGGCACAGACACAGAATGGGCTGGTCCATCACACATATGTGAGGAATAAAAATTTGGGTGGGATATCGCCAAAGTGAGGAGCCCCAGGCCAACACCAGAAACCCTAGCCTAGGATTCCATTGCCAGGAAGATAAGTCCCCACAAATTCTGGCTGCAAAAACCAGCATGGACAGAGTCAATGGAAAAAAATTCTGCAGTTCCAAGCAGTTCCAAGCAGTTCCTCTTAAAGAACCTACATGTGGACTCACCTACTCAGACTCACTCCCTCTGAGCTCCAGCACTGGGGTAGCAGCTTGAAAGGCACCAGTGGCATAGAGAGAGAAACTGAAATGTATGGCATCAAGGCAAGGAGAGGCCATTGTTCCTTTGCTAAAACCTTCCCCCAAAGAGCCAGCAGGCTGGTGCCATATCTGAGACTCCATCAACCTGGCTAACACTGTTTGTCTGACCTTGGAGATCCCCAGGGAGTCTGCCCCACCCAAGATGCTTTTCCAAAAGAATGGCCAGTCCTGGCTTATGCTTCACAACTTCCTAAATCCATCAAAAAAGCAACAGCTGGTCTCAGTGAGCCCCAGGCCTGGTACTAGCAGCAGCCATCTCAGATTGCTTTATAGCTCAGGCAGGGAAGCCTTGGGCAAAACACAGGTGGGGGCTGACCTTGGCCTGCACCACCTGGGAAACTCCAGGGCTAGTGCACCCAGTGGATAGCTCCAGACCACTTCGGAGCACCTCCACCCTGCCCTTGCACAGCTGATCCTCCATGGAAGGCAGAGGTTGGTGGTAAGTGGTCACAGCCAATTCTTGCAGCTGACTGCCCTGGGTAAATTCCTCCCATTGATCTGCCAACAGCAACCAAGGCTCAACTACAAGAGGAAGGTGTACTCAGCCCACACAAATGATGCACCTTGAGTACCCAGCTTGGGTGATGGGGGAGTCTGTGCCACTGGACCCTATAGGACAACTACTACATTAAACCACACTACCAATACACAGAGTCACAGCAGCTCTACCTAAAACATATAAAACAACACAGGGAGGCTGCCAAAATGAGAAGACAAAAAAACATGGCCCAAATGAAAGAATAGACCAAAACTCCAGAAAAAAGAGGTAAATGAAATAGCGATAAACAATCTATCAGATGCAGAGTTCAAAACACTGGTGATAAGGATGTTCAAGGAACTTAATAAGGACCTCAACAGCATAAAAAAGATCCAGTCAAAAATTAAGGATACACTAATTCAAATAAAGAACAATTTATGGGGAAACAAAAGTAGAGTGGATGAAGCTAAGAATCAAATCAGTGACATGGAACATAAGGAAGCAAAAAAACAACCAATCAGAAGAAGAAGAAAAAAGAATTTTAAAAAATGTGGATAGTATAAGCAGCCTCTTGGACAACTTCAGGAGGTCAACATTCACAACATATAGGTGCCAGAAGAAGGGAAAGAGCAAGAAATTGGAAATCTATTTGAAAATATAATGAAAGAAAACTTCCCTAATTTGGCTAAGGAAATAGACATGCAAGTCCAGGAAACACTCTCCAGAGAGTCCCAAGCAAGATGGATACAAAGTGGTCCACTACAAGAAACATCACAATTAAAATGCTAAAAGTTAAAGATAAAGAGAGAATCTTAAAAGCAGCAAGAGAAAAGCAGTTAGTTACCTATAAAACAATTCCTGTAAGACTGTCGGCTGATTTTTCAAAAGAAACTCTGCAGGCCAGACTGGACTGGCAAGAGATATTCAAAATTATGAAAACCAGGGACTTACAGCCAAGACTGCTCTACACGGCAAAGATATCATTCAGAATCAAAGGGCACATAAAGAGCTTCCAAGAACAGAAACAACAAAAGGAGTTCATTATCACAACAAACGTTAAAGCGGCTTATTTAAGAAAAAGATCAAAACAATGAACAATAAAATGGCAAAAAAAAACATATCTATCAACAACTGAACCTAAAAAAACAAACAGCAAACAAGAAGAACTGAGACATAATCATGGATACAGAGAGCATTTTGATGGTTACCAGATGGGTGGAGGTGTGGGGGAATGGGTGAAGAGGTGAGAGGATTAAGAACTACAAGTAAGTAGTTCCAGAATAGCCATGAAGATATAAAGTACAGTATAGGAAATGGAGTAGCCAAAGAACTTGTATGCATAACCTATGGACATGAACAATGTTGGGGGGACCGCCTAAGGGAGTGGAGGGTGCTGGGTGGAGGGGGGCAAAGGGGTAAAATATGAGGACAACTCTAATAGCATAATCAATAAAATAAAAAGAAAATATGCTTATTATACCAGTAAGCATTCCTATACATGCAATCCTTCTATTCCTTACCGCAAATTAATAAATTAATATCCTGGAGGGCATTTAAGTATCTTGAACTATGTGTTCAAGTCAGTTTTCTCAAATCTAATTAACATCAAAACTCAGATGAAAAGATATTACTGTGCTGGCAAATATGAGAACTATATACTCAAGCAGGGTGATATAATTAAGAATCTGGGACTTCCGGCCATGATGGAGGTATAGGTGGACACGCTGTGCCTCCTCTCACAACCAAGATTAAGGACAACAAAAATATAGAACCAAAAAAAAACCCAACAGAACAGATAGAAAATTGAATTGTACGGAAGTCCGATAACAATTCACCCAGACCAGCAGGAGGGGCAAGTCAGTGGCTGGCAGAGAGGGATCACGGCAGGAAAAGGCAGTGGCTGGTGGTCCCAGGAGCACAGGTGGCAGTTGGCACACTCCAGGTGCACAGGCGGCAGTTACCAAGCACGGAGATAGGCGATGAGCAGACCAAGCGAGGCTCACAAGGTGACTGACCGCAGTTACACATTCACGCACAGATAGACCAGGCAAAAATGGGTAGCAATACAGACTGCACAATGCAGGAGCCCAGCGCTGGGAAATAAAGCCTAAAAGCACTGATTGAAAATACTTGTGGGAGTTGAGGTGCCTGGAGAGAATCCCAGCCTCACAGGACAGTTTGATAGAGACGCCCACAGGGTCCTAGAATGTACACAAGCCCACCCACATGGTAATCAGGACCAGGAGGGCCCAATTTGCTTGGGGAAAGTGGCTGAAGGGACAGGAATCTGAGAGAGAGCGGAGCAAGCACCACTGTTCCCTCTCAGACCCTGACCCTACATCCAGCATCACAACCCAGCGACCTGGTCGCCCGACCCTGGTGAACACCTAAGGTTTCGCTCTTCACTAAATAACAGTCATGACCAGACTAAAACAACAACAACAACAACAACAACAACAACAAACAAACCCAAAACCAAAAATGGCTCAAATGGGAGAACAGATCAAAGCTCCAGAGCTAATTCATGGAAGTGACCAAGAGATAGCCAACCTATCAGATGCACAGTTCAAAGCACTGGTGATTAGGAAGCTCACAGAATTGGTTGATTTTGGTCGCAAATTAGATGAACAAATGAAGGCTACAATAAGTGAAATGAAGAAAAACGCACAGGGAACCAATAGAGATGGGAGAAAAATTGGGACTCAAATCAATGGAGTAGACCAGAAGGAAGAAACAAACAACCAAACAGAAAAGAATGAAGAAACAAGAATTGAAAAAAATGAGGAGAGGCTTAGGAACCTCCAGGACATCTTTAAACATCCCAACATCTGAATTATAGGGCTACCAGAAGGGGAAGAGGAAGAGCAACCAGTGGAAAACTTATCTGAACAAATAATAAAGGAGAACTTCTCCAATCTGGCAAAGGAAATAGACTTCCAGGAAGTCCAGGAAGCTCAGAGAGTCCCAAAGAAGGTGGACCCAAGCAAGAACACACCAAGGCACATCATAATTACACTAGCCAAGATTAAAATGAAGGAGAGAATTCTAGAAGCAGCAAGGGATAAGGGCATAGTCACCTACAAAGGAGTTCCCATCAGACTATCAGCTGATTTCTCAAAAGAGACCTTACAGGCAAGAAGGGGCTGGAAAGAGGTATTCCAAGTCATGAAAGTCAAGAACCTATATCCAAGATTGCTCTATCCATCAAAGCTGTCATTTAGAATAGAAGGGCAGATAAAGTGCTTCTCAGATAAGGTCAAGTTAAAGGAGTTCATCATCACCAAGCCCTTATTATATGAAATGTTAAAGGGGCTTATCCAAGAAAAAGAAGATGAAAAAATTGCACAGTAAAAAGACAGCAAAAACACAGATATTAACAACTACACCCAAAACAAAAGCAAACAGCTAGAACAGGAGCAGAAATACAGAAATGGAGATCACATGGAGGGTTAGCAACAGGGGAGTGGGAGGAGGAGAGAAGGGGAAAAGGTACAGAAAATAAGTAGCATAGACAGTGAGTAGAAAATAGACGGGGAGGGCAAGAATAGTTTGGGAAAAGTAGAAGCTAAAGAACTTATGACACATGGACATGAACTAAAGCGGAGAATGTGGGTGTGAGGGTGTGTGCAGGTTGGAGGGGAATGATGGGGGAGAAATGGGACAAATATAACAGCATAATCAATAAAATATAATTTAAAAAAAGAATTTGACAAACTGGTAAACCTTTGAGGGCAGCCTGCCCAGCCTCAGACAACAATATGCCTATCCTGCTTAGCATCAGGTCAATCTTCAACATTCATTACACTAAATTCTGATTTGCATTCCTCAGATTTACCTAAAAACTTACATAGTGTCCACCGGATATTTCTGGACTTCTATCTGTGTTGTCTTCTCTTGGTAGTCCCTTTCAAATTTCCCTTTAAAAATAAAAATATGCATTGAACTAAAACTTGAGGATAAACTATTTGTTTTTTTAATTAGAAGCTATTAGTATGACCCAAATAGAGGGAAATGCCTGTCCACAATGTCATATAATAGAATGTCATTCTATTTTTAATTTCATAGTCCTCAAATACACACACAAATATATACACACACACACACAAAACTGAAAACAGAAAAACCCAATAGACTACTATGTTTCCACACTGAACACCAACCTTTTTGTTCATAGCTGGCTAGATAGCAATCCTTCTCAAAAGATGTACTAGGATTATTCCCGTCACTATTGTTGTACTCATGGTGATCTTTCTTGTTTGGCTGGCACTTTTGCAGATAACTTATTTTATTAAAGATGGAATTACTAAAATTCAACTCTGGATCTGTAAAAACACTTCCAATGCATCTATCAGAGAGATGGTTTTCATCAGAACTGGTGAACACACAATTATTTCTCTCATAACCACACTTGTCAAATGGTTTTTTTATGGTCTGTTGATCTATGCTTAATAAATTGTTCACATTTTCATTAATAAAAGACTTAAAATTCTCTGACAGAAGGCTAGGGGTTGGCTGGTTCACAACTTCAAAAAAATTTGAAATGTCTTTTCTATTTTCCTCCCAAATATGTTGCATGGGTACTTTTTCAGTAATGAAGTCTGAGTGTCTTCTCTTATCCATGCTGCCACCATCTTCACCCATAACAACAGCAGGTCTTCCCGTGAGGAAATTCCTATTTCCTGGACTTTGGGGTAAAAAAAATCATATTTAGCAAGAAAACATTTTCATTTAGAAACTCTTAAATTCTGAGAAAACATATTGAGTAGCTACTGACATTTGCCTAGATTTTGTTTTTATTTTTCAAATTTAAATAAATAATATCACTTTGGGTGGAAATTTGTCTATTGCACTTGTAATGCCTTAGTCAGTATAAAATAAACTATACTTAGTTTAGTATCTCAATGAGAAAAATTATTATTTGGTTCAATTTACTGTTATATTAACAAAACATGGCCAAACTATAGTATATCTTCTGGAACAATGTCTAGCAAATAACCTAGAAAACCACCACTATGTCACTGATGCTCCATTTAACCAGAGAAAGATGTTTTTAAGACTGTGCAGAGAAAAGTTATCCCCAGTGTTAAAATATTAAATCAAATAGTTATGAGGACAATATAATAGATATTTCTCAACCTAACAAAAATATAAAAACAACTCTGATATCCCCAAGGAAGAACAATAAAAATACGAATGCATATATAAGTAATAAAACCGAGATAAGATGAATTAGATGAAATGGTTCAACTAGGTAATGTAAGTTCCCTTCTATTGCAGAAATCATAACTCTAGGTTATGTCCAACCTGTATAAAAAAAATCAAAGGTATCATAGAAAATAATTAGAAATCAAGATATTATGGACTCTGTTGCCTTTGGCTACCTACAATCATTTAGGGTTAGGTTGTTTCAGAGATTACAGGTACAAAAAAAAAAAACTTAGAAAAGAAACGTAGACTGCTATAACTAACTGATTTCTAATTCTATTTTTTAAGTTACTTCTTAAATATTTAATGAACAGACACACCTGCTGTGTTCCACAGAGTATACCACGTGCTAGGGACAGAGAGATAAAAGAATTCAGTTTGGTGTTAAAGAGAAGAGATGTTTTGCCCATGAATATTCACAGATCATGGTCCTACACTGTTTCTCAATATGGATCTCCTTAGTATTTATGGCAGAAAAATGCTATTCTGTTATGTATAGATATGTACATATATAGACATGTATAAAAAGAAGTAAGCACACACCAGAGGGATGGAATAATAACAAATGCAAAGTTTGCAGCATGTCTGAGAAACAAAAAGAAGAGAAATGAAGTTAGAATGGAAATAGTGAAAGGAAACTTGTGACCTGTCTTAAAAGGTACAAAAGGACAAGATTATGCAGAACTTTACTTGGGGAAAAACAGTAAGAAACATGGAGAAGTTCTAAGTACAACAGTAAAATTAACTTGCAAAATATCAGCCTGATTTCTGGGTGAATATGGATTTCAGAACTTCCATCTGCTCAGAATGAAATAAGAGTGACCAAATTTATCCTGCTTCCTGATGCAGTTAAAAAAAAAAAGAAAGAAAAAATATATTAAACAATGGTTTTCAGATATGAGCCAGCCACCAAGTAGAACAGCATAATGAGGTCTGAAAGAGAGAAAACAAATGAGGTGAACCCTATGATTTCTCCTAGTTCACTGCCTGGAGAGAGTATTCAAGCCACACAATAGGGAGGGAATACCCAGTCAGAGGTTGCAGGCTCCCTTTGTTGAGGACATAGAGCTTGAGGTTGAGAGAGACAAGGACGATAGAGCTCACAGGGCAGAGTACTATGAAAGCGAGTGTTACAAAGAAAGAGCTCCAGAGATCTCCAGAGAATTCTCAAATCTCCAGGTAAGTACTGATCGGCACACGCATATAAGGTTATTACCTAAGGCTGAGAAAAGAAACACCCAAGGTGAGAAGTTTGAATACTTCTAGGAGCTCATACGGTGATGGGAAAAATTTTGTGTTCCCACCAGCAAGAGTAGAAAAACTTATAATTCAAAAAGAAATCAGAGAGTACTCAGAAGGATATTGTCTTAGCAGGAGACAAAATTAGCCATAGACTGAAGACATATTTCGTTCCATTTAGCAAAGTTTAAGGAAAGCCTCAATAAGATCACACTATTTCCAACTAAATAAATTGTATCTGAAAACAAAGCTTAGTACAATTTACAGCAGTATAAAAATTACCTGAAACCAAAAAGATAAAATTCACAATGTACAGAATCCAAACAAAATTACCAAGAAGGCAATAAAACAAAGTTACATAATCCATGATGAGAAAAATCAGTTATTAGAAATAGATCAAGAACTGACAAGTGATAGAATTTATAGACCAGTACAATAAAAATTATAATGATATTCTTTATATTCAAGAGAGAGCAAAGAATGAGCATATTAAATAGATACATGAAAGACATAAAGAAGAGTTAAATCTGTCTTCTAGATATGAAAAGTACACTGAATAGGTTTACCAGATTAGACACCAAAGAAGATACAATTAATGAAGATATAGCAATATAATCTATGCAAAATGAAATGAGAAAAAAATTGAAAATAAACAAAGCATCAGTAAATTGTGACACAACTTCAAGTGAACTAATTTACATGTGACTTGAGTCCCCGAGAGAGAGAAATCAGACAAAAAATATTTGAAAAATTAATAGCTGAATTTTTTCTAAATTTGATAAAAACAGTAAGTCCACAGATCCAAAGATTTTCAACACAGCATAAACACAAGAAGTAAAATGAAAATGACATCCCAGTCATAGAATAGAAATCCATGGTAGAAAATCCATGACAGAAAAATCTTAAAACAACAAAGAAAAGATACATATTATACATACAGATATTAAGAAAAGAATGACAGTGCCCTGGCCAGTGTGGATTGGTTGGTTGGAGCATCATCCTGTATACCAAAAGGCTGTGGGTTCTAATCCAAGTCAGGGCACATACCTAGGTTGCGGGTTCAATCTCCAGTCAGGGCATGTATGTAAGGCAATTAATTAATGTTTCTCTTACACTCTTTCTCCCTTCCTCTCTCTCTAAAGCAATGAAAAAAATGTCCTCAGGCGAGGATAAAATAATTTTAAAAAATAAGAATGATAGCCAACTTCTAACTGGAAACAATGAAAGTCAAAAGACTTCTTTTGAAAGGAAGACCACAATAAAGATTTACAAATATACAAAAGATGAAAGAATTACCAGAAGAACCATACTATAAGGAATGTTTAAAGAAAATCTTTCAAGCTAGATGGAAATCTAGATCTACACAAAATAATAAAGACCATCAAAAATGAAAAATGTGTGCTTATGTACAAAAAAACATGTTTTATAATGCTTTTAACTCTGTGTGAAGCAAAAAGAATGTATTATTGGTATAAAGCAAAAAGAATGTATTACTGGGTTTTCCAGTCAAGATGGTAAAATAGGTCAATTCTGTGCCCATCTCTTCTCATGATCACATCAAATTACAACTAAATTATAGAATGCCCATCACTGAGAACCCCTGAAGACCAGCTGGGCAGAATTCCTATAACTAAACATATAAAGAAAAAGCCATCCCCTGGTCAGGCGGCTTCATTGGTTGGAGCACTGTACCATGCACCAAAGGTTGCAGGTTCAATCCCCAGTCAGGGGGCATATGGGAGGCAACTGGTTGAAGTTTCTCTCACTTTCTCTTTCTCTAAAATCAATATAACACATCCTCAGGCGAGAATTTTTCTTAAATTAAAGAAAAAGCCATGTCAAACTGAAAGTAGGGGCAGAGATGCACAACAGGCAGGACCAACACCCATGGTGTGGCAACTAAGAATCGGGAGAGATATCTCAGTTGCAGAGATTCCCAAGGGGTCCCAGCCCCACACCTGGGCTCCAGCCCAGAGCACCAGTGCCCAGGAAAAGAAGCCCCCATAATATCTTGCTGTGCAAATGAATGGGAAGTGCCTCTGAGAAAAACAAAGGGCTGCAGGAGATCAAAGCATGCAGCTCTTAGAGGGTCAGCACACAAATTCACTCACTCAAAACACTCTAAGCTCCCGCACAGGGGCAGCAGGTCAAAAAGCACCAGGGACATATGAGGAGACACTACATTGACTATTAAGTTGACCATCTTCAGGGTGGGGGCTAGAGACGCAAAAGTTGGGGCAACTCTCTCTGAGTGATGAAAGCTCTGGCAAATGCCACCACTCCCTTAGCGAGATCTCCACTCACACAGCCAGCCCAGCACAGGGGTAAGCCAAATCTGTGCTCTCCATCACACTGACTACCACCATTCTCCCTGCTCCCGTGATTCCTTGAGACCCCACCCACCACACTCTCCAGGCCCAAACCTCCACCAGTGGCTCCTTCACACAAACAGTCTATCTGAGAATGCACTGCAGACTTTTCCCAAAATCTCTCCAGGTACACAAACCAAAAGGGGTGCTCTGTAGTTCTTCCTAGATGGTCCCAACAAAGCATAAGTGATGACACATCTCAACTTACATTGTTAACTCCCATCAGGTGGCCCCCCAAAAAAACAGTGGCCAGTCTCGGTCTGAAGGTTTCATCTAAGCCCAACACTAGTGGCAGCCAGCCTCGGTTCATAGCAGCGCCTCTCCCAACGGCCTGCAAGCCCAGCACAAGCAGCAACCAACTGCAAATCTGCCAGTAAGTCCTACCAGGCAGCTCCAAGTGTGGCACAAGCAGCTGACCTTGGCCTACACCTGAGCACTTCCCAGTACACTCCTGACCCAACATACCCAGTGGAGGGCTAAGGCCACATCAGAGCACCACTCAAACAGCTCCACAAGTGACACACTCAAAGAGGAAATTCAGCTGGCACCACAGCCCCACTAAAGCAATTCACATTCTATGGAATCATCCCCCTTACAACACCTAGCCCACTGGAATCACAGCCTGTCCCCAGAGCCAGTCAGCTTGTAGGTAAACCCCACCCACTGTCAATAGTACTTATGGCCCAACTAGAATAGGGGGCACTCAACCCACACAGGGGACAACCTTAGAGCACCAAGCTCAAGTGACCAGGGAGACTGTACCACCAGTCCCTACAAAACACCTTCTACATAAGGCCTCTCTGTCGAGACCAAAAGACACAACAAATCTATCCTAAATGCATGCAAACAAAACACAGGGAGTCAGCTATAATGAGACAATGGAACAAGTCCCAAATGAAAGAACAGAACTAAACTCCTAGAAAAGAACTAAATAAAAGTGAGGCAAAGTAATCTACCAGATAGAGTTCAAAAAACTAGTTTTAAGGATGATGCTCAATGAACTTAGGAGGAGAATAAATGAACTCAATGAGAACTTACACAAAGAGATACATGAACTATAAAACAGAACCAGTCAGAAATGAAGAGTACAATAACTGTAATGAAGAATACAGTAGATGGAATCACTGCTTATTGCATGGATCAGGGGATCACGTCAGCAATTTGGAAGACAAGGCAGTGGAAAACACCCAATTGAAATGGCATAAACACAGAATTTTTTTTAAAAGCCATGAAGACAGTTTAAGGGCCCTCAGGAACAACACCAAACACAACAACATTCACATCATAAGGATACCAGAAGGGGAAGAGAGAGAGAAAAAAAAGCATTGGAAAATGATTTTAACAAATGACTGAAAACTTCCCTACATGGTAAAGGAAACAGACATACATGTCCAGAAAATGTGGAGTTCCCAAAGTGATGAATCCAATGAGGTTCACATCATAATAAAGACATATAATTAAAATGCAAAGGTTACAAACAAAGAGAAAATCCTAAAAGTTACAAGAGAAAAGAAGTTAACTTTGTTCAAGGGAGCTCCTATAAAACACTCAGCTGATTTTTGTAATAGAAAATTTGCAGACCAGAAAAAAAAGGCACAAAATATTCAAATTGAAAGGCAAAAGCCTACAACTATTATTATTCTAGTCAGCATGGCTGCCATTTAGAATAAAAGGAGAGATAAACAGTTTTGCAGACAAGAAAAAGCTAAAGAAGTTCATCACCACTAAAACAATATTACAAGGAACTATTAAAGGGAGTTCTTTATTCTTTAAGTAGTCAAAAACATGAATAAGAAAATAAAGAAAAAAAACACACTAAGGCAAACGCTTAGTAAAATCAGTGAATCAACCAACTATAAAGCTAATACAAAGGTTAAAAGACAAAAGTAGAAAGACAAAAACTGTGTAATTGTAACAGTGTGCAGCCAAGAGGGAGGACCCAAATAGGGATTTGGAATGGAGTCCAGAACTCAAGGTGTCCAGGAAATATTAGAAAGATATACAGATGTTCTCACCCCTTCCCCTCCACAGGTATGAGTTGGGGGAAGGGACACAAGGAGCTATTTTGTACAGCAACCGCTTTGCAGTTAACCTCTGTCATGGTCATTTAACATATCTATAACCTTTAACTGGTTTCATAGATATGTTAAATAGCTGTGGCCATGCCTTGAGTCAGGGGGATGGAAGTGACTTCCATCCAAGATGTAACTGGGGGGCAGCTCCTCATGGTTACAGCGCCTGTGTGAGAGCTTGGAGAAGATTCGCTTCATGCCGCGGGGCCACACCTGCCCAGATTCACGATGGCAACCTGGTAAACTTGGAATAATACAGGAATGCTGGCAGGTGTAAGACTGTAGGAGGAGTCGAAAATGGGGTACAGAAGAAGGTCAGCGTGGGGATTTAAACCCAGACTTGGCAGCCAGGCAAGGGAGAATGATGTGGCTTTGGCCAGGGTGGGGACTCCTGTTGCTTTGGCAAGAGGGAGAGAACCACATGGCTTTGGGGTGCTCCCTTTTGCCATGTGGCTTAGGAAGTAGGAGAGACTTTTCCTGGAAGAAAAGGGGTGAAAGGACTCTTGCTAGTGGGCCACGAGAAGGTGCCACTTGACTTTGGATTAACTGGAGATCCTGGCAGCAACACAGCTGATGGTGTTGGGAGCCTGAATCATAGACTTCCACTTCTTTTCCTGAGATACAGTACCCCAGATTAGGGCAGAAGGAGAAGAAAGGACTGTGTGCATGTGTGGGTATCCTAAAGGACTTCAATATTTTAATGAAGACATTGGGTCATTACTTCAAGTCTGTATAGCTTTAAATAAACATTTCCTTTCCTTTTCACAAATCTCTGGCATAGAGAGACGTCTTCCCTCTGGCGGCAGACATAGCAAACCTAGTGGGGAGTCCTTTTGGTAATAGTATATCATACCCTCCCTTGGCCCTGTTCTGTAACATAATTACAACAATAAAGGGAAACACATAAACACAATCAAAAGAAGTAAAAAAAATAACAAAAAAATAAACATGAAGGGAAGGAATAAAAATTATAGTGGATTTACAATGTGATCAAACTTATACAACAATCAACTTTAAATAGAATTCTATAAACATAATTTGGTATATATGAGGCACATGGTAACCACAAAGCAAAAACATATAAGAAATAAAAAATATAAAGAGAAAGGAATTCAAACATAACACTATAGAAAGTCATCAACATACAAGAGATCAACAAAATAAGAAAGGAAGAGATAACTACAAAAACAATCAGAAAATAGTTAATAAAATAGCAATAAGTGCATACCTATTAAAAATTACTTTAATTATAAATGGACTAGTGCTCCAAACAAAAGACATGGGCTGAATGGGTTTAAAAAACAAAACCTGTACATATGCTGCTTAGGAAAGACCTACTTCAGACTCAAACACACACCCAGATTGAAAGTAAAGAGATGGAAAAAGATATTTCATGCAAACAGATTTTGTTAAAAGGCCAGGAGAGCAATACCTTTTTCAGAAAATAGACATTAAAAAGAAGGCTATAAAAAGAGACCAAGAAGGGTGTTTCATAATGATAAAGGAACTGATGCAACAAAACAACATAACTCTTGTAAACATCTACGCACCCAAAGTAGGAGTACCTAAATATGTAAAGCGAATATTGATGAACATACAGAAGAGATCAACAGTAATACAACAATAACAGGGCACTTTGACAACCCACTGACATCAATGGATAGATTATCCAGACAGAAAATCCAGAAGGAAACAGTGATCTTAAATGATATAGTGGACTAGATCAGCAATTTTCCACTGGGGTGTCAAAGTGCACCAGTGTGCTGCAAGAATTTTTAAAACATGCCATACCTGACGATTTAGTCAGGGGCACTGACCTCTTTTCCCTTAGATGGTCAAATAAAAAAATGACAATGGCCAACACAACAACAACCATTTACTATGAGTGAATCAAAATTATACCTATTTTTTGTCAGATCAGCAAAAAATGTATTTTTTGATGTGCCGCAGAATCTTACTAATTACTTTATGTGTGCCATGAATTGAAAAAAGTTGAAAATCACTGGACCAGATGGACTTAATTGATATTTTTTGGAGATTTCTCCCAAAAGCAGCAGAAATACATTTTTCTCAAGTGTCCATGGAGCATTCTCCAGGAGAGACCACATGTTAGGTCACAAGAAGAAAAACTAAAGACAAACAGAGATAAAGGTAAAAGCAGAATTCAGTGAACTAAAAATAGAAAAATAAGAACTATGTTCTTTAGTCAACAATCAATATGTGCATCTCTGCCATAAAAATGCCAGCCTAGGAGCTAATCCAGTAAGAAAAAAAAGTCCTTTTATTACAGAGTGCCCTTGGTTAGGCTGTGGAAAGTGAGCAGTAAATGTGAAGAGCAGAGGAAGTTGAAGTAAAAGTCAGACCTGCCTCAGGGAGGGCCCTTACTGCTTACATAAATTTCAGAATTAATGGTTCTTTAGCATATGAGTTCTAGAATGCAAAACAACCATATAGCATGGAAGGTACCAAAAATATTGCAATAAAAATTAAATGAGCACCAAAAAAAAAAAGGAAAACTGAGAGATGATTCAGTTAGAGGATAAAGTTAGTGAGTCTTGAATCAGAATGAATGGCAAGAAAGGAAAAAATACAACTGACCATATTAATAATGAGAAAAAAAGACATCACTACAGATGTTGAAGATTTTAGTGTTTAAAAAGATGATTTTCTGAATGAATTTAAGCCAATAAATTCTACAACACAGAAAAAAAGGATTCATTCATTGTACAACACAAACTATCAAAGCTCACTAAAGAAAAAATAAATAGTATTACTGGCCTGTATCTAGTAAAAAATGGTAGAAAAAAAAATAACTGGAGAGCATTATGCTAAGTGAAATAAGCCAGGCAGTGAAAGACAAATACCGTATGATCTCACCTATAAGTGGTAACTAATCAACAAAACAAACAAGCAAGTAAAATAGAACCAGCGACATTGAAATTAAGAACAATCTGACAGTAACCAGAGCGGGGAGGAAGGAGGAGGGGGGTAATAGGAAAAGAAGGGGAAGAGTCATCAAGGACCATGTATAAAGGACCCATGGACAAAGCCAAAGGGTGGTAGGATTAAGGGTGGTGCACGGGGAAGTGGTGGTGGGAAAATGGAGACAACTGTACTTGTACAACAATAAAAATAAATAAATTATACCTAAAAAAAATAAGAAAATAACCTTAGCACCAAAACAGCTCCATACAGGAAGCAGATCAGTATTTACCTTGGGATGAGGGTAAAATGTGAATTGACCAGAGGAATGGATTACAAATGTGCTCAAAGAAACTACTGAGGCCCTGGCTGGTATAGTTCAGTGGATTGAACGCAGGCTGTGAACCAAAGGGTTGTGGTTCGATTCCCAGTCAGAGTATATGCCTGCATTGCAGGCCAGGTCCCCAGTGGGGGCCATGTGAGAGGCAACCACACATTGATGTTTCTCTCCCTCTCTTTCTCCTTCCCTTCCCCTCTCTATAAAAATAAATAAAATAAGAAAGAAAGAAAGAAAGAAAGAAAGAAAGGAAGGAAGGAAGGAAGGAAGGAAGGAAGGAAGGAAGGAAGGAAGGAAGGAAGAGGGAGGGAGGGAGGGAGGGAGGATTGGGGATGATGAATACTATTGTATATTCATTATATTTGACATGTCAAAACTTACCAAAGTGCACATTTTAGATAAATGCAGTTTGTTGTATGTTGATTATACATATTAACAAAGTTATTTTAAATTGGATTGAAGGACAAGGAGGAAACAAAAACAACTGTTATGTGGCTGTTACAATTCTCCAGGCAAGAGGCTGTTACAATTAAACTGAGATGGAACGGTGGAGATAGACACATGAGGATAATCTTAAAGTTTGTTAGAATACACAACTGCAATACTTTGTTGGCAAAATGGATATTGGGGGTTGAAGGAAGGAGGAAGGAATCAAGAACAACTTTTATGTTGGTTTAAGCAACTAAGTGAATAGTGGTGCCATTTACTAAAATAAGGAAGACTGGAATAGAATTACAGAGTCAAGGTTTTTGACCACAATTACAAAGACTGTCTCAAACTGGTTTTGCAAGTTTTAACAGATTTAAAACAATAAACCAGGGTTTATATACAGACATCAAGAAAACAAAAGTGGGGCACTGATCAACCGCCATAAAGGAAAAAGTTATTAATATGTTTATGATGCAGGAAAAAAACTAGTAATTCATGGAGATTATAAAACAGGTACAAAACACCACTGCCCAAAATAGTTTTCAATAAATAAATAAAAGGTATGTGTATCCATTAGAAAATGATTACTTAAAACTATTTTAATTCAATGCTATGTTTTACTTCTGGTGGGTTTTTTCTATTACTATAACTTAGGTCTGTTTGCACTTTTAACTAAGAATATTTGTGTTCATTAAAATCAAAATTTAAATTAAAAATTACTAACTGAAAGAAAGAAGATATAGGTTCTTTATTTCCTTCCATAGCTTTGCTCACCTGTTTAGTTTTTCAAATAACGTTCCAAATTTTGCTGTTTCATATGATGTACTGAGAACATCTTGACTTCCATTTAATTTGGAAACCAAGGAATTAGAATAATTAACATTATTAAGCTGAAAAAGAGAAAGGAAAAACCTGCCAAAATGGTAAATGTTCATATGCACAATTAAAATTATTTACTATAAAATGCTGTTTAAGTGGACATCTATGTTGGAAAAGAAATGTATTTTTTCTTAAAGTAACTGCGTCCTCATTAAAAACAAAACAAACACCGTTCTAACAATGAAAGCAATATCAGTACACGAATAACAGTTGGTGCTATGGTGAGCTAACCATTTTCTTAGAGGTCAAAAAAACAAAAAAAATATTAAAAAGAAAAATATCCATAATACCAGGATCTTGAGGAAATAAAAGAAGTTAAACTTCTTTAACAGAAAATAATAGTTTCTCCGAAAGAAACAGCTGTACTTATCTAATTTCTTCCACTTACTGAGTAATTTTACAGATTGCTACTTTAATTTTTCTAAATATCAATATCATTGTGTACAACAGGGGAAAGTATGTGAAAATTGTTGTGAAAAGCAGATGAGATAATCCATTTGTTAATGTGGAAGGTACTTAGTATTCTGGCAATAATAATTTATACCTGTAGTATATTTTATTTATAAACCACAAAACAGAGTTCCAAAGACAATCAATGATAGAAGCAGGAATAAAAAAAAAGAGAGAGAGACAAAAAGAGTTAAAGTCTTTTTTAAACAAAAAGATCTGAAGTTAGGGAGAACTGGAAATAAAGCCTCATAATTTACTACAGTCTCACAGGTGCAGTGACAGAAGTACACAGGTAAAATCATCCCCTGAAGTAAGAGACACACAATCAAAAGAAAACAGAATATTATATATTGGCTTGATACTACTTCTCTAGAGACAAAGAGCCCCAGATCACTTTTTCTTCTAACCTGTTTTCTTCAACTCATTTTCATTTGTATTTTATTATTTAATTTTAATTCTTTTTACCTTTCTTGAAATCCCTCCAAGTAAGCTGTTACTTCCATAATGCTAGGTATTAGACATTAGCCTCCCTTTTCTCTCTTCTGCCCTTTTAAGTATAACATTATTACCCCTCTGGAAATAATCACTAACCTGCAATCTATAAATAGATTATTTAAATAGAGATTACAAGGAGTTTCATTCTCCATTCTATAAACTATTTAATAGAGCAAAGATGAGTTTTAAGCTGATCTAGGATACAAGTTTTACTCTTATATTGTACACACTGAATGGGTAATTAGTTTTTCATTGCATCATCCAAAAATTATTGGGTCTTTAATAAGGCTAGCACATATCACTGGAATATAATAATTCATTTTCTCTTCTCTGAAAAACATACTTTAATAAATACTCATAAAATTGAATCCTATCATTACATATAGCTATAGTATACCATAATATATAACTACTACAATGTGTTTAATTATAAATTTATAAATTATAAATGTTTAAATATAAATACAAAAATATGGCCAAAAAAACCAGTGTGTCCTAAAAGTGAAAGACTTCAAACTAAATACTCCTGCTGACAAAACAGTGTTTATATAACCACTTCCTTGCTGCCATTATACATTAGTATAATAACCATTCATAATTTTATTTTTTAACTCTACATTGAATTAGTAAAAGATCATGTCTTGTTATTTTTATGGCAAATATATTTCAGTATTTTAAAATGTAGATGCTTTTATAATTTTTACTTTGGTGAATATAATGATTAAAAACCACTTTAGCACTGCACATCTCTATCTATATAAATAAATTTGTACACTTTTAATTAATGTGCATTTAACCAGTTCTCAATTGTCAAATCATAAAAAGAATCAGGCCATCACAACTCATGCTTTAACAGACCACTATGACCTACTGAAATTACGTACTGCCATTCACAAGACCCTTTCCATTTCATGCCTACTTGGCTATTGTAACAGCACCAACTGGTCATTTACTGTGATTACGACCATCAGCTATTGTAAAATACAAACTATTTTCAATTTCACTACCAACAATTTTATAAAAGGATGATTTCAAAAGTTTTTAAAGAACATTCCAGTTTTTGGATTTATAATTTTCTACTTGTAGGGAATTAAGCTTTTGTCATAAGAGGAATTATTTATTATACTTAATTTATCTCCTAACTTGGCTACATCTATAGCAATTCACAACTAATATTTATTTTATTTGTTTTAACTAACAGGACTTACTAAGACAAGAGAAATTATCAGCTAAGCACATACTTAGCTCCTTTCTATCTGCCTTTTCACCTTTGGTCCTCTCCTCCCTAAGCTCCATTCCTGCTTGTCATCTCTTAATGACAGGAAATCTGCATTCCATTAACCCACAAATTCAGGTGAAAAGATGTCAAAGAGATTTTAGTATTACTGCCATTACCTTTTTGATGAAGTTTAATTTTGACAATTCAAAGGAAAGAAAGGATAATAATATGGTACTGGACTTTAGAATTTCAGGCTTTAATCACAATCTATGCATTTTTCTAATTGATTAAAATACTACTTGCTAAAAAATAATTATTTGCAACAAATACTTCAAAAGACAAACCATCTTGGGATCAATGTTAATTTTGAAAATCAAAATTCAACATAAAATAAAACAATTCAGTCACCATACCAGAAGAGATAAATTGACAATGATGACATGGTCCCAAAGTAAGAATCCCCAAATGAATTATCCTTTGCAATTTGTCAGTAACAAGTAGAATCAAATGTCAGGTACATATAGACTTAGTCTACATTACCATAACTCTAAAGGACTTCTCATTAGCAATCAGGTAAATATTTTTATGGTATATGCTCCTTACATTAAAAACTTCTAAAAAGAATAATTTTAAAGACTAGAATAATTTTAAAGGGTAACTAGTTTACCCTGATATTCAAAAAACTGTATTATTTGATAGCACGCCACAATTGATAAAATAACTCATAAATGTTTTTTTTAATTCTCACCTGTACTGGGCCCAGTTCTTCTTTGCTGCCTACTCTTTGATTGTGAATACTAATAATAAAAATAAAAGGTTAAGATTAAAAGCAGAGATGGCAATAAAATTGACTATCTCTTATATATATATTAAAATTCATACTGTTCAATACAAATAAACAAAACATATGACATGCTAATTAAATCATTCCAGGGACCTACTATTTTATAAAACTCAATACTATTATTGAATTTTACAAAATTATATTATTAGTAAAGAGACATTTTTATGAAAAGGAGAGTCAAGCTATGCACACAAAACAGTATAAGCATTAGGTCATCTGACAAAGGTCTTAACAGTTTAATAATACAGCAATACAAAATCTAGAGGTAAAAGAATAAGCCCTTTGTACATTTTCCAAATGAACAAAACAGTGTCAGTAATGATCAATTTAAATACCTAATACTATATAACCTAGATAAAACCTACTTGTTTTCTATATCATCAATGCAGAGGTTTGATGGTACATGGGGAGGCGACATCGGAAGTTCTAAATCATGCTTTCTTAGGGGTACTGTTGTGTCTCTATTCATATTCACATGGATTGGTTTTCTCACAGTTTCTATAACAAAAAAATATTTAGAAATAAGAATGGATAATAAAATCTTTTAAAAGCATGACATGATATACCATGTTCATTAAACAAATGTGTATCTTAGAAATTTACTAAAACAAATTATGTTCTATATATGCTTTTAAAAAGTCATTATAGTACTATCACAGGTAATTCAAATAAGCTTTTTCTTCATCTTACATACTCCTCATAAAAGTGGCTCTATAATTGTATTCTACTGTTTTCTTCCTCCAAGAATTCCCTGACCCCAGACTATATGAGATGCGATGTTATATGCTGCGATAGTGCTACATATGTTCTTTATTATAGCACTTATAGTTTACCGTATTTCATTAACTCTACCTCACTATTGATAGATTTTTAATTTTAAATAGATTTTAAACAGAAGCAGAAGCCTTGTCTCTCCTTATAAAAGATATCACTATTTTGTCTGTTCAGTACTTTTAACTATTGTCCTATTCTGAGAAATGCTTTTTACATATGGACAGTCTATAGAGTTCTAGAATAGACTTTGTATCTTCTTATAAAACCCTACCTCTCTGGAAAAATAATTGGTTTATGGGTAGCCATCTGACCCAAGATGAAGCAGTAATAATATCAAATCCCTCTGGTATTAGGTAATCATTCCAGAGCTGGGACCCAACATCAATAGGGTGAGACAACATCATTCCAGTGGAATTTAAAAATGCAGAAGCAGGGAAATAATCCTCAGTATTTCCCTGGTGACAAAACTAAAGCATGAGCAATATTAGGATTTTTAAGACCACATTTTAAGCCTCAGTGATGAAGACAGTCTGAGACAATAATGCCAGAATCTTAAGCGAACACATTCCTAACACTGAAGTCCCTGATTCAAGCGGTCTCTGAGGCCCAGCTGCACCACGGCTCTTCCTTTCAGCTGCGTGTCCTAATCCACGCAGGCTGCTGTAACAGAACACCACGGACTGGGGGAATTATAAACAACAAAAATTTATCAGTCTGGAGGCTCCACAGTCCAAGATCCAGTTGCTGTCAGATTCACTGTCTGATGAGGCCTGCTTCCAATTCCTAAACAGCCATCTTCTTGCTGTGTCCTCAGAGGGAGAGAGGTGCAGGGGAGCTCCGTGGAGTCTCTTTTATAAGGGCACTAATTCCATTCATGAGGGCTCCACCCTCATAACTTAATCACGTCCTAAAGACCCCACTTCCTAGAATCTTAACACTGCAGGTTAGAATTCTAACATATGAACTTGGGGGGAGGGAGGAGATACAAACATTCAGTCCATAACATTAAATAAATATATTTTTAAAAAATGTTTGTCACTTGCAGTCATGAGTCCTGGCTAATAAAGTTTTGTTCTTGTAGGGGAGGAAAAACATCTTTTTCCTCTACCTCTCTAAACTCTCAGTTAGGGCCCCTGTAACAAGACAGACTAACAAAAAAAAAAATTAATCAATATAAAGTTTTATGTGAAAAACTTTTTATGTGAAAAACTTTATATGGAAAAGAAAACCTAAAGGGTTGGTTAGAAAGTGTTTTCATGCTATGTTTGAAGAAGTGTAGAAAGTCATGGCAAAAAGTAATAGGACCAAAAGGGAATGAGCTAAGTATAGCAAACCAGGGAAAACAGCAAGACCTGTTCATCTAGATTCCTCTCAGTGCCCCTCTGTCTTGAAGATAAAGATCCTTCACATTTAGGAAAAGCACTTTTCACATGAGAATCCTTCCTGCACATCCTGCTTCTCAAATTCCTTCAGCTTAAAACATTGAAAATGCCAAGGTTCCATAAATTTGAGTAGCATGTCCTGACCCCATCACTTTTTGTTTAATTCCCAGCATCCAATATGATTGGTTAGCATTCAATAAATATATGTTGAATGTATGAATGAAAAGAAAGTGGGGTGCATATATTATTTTTGATTAGTGTTTTGGGATTCTTAGGATATATTCCCAGAAGTAGGATCACTGGGTCAAAATGCAGATCCATTTTTGTTTTTTGAGGTATCCCCACACTGCTTTCCACAGTGGCTACACCAGCCTGCATTCCCACCAACAGTGCACTGGAGTCCCCTTTTCTCCACATGCTCACCAGCACTTGTTTGTTGACTTACTGATGGCAGCCATTTTGGCAGGTGTGAGGTGATATCTCATTGAGGTTTTAATTTGAATCTCTCTGATGATTTGTGATGTTGAACATTTTCATATGTCAATGGGTCATCTGCACGTCATCTTTGGAGAAGTGCCTATTCAAGTCCTTTGCTCATTTTTTAATTGGACTGTTTTCTTCCTGGTGTTAAGGTGTGTAAGTTCTTTATAGCTTTTGGAAATTAACTTCTTATCAGATGTAGCATTGGCAAATACATTCTCCCATGCAGTGGGTTCCCTTTTCATTTTGTTCATGGTTTCTTTTGCTGTGCAGAAGCTTTTCAGTTTGATACAGTCCCATTTGTTTATTTTTGCCTTTATTTCCCTGATGCAAGGAGATGTATCAGCAAAGATATTGCTCTGAGAGCTGTCTGAGATTTTACTGCCTATGTTTTCTTCTAGGCTATTTATTGTTTCCCAACTTACATTTAAGTCTTTTTTCTACTTTGAGTTTATCCTTGAGTATGGTGGATGAGTGGATAAAAAAAGCTGTGGTATATTTATACAATGGAATTATATGTGGCTATAAAAAAGGAGGAACTCTTACCCTTTTCAACAGCATGGGTGGATCTTAGAGAATATTATGCTAAGTGAAATGAGCCAATCATAGAAAGACAAGTACCATATGATCTCACTCATAACATAGAATCTATTGAACAAAATAAACTGATGAACAAAATAAAACCAAACATATGGACACATGGAGCAGAATGATAGATCTCAGAGCAGAGGTAAGGAGGGGAGACTAGAAGAGATCAGCTAAAGAGCATATACACATACATGCAAAGTCCATGAACACAGGCACACAATGCAGTGAAGGTGGAAGTTGTGGGGCTGGGTGGAGGGGCAATGGGTGGGGGGCGGGGAATGGAGAACATCCATAATAGTGTCAAGAATAAAAACTTTAAAAAAATAAAGTGGGAAAGAGAGAAAATATTAAAAAATAAATACATCACTGGTCAGTGACATCCAAAAGAAACCGGAACCTTATCTTAAATTAAGACATTAAAAATCAACTCAAAATGGATTAAAGACTTGAAGACCTGAGCCCATAAAACTCCTAGAAGAAAACCTAAGGGGATAGTTCCTTGACATCAGTCTTGGCAATAACATTTTTGGACATGATACCAAAAGCAAAGGCAACAAAAGCAAAAATAAACAAATAGGACTACATCAAACTAAAAAGCTCCTGTACAGAAAAGGAAACCATCAACAAAATAAAGACAACCTATGAAATGGGAAAAAATATTTGCCAATCATGTATTTGAGAACTCATATAACTTGCTAGCAATCTAAAAAGTACTCTGATTAAATTTTTATTTACTTGAATAATCAAAGTGCAAACCAAAATGAACTTTCTTTTGATATGAGACTACTACAATTAACTTCCCATGGATGTATAAGAAATTATTCAAGCTGTGAGACAGGAAACTAATCACTGAGGCAAAAATCATTTCAGCTTTTCCTTTCAAACAAATTCTCTGGATAGCATAAGATAGTAAAGAAACTTATCCCCTGCCCTTTAGCTAAACTTTGGTAACCATCTGCTTAGACAGAGTAATAACTGAACCAACTGAACAAGAATAACCATACCTTGTAAAATTAATTTTATATAAAACACAACCTAAAAATAAAAATAAATGGATTACGCAACAAAAGATTTTAAACAAAAATTAACAAAGCTTCTAATTTAAGAGCACAGTCAAGTTTTAAAATTAGTTTACTTTCCACATCTTTGGGCTCTAAAATTACAAACTTATTAGAAAACTGAAGGTTATGATAGCATCAGAGTCAAACAAAATGCTATTGGAAAGAACTTACTTACCAGGTATTTTCTTCTGGCGAGAGATCTGATTTACCACGTACAGGTTAAGGAGGTCTAAACTGACAGTGGAATTTTTGACAGGAGATAAAACTCCCAGTGATTTCATTTTTGATCTTAACCTTTTCTTTTCAAAATATTCCTAAAATAATTAAAAATTAAAAAGTTATTGCAGCAACAACCATGAGGTTTCAGGCAGAATTATAAATAACAAAAGGCAGTAATGCTATTAAATAATTTAGTTGATATTTTTATAATTTTATGACATCCCTGTTATATCTTTACATATAAATTAAATCCAATAATTATGGCTTTAATTTGCCTAAAGACTCTAAATTTTACAACTGGCTATAATCTTTTGTTAAATGTAATGCCTTTACAACAGAACTTTATAAAGCCATTCCCAGGTATCACAAAAATGGTATGAATGTAGAAAATTTAAAAACTTGGTAGAACAAATCCAAAAAGGCTAAAAACTTAGTTTTCTTCAAGGTATGCTATCCTACAGATATAAAAAGCATTAAATATATGCACAGCTAAGGACTATTAAAAGTCAACTGAGCCCTGGCTGGTGTAGCTCAGTGGGTTAAGCTTGGGCCTGTGAACCAAAGGATCATGGTTCAATTCCCAGTCAGGGCACATGCCTGGGTTGCAGGCCAGTTCCTGGCAGGGGACACATGAGAGGCAACCACACATTGATATTTCTCTCCCTCTCTCCTTCCCTTCCCCTCTAAAAATAAATAAATAAAATCTTTGGGGGGGCGGGGGAAAAAAAAGTCAACTGAGTTTATGGCTCAGTTGAAAGGTCAGGGGGTCAATTAGAAGTCAGGGCACATGCCTAAGCTGCAGGTTCAGTACCTGGTTGGGGAGCGTATGAGAGGTAACTGATTGATGTTTCACTCTCATGTTGATGTTTCTCTCCCTCTTTCTACCTCCCTTACCCTCTCTCTAAAATCATTAAGTATGTCCTGCCTAGGATAAGGATTAAAAAAAAAGTCAACTGAAATGAAAAGAAGAAAAGAAAAAGAAGCCATGTAGGAACTAATCTCCAGCCAAAGCCAATTTAATTCCATTTGTTATTTCTCCATGAATTCCAGATTTTTTTGGACCAGCCTTACACATAATTATCATATTTCATCCAGTATTTATGTTTTTCTTGGTTGGCTGAACTATAATCATTCTTCCCTATCTTCATTATTTTTCTCTCAGATTACATCCTTAATTTACCAAGTTCAAACATATTTATTTGTTTAAAGTTCATTTACTGGGCAACTATTATATATTAAACACTAAAAAAAAAAATTGTGAAAATATCGTCTCTTCCATTAAACAACACACAATAAAATGCCATAAACAAGGATTACATATGTGAGATATCAAAAGCAAGAAAATCCCAAGATGGCAAAAAGTTTAATGGAAAAGGAAGTATCAATTTTCCAAGAAGTTAAGGATCTTTCACATTAGCTTTTCAAAAATATTGTTAATTATAATAGACTTTTCAGGTTGTAAAAAACTTGTAAGAATTGTAAGAGACTTGCCAGCTATCAGGCAGAAAGTAAATGTCATGTTATTACGCAAAATTAACCACAGATAAAAAGTATGTGTCTATATTTCATTTGAGTGATTCGTAACCCCAACTGGGACTTAAATGTCTTTATTTTTTTTTAAGATTTTACTTATTTTTAGAGGGAGAGGAAAAAAGGGAGAAAGAGAGGAAAAGAAACACAGATCAGTTACTTTTCCTAGGCACACTGTGCAGGATCTTATCTGCAGCACAGGCATGTGCCCTGACCAGGAGTCCCCCCAACCAATTGAGCCACTTGGGTCAGGGCTGAATTTAAATGTCTTTAAAAAGCTCACACTAGATAGCTCAGTAATGAAATGACAGGACCTTCAGGATGAAAATATTTCCCCCCCTGAGAAAATGACTATGGCTCTAATAATTGATGATGTCTTGAAATTAAGATGCCAATTCCAAGTACAATAGGAGATGGTACAGGATGCTTGGGAAGGATATATAAACTATGGGTAGGTAGGGTGAGAGTACACAGAGGGAGGGCTAGAGGAAACAGAAGGTTTCTTAGGAAATTATTTCCATGATAGATGGATGTATGGGAGCTAGCCAGAGGATGGAAACACGTCACATATAAGATTCCAGGAATAAGGAAAAACAGTACAAGGGCTACCTAACCCAGAGAACACTTCTGAAGAGGCTGGGCCCTCATACCTAGCCATCAGGACAGCCTCTAATAATGTTTGCATTCCTCGAAAGAACAAAGGTATGTGACTCACTTATTTACCTGACAACGTTAGGCTTAATTTTTATATCAACTTTCATTTGATAGAGACAAGTAGAAAATATTTAGAAAATAATTAGAAATCTTACAGAAAATGAAGAATAAAAATTTTAACATGAAAATAGCCATCTAACGATAGCATCTGTGAAACAAACAAAATGTGGAGAATGTGTCAAAGGAAATGAGGGAAGATCTTGTTTTGAGATGGAGGGATTGGGAAGTTCTCCAACTGCAGGCTGTCCACTTTGTGAAATCCTAAGTGAAGTTTGTTTGTATCATTACAAAAGGGAGGGGGGTGAAAAATCTGTGCAGGAGATGATGGCATGATAAAGTCAGTTGGATTGAAAACTCTCCTTGAAATGGAAAAACATTAAATTCAACTTTGACATTAGCAAGGGCTGTATAGTGAAGTAGACTGAGAAGCAAAAGGGAGGTAAGAGTGAAGGAGTATACCAAGAAGGGGAAAGAATCCAGAAAAGACTTTATTTGTTTTAATAGGATAGAACTGAAATACCAATAGAAAGCCTCTAGTTGACAGGGAGTGGTAGAAGACACAAGAAAGGGAAGTAGTAACTGAGATCCCTGAAAAAGCAGAAATAAATGGAATTCAGATCACAAATCACTTCCTTTGACAAAAGGAAACTACTTCTATAGTCATAGGAGGGAAAGAAAAAGATGGGTGAAAATAAAAGATGGTTTACAGAATTGGTGGTAGAAACTGAGATAATTCTCACTAACAGGTTCTGTTTCCTCTGAAATATGACATAAGGTCACCTAATGAGTATGAAGGGGATGCAGGGGTGTCCAACCTATGGTCCACTGGCCGCATGCGGCCCAGGATGGCTGTGAATGCGGCCCAACACAAAATCACAAATTTACTTAAAACATTATGAGATTTTTTTGTGCAATTACATGTCACAGTGTATTTAATGTGTAGTCCAAGACAACTCTTTTTCTTCCAGTGTGGCCCAGAGACGCCAAACGGTTAGCTACCCCTGGAACAGGGTAGGGGAGAGGTTTAGGGAACTAAAGGAAGATATGAAATGTTCAAAGAACAGGAAACTGACCTGACTAGAGAACAATACTTGGGGGAAGGGCCGCTTCTTTTTCCCTTTCTTATCCAAATACAGTGAAATTATTTTTTTAAATATAATCTGGGGACAGATTACATTCACAGTATATGTATTATTGAGTACACTATGTTATTGCTAGATACAGTTTTAGGCACAGGAAATACATAACGGACAAAAGTAACAAGATCCCTCTTCTTATTGATATATTTTAATGGTAGGGGGAGGAGAAGAGATTTTTTTAAATTATAAATATCAGATTATAAAAAGAATGATGAATGAAAGAGAGTACGAGAAAGTAACTAGAGGGTGGGAAACTATTTAGATGTAGTGATTAGAGAAAGAAAGCCAATCTAAGAGGAGATACTTTAGCTGAGATGCAATGCAATCATGAAAATAACTCCAGGGAGAATATTACAGACAAAAAGAAGAAAAGTAACAGAAAGAGTTAAGTATGCCTGAAATACAATGAACAATAAGGCAAGTGTTGAGAAATAAGGTCAGAGACGCAGGCAAGTTGCAGATTCTTCAGGTCCTTGCAGCTATGGTTAATAGATTCACTCTCTAAAAGCAACTGAGGCTTTTAAGCCAGGGAATAATAATTGTGATTTGTGCTTTAAAAAAATCATACTAACCTCTGTGTGAAGAATGGGCTAAAAGGAATAAAAGATAAGGCAGAAAAGAGTTGGTAACTTCAATTACATTAAAATTAAGAGCTTTCCTTCAAAGATAGCATTAAGTAAAAATAAAAGCCACAGAGTACACATATGACTGACATAGAATTCCTAAATATATAAAGTTAGTCACAACAAGAAGGGAAGGGGAGGGGGCACAGAAGGGGATCATCCCAATGTTCTTTTAGCAATAGAATGGTTAAACCAACTGTGGTAAAATTTAGAGAAAACCAAGGAAGTGCTGACCATGAAAGTAGGATAGTTGGTAACTCAGTGAAATGACTTGGTAACAAGAAAACAAATAACCCAAATAAAAATAAACAAAATACTTGGAAAAGCACAGAAGAGAAAACCTGAATGAAAACACAGTCAGCCTCATTAGTCATCAAGGAAATACTAGTTAAATTTATGAGGTATCATTTCACTGAGTTACCAACTATCCTACTTTCATGGTCAGCACTTCCTTGGTTTTCTCTAAATTTTACCACAGTTGGTTTAACCATTCTACTGCTAAAAGAACATTGGGATGGTCCCCTTCTGTGCCCCCTCCCCTTCCCTTTCCCTTCCTTCCTTTCTTCTTCTCTCTCTCTCTCCCCCTACCTGTTTACTGCTGAACAACAAAGATCCAAACGAGTTTGTACATGTCTCAATGTGCACATGTGGAAAAGTTTCTCTGGGACACATACTGCTCAGTTGTAAGGTATATGGTATATACATACTCAACTTCACTATATAATCAATGTAATTTTTTAAAAACCTTTTAAAAAGTAGGGTTTAGGTTATAATATTTCTCTAGGCAATAAATGATGGTGATTTGAAGCAGGGTGCTAATAGGTAGTGAGAACTATCAGACCTGAAACATATTTTGTAACTAGAATGACAAGAATCAACAACAATCCTTAAGTCTCTGCCTGAGCAAAATAGGTGGCTAATCAGCTGTCTACAAAGAGAGAAGGCCGGAGGAAGATGGTCTTACAATTGCACTTAGATGAATTTATAAACCTGGGGAAAAACTTCAAAAGGTTACTTTATTCATAAAACTAACAATACAAATAAAAATAAATTTTCTTTACCCTTTGCTTTCTCTTTTCCTGCTTGATCAGAACCCTGGTCCTGAAAAGAGAAGGATAAAAAAAAATAACAATTATAGAAATGGTCTCTAAAACAATTGTCACTTCAGCTGAATTGAAGACTTGAAATTACAACTAAAAGTGTATTGATAAAAAAGTTTTTACGTGTAGTGATAATTATATTACTTTCTAAAAAGAAACTATGAAAATGTTCTTAAAATATTTATAGCATACAAACTTCCACATAATTTTCTTAGACAATGCAAGAATAAAACAGATTCTAGACCTATGATAAATAATCACACATAAAATAAGTCTGAATTATAAAATCAAGAAAAGCAAAGAGAAATCAATGATTGGAAAGGATATAACACTGAAATATTCTCATTTGATAGCAATACTCTTGGTCAATACTGCTGTTTTCTTACCTTTCTTTGTATTTAATATTATAATACAATCAACAGGAAATAAATGATCAAACTCTATATATAAGATCTAAGAAAATGCTAAGTTTATAATTAGAGCAACTTCCGTTACATTACTATATCAGCTATTTATACTTGAAATCTTGTATCTTCTTCTTTAAAAAATACCTAGTCATTATGGATGTCCTTCATACCTAAGAACTTTATGCCAAAGACTGCATTGAATCACAATGACAGTGCAGTATTTAATGATGACAAAATATTTGCTCTATTAATAACAGCAGAATGCTATGAAACATTCATGAAAATATAAGCAGATCTGTACAAAAGGTTTTTTGACTATACATCACACTTAAATCTCAAATTCAAGTTCTGGGCAAGAATTTTAAGTAAAATGACAAAATATATCTTAGCTACATGAGATTATGTAATAAAATAACACAAATATAATTGCTAATGAATACCATATGTCTTGCACCATTCTGAATACATCAGATATTTTACACAGATGAGCTAATTTAATCTTCACAGCAACTCTGAAGGTAGGTTCCACTTTTTACTGATAAAGAAACTAAGACACAGGTTAAGCAACTTGCCCACAGTCACACTACTAAGTGGTAGAGCCCAGATTCAAACCCAAGAACTCTAATTTTAAAGTTTTTAACTACTCTAGTATACTACTTTCTAAGTATGTGAACTGTGAATATACTAAGCTGTTCATTTTTCCAAATGCTTTTAATAAGCTACATGAATGTGACAGTTACTGAATACCTCTAGACTCTGCCACTTACTGAAGTTGTTCTTTAATGTATCCCCAAATATGTCTTAATTTACCATTTTTAGTTCATTGAGCAAATAACCTGTTATATTCACCTCCATGTAACATCATAAGTGTACTACTGGCATTCACTTTAGTGAAAAAAAGAAATAAATTACATTTCATTGACTCATCAAATGCTAAGTCTAGAGTAGACCTAGGAATTTATTCTTCATCATTTTAAAACTTATAAAACTGAGGCATAGAGAACAGAGTCACTTTTCAAAGTTCAGAAATTTAAGAAGTATGACAAAGCCAGCAATAATATTAAATAATCGAGATGACAAAAACTAATAAATATCAATTCTATAAGTAGTTTCCACATTATAAAGCTCAGTAGGATAAGAAACATGTCAAAGTCTAAATAGTTTTTGTGTATGTGTAAATCAAGTAACTTTATTCCAGACTGATTTTCCATTGTCCAAGACATTTTTATGGTTCTTACTAAATTCTATATACTACATGCCCCCATTACTATGTGCCTAAAAAAATTAATTAGGAATTCAAAACCAACTGCTAGATCAGCCTACAACTCACTAGACCACAGTGAAAGTGGAAAGGATCCTGACTTCTAAGTTCTTAAATAGAACATTTTAAATTATTATTAAGGCAACCTATGCTACTAGGCTAAACTATATGTCTAAATGCTTTATTGAATAATCACTCTCCAATACCTGCACTAAAAAAAAAAAAAAAAAAAAAAGACTGTATCAGTTAAGTTTATTAGTTACAAGAAATCAGAAGCATCTTTGCCTAATTTAAATAGAAAATAAATTTATTAAAAGGAAACTGGGTGGCAAACAGGCTTGCCAAGAAAGCCTGTTGCAGCCTGAAGAA
Organism: Anoura caudifer; assembly: GCA_004027475.1. NCBI lineage: Eukaryota > Metazoa > Chordata > Mammalia > Chiroptera > Phyllostomidae > Anoura > Anoura caudifer. The sequence continues at coordinate 105,357 of PVKU01002084.1, forward strand.
GCAGATTTTTGATTAACAAAAAAAAAAAGTTGTTGTCTAGGGAGTTGTGGGGTTCCCGTCAAAATCCTGCCATAATCAGTCCCTAAAGTCACCACTGCTGGCACTGGTGAACACTAACACCGCTGACTGCATCATCTCCATCCCAGACAGTGTACACCTCCCCTGGCTCACTGGCATTACTGTCCCTGAAACTTGAATCCTGCTGTAGCTCCTGCAACTGTCTGAAACTACAAAAGATGCTTTGCAGTCCCTATTTCTTTAAGTCACTAACTTCTGTGTGTATGTAATATTTTATTTAGTCATTCATTCACAACTGCAACTGGGAATCCCAAATTAACATCCTTGCCCATGAGCTTCTTATAGACATCAGAAAACGTTTCAACTTTCTGTTCCACATTGTTCTGCTGGGCTTTATTCAAATGAACCTTTATGAGCTGCTTCCATCCAGTCTCACATGGGTTCTCTTGCTCACAGTCTCACTTGGGAAAGCCAACTCTTCCAGGACCACATTGTGCACGGCTATAACAGTGCAGCTCCCAGACACTTTTGCTTATTTTTTTTTTTTTTTTTGGTATGGCTTTTTCCCCTTTGAGCAATAAAGACAATGTGCTTCCCACTGAACTTTTTCTCCAATTTGCATAATAGCCAGACTTGTATTTTTAGTAAGATTCTGGACTCAGGGAGGAAGCAAGCAAATCACCACCTCTTAGTCTTTACCTCAAAAGGTTTATCTGCATACTATAAAAGCTGCTGCCAGAGATCCAGCCTACTATTCTAGCGGGCACCAGGGGCTGGCTATATTCCTCTCTAGAGACCAGGAAAGCTGGAGAATATCTTTCCTGCCTTCTCATTCAAACCCACTCCAAGATGCCAATATCTCCTGGGAAGGAGCTTGTGACCACATCTGTGCTGCAGCTACACAGGTCACTGGATCCCCTGGCTCTAATAGCCAAAGGGACTTCCTTTTATGAAAAAAAAAAAAAAAAAAACAGAACAATATTAAACAAAGAAACAATTTGTAACTGGCTATCTCCCTAAGACTTAACACAGAGAAATCAGGCAAAATTGCCCATATACCAGTACCTCCCAAAGAGAGGTTTACCTGCTTACCATAAAAGCTTCATCCTGATGGCAAGTCTTCTAACATAGGAAGGATCTAAAGGCTGGCTGTGGTTTTCCCTAGAGACCAGGGAAGCCTGAAGACACCTCTCAGGGCTTGTCCCACCAGCCCACTCCAATAATAATACCAAGTTGCTAGTATGTCCCTAGAAGGAGCTTGTACACTTATCTATGCCACAGCTTTTGTGACAACCACCAGAAGGACAGGTCCCCAAATCACCTGACTCCAATAACCAAAGGGGCTTGCATTCATGGGTCACAACGGAACATGACAAAGAAAGAAATGGTTTTTAATGGGCATGGGAACACCATCCAGACAGTATACACTAAGTCCAGCAGAGAAGGGTCTAACAAAAGGGAAAAAAAAGCTCACTTTCCAGTTTCTCCCTGGAAGGGTCTTAATTACATACATACCCCAGATGCTGCCGGAGGGTCAGGCTCCTAATCAGCTAGCACCTAGGTACTGACATTAGGACACTGATGGAGCTGCCACATCCTCAACTACTGGGAGACACTAAGAACAAAGAAGGAGGCTAGGACAATCACAAAATCTGAGAGACAATTAGGAATATGAGACCATTCTGTCAAAACTCAGAGAAGTGGCTGTTTAATGTACAGAAACCAAAACAAAGGGTCAAGGGAAATGAAGAAACAAAGACATATGTTCACAAAAAAGCACAGAAATGCATAAAAAATTTCAAAAAAGATATAAAAAATGTAAAATAGTACCAAACAGAAATCATAAAGATGAGCAATACAATAAGTGCACTGAAAAATTCAATACAGAAATTCAACAACAAACTACATTAAGAGGAAGAAAAGATCAGTGAACTCAAAGACAGGGAAGTGGGATTCATCCTATCAGAGGAGCAAAAAGAGAAGAGAATGAATAATAAAGATATCTTAAGGTATTTATGGAAAACATCAAACAGACCAATATACACATAAAAGGGTCCCCAAAAAAGGAGAGATAAAGGGGCATAAAGCTATTCAATGTAATAATGGCCAAAAACTTTCCTAATCTGAGAAAAGTAATAGACATCCAGATCCAAGAAGACCATAAAGGACCAAATAAGAGAAATCCAAAGATTCAAACACTAAGACACATCATAACTAAATGTTCAAAGCTAAAAACAAGTACTCTTTAAAAATTCAAGAGAAAAGCAACTTATTACATGCCAGGGAAACCCATGACCATGAGCAAATTTGTCAGCAGATTCTTTCTTTACAGGCCAGAAAAAAAGTGGTATAAAATTCAAGTCGCAAAAGAAAATAACCTGCCTACCAAAAATATTCTACCTGGCAAAGCTGTCCTTCAAATTTGAGAGAGAGAGTTTTTCAATCAAACAAAAGCATAAGGAGTTTGTCACCAGTGGACCAGCCTTACCATAAATATTAAAGGGAATTCCTTGAAGTGAAATAACAGGATACTAATTAGTAACAGGAAAACATGAAAATACAAAACTCACTGGTAAATGTAAATATATAGTTAAAGTCAAAATACACTAATTTAACCTTTATAATTCCATTTTGAAGGTTAAAAGGCAAGATTATTAAAAACAATATAACCACAATAATTTGGTAATGGACACCCAATGAAAATGATGTAAATGGTGACATCAAAATATAAAAGGTGGGAGTGAGAGAGTTCTGATATAGGTTTCAAGTAAGCTATTATCAGCTTCAAATAGACTTATAAATGTTTATGTAAGAGTCATGGTGACTTCCAGCCAAGATGGAGGCATAGGTGGACACACTGTGCCTCCTCTCACAACCAAAATTAAGGACAACAAAAATTTAGAACCAAAAAACCAATCAGAACAGACAGAAAACTGAACTGTATCGAGGTCTGACAACGATTCACCCAGACCGGTAAGAGGGGCAGAGTCGGCAACCAGCAGAAGGGATCGCGGAAGGAAAAAGCAGTGGCTAGTGGTCCTGGGCGCACAGGTGGTGGGTGGCACACCGCAGGCACACAGGCAGCAGTTACCAGGCGCAGGGAGGCAACGAGCAGACCCAGCAAGGCGTGCAAGGCTACTGACCATGGTCACACATTCACGTGCAGATAAACCAGGCAAAAACAGGCAGCAAGACAGACTGCATAACCTAGGGCCCCAGCGCTGGGAAATAAAGCCTAAAAGCACCAACTGAAAACACTTGTGGGGGTTGAAGTGCCAGGAGAGACTCCCAGCCTCACAGAAGGGACTGAAATCTGAAGAGAGAGCAGAGCAAGCACCATTGTTCCCTCTCTGACCCCACCCCCACTTACAGTGTCACAACTCTGCCACTGGGTTGCCCTGCTCTGGTGAATACCTAAGGCTCCGCCCCTCATACGTAACAGCTGCTACCAGACCAAAAAAAGAAAAAGAAAAAGAAAAAAAAAATGGTTCAAACGAAAGAACAAATCAAACCCCCAGAGCCAACACTTTTAAGCGACCAAGAGATAGCCAACCTATCAGATGCACAGTTCAAAGCACTGGTGATCAGGATGCTCATGGAATTGGTTGATTGGTTGCAAACTGGATGAACAAATGAAGGCTACAATAAGTGAAATGAAGGAAAACACACAGGGAACCAATAGTATTCGGAAGAAAACTGGGACTCAAATCAACGGTGTGGACCAGAAGGAAGAAATAAATAACCAAACAGAAAAAAATGAAGAAATAAGAATTAAAAAAAAAATGAGGAGAGGCTTAGGAACCTCCAGGACACCTTGAAATGCCCCAACATCCGAATTATAGGGCTACCAGAAGGGGAAGAGGAAGAGCAACAAATGGAAAAGTTATTTAAACAAATAATAAAGGAGAACTTCCCCAATATGGCAAAGGAAATAGACTTCCAGGAAGTCCAGGAAGCTCCGAGAGTCCCAAAGAAGTTGGACCTGAGGAGGAACACACCAAGGCACATCATAATTACATTAGCCAAGATTAAAATGAAGGAGAGAATTCTAGAAGCAGCTAGAGCTAAGGGGACTGTCACTTACAAAGGAGTTCCCATCAGACTGTCAGCTGACTTCTCAAAAGAGACCTTACAGGCAAGAAGAGGCTGGAAAGAAGTATTCCAAGTCATGAAAGACAAGGACCTACATCCAAGATTGCTCTATCCAGCAAAGCTGTCATTTAGAATGGAAGGGCAGATGAAGTGCTTCTCAGGTAAGGTCAAGTTAAAAGAGTTCATCATCACCAAGCCTTTATTATATGAAATGTTAAAGGGACTTATCTAAGAAAAAGAAGATAAAAAATATGAACAGTAAAAAGACAGCAAACTCAGTTATTAACAACCATACCTAAAATGAAAGCAAACTAAGCAAACAGCTAGAACAGGAACAGAACCACAGAAATGGAGATCACATGGAGGGTTAGCAACAGGGGAGTGGGAGGAGGAGAGAGGGGGGAAAGGTACAGAGAGTAAGTAGCATAGATGGTGGGTAGAAAATAGACAGGGGGAGGGCAAGAATAGTATGGGAAATGTAGAAGCTAAAGAACTTATGACACATGGACATGAACTAAAGGGGGGAATGTGGGTGTGAGGGTGTGTGCAGGATGGAGGGGAATGAAGGGAGTAAATGGGACAACTGTAATAACAATCAATAAAATATATTTAAGAAAAAAAGAGTCATGGTAAGCACAAAGTAAAAGCCAATGGTAGATAAATAAAAGAGAAAGAGAAAGGAATCAAAGCATACAGAAAATCATCAAATCACAAAGGAAGAGAGCAAGAAAAGAAGAAAGGAACAGAGAAACTACAAAACAACCTCCTCCCCCCAAAAAACACAACAAAATGGCAATAACAAGTCCATACTGATCAATAATTACTTTAAATGTAAATGGTTTCAATTTCCCAAACGAAAGATACAATGTGGCTGAATGGATAAAGAAAAATATGGCCCAACTATTTGTTGCCTACAAGAAACTCACCTGAGGTTTAAGGGCATGTATAGACAAAGTGAAGAGATGGAAAGAGATATTCCATGCAAATAGACAACAAAATAAGTTGAGATAACTGTACTTAAATCAGATAAAAATCTACTTTAAGCCAAAGGCTGTAATAAGAGACTAAGAAAGTCATTAGATAATGATAAAGGGGTCAATTCACCAAGACGATATAATAATTATAAATATTTATGCAACCAACAATGGAGTACCTAAATGTATAGAGCAAATATAAACAGAGCTGAAGGGTGATATAGACAGCATTACAATAAGTGCAGGAGACTTTAATATCCCTCTTCCAAACTGATTAGAGTGATACTATGATTTATAGTAATATATATTTGGTCTTTATCCCCAGTCCTGGCACAAAGCTCCTAAAACTCTTGGAATCTTCTAAATGAGAGCAGAAGAGGTATCTTTGGTTATGTTAATGAAGTGACTTTGGGAACAAAGCCTTACACCAGGGCTGGTTGTCAATAGAAAGACCCATGTGATTCGAGGTTTGCAACTTTTATTCCCACCCACTCTCCTTAGAGGGGGAGGAACTGGTGGTTAAATTAGGAAATAATTTAGCCAATAATTTAATCAACCATGCCTGGTTGATGGAGACTCTATCAAACCCAAATTGGTGAACATATGGAAATTTGGGGGAGCGGCACACCTGGAGAGTCTGGAAGTTCCTTGCCCTTTCCCCATACCATGGCCTAAGCATCTCCTCTAACTGGCTGTTTTTAAGTTATTCCCTTTTAAAATAAACCTGAAATCTAGTAAGTAAAATGTTTCTCTCAGTTCTGAAAATTCCTTTATAAATTAATTGAAATCAAGGAGGGGTCATGGAATCTCCAATCTAGAGCTGGCAACTCAGAAGCACAGGTGACATCCTGGACTTGCAATTGGTGACTAAAGTTGGGGTGGCAGCTGGGACAGTCTTGTAGGACCAAGCCATTAACCTGTGGAATGTAACACTATCTTCAGGTAGAGTCTGTCAAAATTGAATTGAATTGTAGGACACCACGCTGGTGTTGAAGAATTGCTTGACAAGGAGAAAAATAACAGATACATCAAAATGGGAACCACTGAACTTAAAACTACACAATTAGATCAGAAGAGATTAGACATTTATAGAACATTTCAAACAAGAGCAAAATACGTATTCTTCTCAAGCACACAGAGAACATTCTCCAAGTTAGATCATATATTAATACACAAAACAAGTCTTTATAATAAATTTAGGAAAACTGAAATCACATAAGCATCTTTTCCAAGTACAATGGTATGAAACTAGAAATCAATTACAAGAAGAAAACTAGAAAATACACATTTATGTGGAAACTAAACAGTATGCCCCTGAACAAGCAATCGGTCAAAAAAATTAAAACAGAAATTAAAAAAAAAATATCTTGAGGGAAAGAAAAATAGAAACACAATATATAAAAACTTATGAGATGTAGCAAAAGCAATACTAAGATGGAAGACTAAGTAATAAATGACTATACTAACAAAAACATCTCAAATAAACAATCTAACTTTTTACCTAAAGAACCAGAAAAATAATACACTAAGCCCGAAGTTACCAGAAGCAAGACTATAACATATATCAGAGTGAAAATAAATAGAGACAAAAAGACAATAAAGCTATGATTTGGCTTTTTGAAAAGGTAAATAAAATTGACAAACTGTTGTCTAGACTTGCCAGGAGAAAAAGACAGATGATGCAAATGAGAAATTAAAGGAGACATTTCAACAGATATCACACCAATTAAATGGAATCATAAGAGACCACTCTGAACAACTGTAGATCACAAACTGAACAATATAAAACAAATGGATAATTTCTTGAAACATAATACCTACCCAAGACTGAATCATGAAGAAATAGAATATCTGAACAGACCAATTACTAGTCCAGGACCAGATAGCCTCACTAATGAATTCTACCAAACATCTAAAATATAACCAATAGCAACCTCCCTCAAACTCTTCTAAAAAACAGTAGAGGAGAGAACACTTCCAAACTAATTTTACTAGGCCAGCATTACCAAAATACCAAAATCAGACGATAATACGAGGAAAGAAAATTACATGTCAATATGACTCTTTAACATAGGTGCAAAAATCTTCCACAAAGTATTAGCAAAGCAAATTCAACATTACATTAAAGGATCATACACCATGATCAAGTGATTTATTCTAGGAATACAAGAATAGTATAATATCAACAAATGAATCCATGTAATAAAAATGAAGGAAAAAATTATACAATCATTTCACTAGCCATAGAAAAGGCATTTTACAAAATTCAACATCCTTTCATGATTAAAGCTCTCTAAAAAGTAAGTATAGAGAGAATGGACTTCAACTTAATAAAGACCATAAATGATAAGCCCACAACTAAGATCATTCTCAACAGTGAAATGCTGAAACCATTCCCTCTAAATTCGGGAACAAGAGTGCCCACTCTCACCTCTTTCATTCAACATAGTAAGGAAGTACTAGTCAGTGCAATCAGGCAAGAAAAACAATTAAAGGCATCCAAAAGAGAAAGAAACAAGTAAAATCATTTTTAATTACACATAACATGGCACTATATATAGAAGGCTCTAAAGACACCATCAAAAAAGTTAGAATAAATAAATTCAGTAAAGTTGCAGGATACAAAATCGATAGACAATAGTCAATTGTGTTTTATACACTAACAACCATCTAACAGAAAGAGAAATTAAGAAATAATCCAATTTACAATTGCAGCCAAAACTATAAGACATTGATAAAATTGAAGAAGAGACAAATAAATGGAAAGATATTTGTCTTTCATGATCATGAATTGGAATAATCAATATTGTTACAATGTCCACACTACCCAAACCTATCTTCAGCTTCAAAATAATCCCTATCAGAATTCCAATGGCATTTTCCACAGAAACAGATAAAACAATCCAAAAACCTCTATGGAGCCAGAGAAGACTGACCATGAATAGCCAAGGCAATCTTGAGAAAGAAGAACAAAACTAGAGGCATTATATTCCTTAATTTCAACCAAAATTACAAAGCTACAGAAAGCAAAAATTATGGTATTGCCATAAAAACAGACACACAGACCAATGAATCATAATAGAGCCCAGAAATAAGACTTCATATATACGGTCAATTAATTTATGATGAAGGGGCCAGAATATACAATGCAAAAAGAGTGTCTCTTCAATAAATGGTGTTGCCAAACACTAGACAGCCACACGCATAGGAATGAAAGTGGAACCCTATATTACATCACACACAGAAATCAACTCAACATGTTATAGAGACCTGAATGTAAGACCTGAAGTCATAAAATTCCTGGAAGAAATACAGGGGGTAAGCACCTTGTCATTGGTCTTAGCAATAATTTTTTTGAATATAACACCAAAAGCAAAGGTAACGAAAGCAAAAACAAACAAGTGGGAGTACATCAAACTAAAAGGCTTCTGCATAACAAAGAAAACCATCAACAAAATGGAGAAAGTATTTCCAAATCATGTATCTGATAAGGGGTTAACTTTCACAATATGAAAGAGTCCATACTATTTTTTATTGCTATATACTGAAAAGAATACTCTACAAGTTTACAATTCTGGGAAATAGAAATATACCTACTATTTTTGAACTATAAGATGCATTTTCCTCCCAGGAAAACGGGGGTGTGTCTTATAGTCCAAATGTAGCTTACCTGGCTCACGGGGGGTGGGGGCGGAGCAGGGTCACAGGTTATTATTTTACCACATTTTTTGCTTCAAAAATTTTTTTATTATTTTCCTCCTCTAAAACCTAGGTGCATCTTATGGTCTGGTATGTCTTATAGTCCTAAAAATAGAGTAGATATGTTACATCATTATTGTTAAGAAAAAAAGAGTGAAGTAAAATATGTATAAAGAGGTTAAGGGAGGAAGGAAAAGAGAGGAGGGAAACAGGAAAAGAGACAGAGGGACAGAAAAACGGAAAGAATGAAAACCACGCCGACTAGAGAAAAGTATCAGGGCATTCTGCCTCTTGCTATTCTTTCTTTCTGTCTTTTCTTTTATTCTTTTTAATCCTCCTCTGAGAATAAGTTTATTGATTTTTGAAAGGAAGAGAGAAATAGTGATCACTTGCCTCCCAAACATGCTGATTGGGGATTGAACCTGCAACCTAGGTATGTGCCCTGACCAGGAATCGAACTCACAATAAACCCCCACCAACTGAGTGACCGGGTTAGGGCACTATTCTTTCTAGTAAGGGAAGATTTAAAGGAAAATGCTAAAGAAATACTTTCTTTACCAAAAAGAAGACTCAAACGCAGTGAGTTAAAAGTATCAACAACAACACTAACAACACTAAAGTACAATTTACATATTGTACTGTACATGGAGTACACAGGAGTTACTAAAACCACATTAGGAATTAAATACTATGGTTGTTATATGCCTTACGTTGTTAGTCTGGAGATGGTTTTTTTGTTTATTTTGTTTTTAGTTTGCTGCTTAATTTTTTTTAGTGGTATGGTGCCACCTAAAATAAACTGCTTCCGGATTGTTAAGATCTTATAATAATATCTTAAGTTGTGATTAAAATTGAAAAATGTAAATAAAATTAATAGAGCAATAATTAACAATGAAAAACAATTATTTTGTGGCTTGTATTAGATTGAAATTGATGTTAACCTTAAAACATTAGAACCTAACATTTTAGCTAGCAGACTTATTAAGATTCAGGACAGCAACTAGCCTAGAAAAAGTACTCACATTGGCTTTCCACAAAACTAAAGGTCTACCTTATGTGTTAGGAATAGTAATGACATATGTTAGAATGTTATGGCTTTTAAATAAATTCTTCTAATGCAAGAAAAAGTTTTTAAAGATGTATGAATTACAAAAGGTGAGGTACTGAGAAAAAACACTCAAATCAATAAGGAAGAAATCCATCTAATATTCAGAATAGAGTCTAATTCAAGTAAGTTCTCAGAGATTCAATTCTCAAAGTATTTTCACACACTAAAAAAAAAACCACTTTTACAGTTACAGGCTGCAATGATAAACATGAGCAGCCATCCTCTGAGTCCCACAGTGGAAGTTTTTAGAATGTGAAAAAACAGATATTTTCAGTCTACTCACAATTAGATCTTAAACATCTTATTTTTGATAACTGTTAACTCACTAAAAGCTTCAAATGCTGAAGGCTGCTTCATTCCATTTATGGGACACTTTTAATAACAATTTCCAACTTGTTTTTAACACAATGTCATCAAAATTTAGAGATCCTGCTTACAAAAATATTCAATAATAATGTAGAGCACACAGATTTATAAAGTAATTCATCAGACTCAAATGTTTTGAAATCTAACAAAAGGCAATGAGAGAAAGCTTATAATGACATGACCAAGTATTCTTTTTGTATTCAAAATTAGTACTGTCTCAAAAACATTGTGATTCAGTTACATTAATTGTGCATATGTAAAATTGTTTAAAATTTTTACAACTTCAGCTTCCGCTTGGTAAAATATCAAGCATCTTTGGATGCAACTCTGATATATATGTAAACCACAACCAATTTCAAGTATAACTTGGCTACAGAGGTTACATAAGTTATTAACAACCCCGTTTTGCCCATGATGTTGTGGTTCACCAAATTTGAATTCATATTATCATTGCAGAAATAATTTTACCTTCAATGTTCTGCTGTTACATGTGTCAAATTATTGTCTGCAGCAATAAACTCTTTAAAATACTAAATATGAAAGCATTAAGGGGTGATGCTTTTTCTACAGACTTGTGTCTTCAGGTTGTCATATGGTCAATGACATAAGATGGGAGATGATAAATGTTGGCAAACATCTTGGCACAAGTTATATGTTTATCATCAACTTCACTGAAAAACAAAATATCAGTACTTAATTTATCATTAAGTATTAATTTACCGTCATTTGAGCTCTCTGCTGCCAAAAAGATTACAAACACATTACCAAACAATAAAAAAAGAAAACAGTTGCTGACAAAACCACTGTAGCAACAACATTCCTACTACCCTATGTTGCTGACAGGACTGATCAGCCCCCATTTCTTGCAAACATTTTACTTACACCTGACCTAAAATTTCCCAGATTTCCTATTGACCTGGTTATACAAATCTCTCTGACTTTAGATTGTCATGGTAGAAGCTGGTACAACGAGTGGCCAGCAGGAAGAGCAGCACTGAATATTTCCCCCACCCAACCCAGCGAGTTAGTTGTCCCTCACTGTTCACATCCCAGCACACTTTATGAGCAAGTGCCCTTCATGCTGTCTTTAAAAGGAGCTATCACTTACTTTCAGTCTGCCAGCCCTGAGTTATCATTGGATGTCTTTACATGTAACTACATGTTAAAATGAGAATTCTCTTCACTGCACGCATAGCTCATGTACTAATTCAGACCATGGTAAAGGTTAAAACAAAAATGGCTATTCATTTAATCTACCTGGGCTCATTTAATAGAATTATTAATAATAGTTATTATTTAGTTAAAAACAAAAATTCCAAGGTAAATGCTAAACTGGGCATACCACTAGGACCACAAGCATAAAGTAAGTATCACAGGCAAAATGGAATGATGTTCACTGTACATTGAAGTGTTAGCCTCATTTAACAGATGAAAATAGATGCATAGAGACAGAGGCTAATTTACTGTACAGAGAATTTACTGTAAAGCTAATTATGCTTAAGTGTCAGGCCCTCCCCTTATTACATACACCCCTCCCAAGTCCTATACCTAATTTTGTAGTCACAATTTTGCATTTTTTTCAATATACTGAGCTCCTCACAACCTGGAACTACCCATGTATAGATAGAGAGGTTTAATAACCCAAATTCAGATAGCCCAGGATATCTAAAAAATGAGCTTGGTATGGCTCAGTTTGTTGGTGCATCATCCCATAACCAAAAAGTTGCGGGTTCGATTCCCAGTCAGAGCACATACCTAAGTGGCAAGTGCAATCCCCAATATGGGAGTATATGATCCAAACCTAACAATCCCCTGTATGGGTGCATATGGGAGGCAAAATAACCTGTTTCTCTCCCCTCCTTTTGTCTCTCTCTAAAGGCAATGAAGAACAAATGGTTCTTGGATGAGGATAAAAAACAAAAATGGATTTGGACTGGTGTTGATTTACTCTGGAGAATATATCATTTTACCATAAACTAGAAAAATAACATTAAGTTTTTCTGCCAACAGAATCCTAACTGGTGTTACTGTATTGAAATCTTTCCCTGCTATATTCCAACCTACATACCACTAATACCACAAACATCATAAAAATTCCACTGTAATTGTGTTACTTTCAAATTTGAATGACTCCTCAATATATTTCAACTTCTCAGTGTGGCTTTCAACCTCACCATCAAGCAGATACACACATTTTAAAATATTTAAATACAATCTTATCTCCAACTACATAGGTAATATTTATTTTATTTGTTTTTCCCCATTTGAACTTTATTTTATCCTTGTTTCTTATTTTCCAAACCCTCTGCTAAAACTATCCTATGTTCTACTATTGTTCATAATATCTATTTCCTAAATCAGGCATTTGAACTCTCAATCTTGAACATTTCAAATTTATTTGCATGTCATATCTTCACTTACCCACCCAGGAAAATACAATCTCTCAGGAAAAAACTAATTCAATTATTTTTTACCCTCACCTGGCACACTAATGAGGAGGTAGTACTTAATAGCTATTCTGCCCAGGTAAACATTTCTAAGCCTATATTTACAGATGCAAACTCCTCCCTCCCCTACATTTACAAGGATTCTATCTGTATTTCTTATAACATTGGTTGAATTCTTCAATCCAACTTACAAAAATATACTTCCCCTATTTTTTTAAGTGCTCTTATTATACTGCAAGTATAGTACTGTGTCTGTAGACCTATAGTAGGTCTCATTCTGAATAGCATAATGGGGCCCAAAGACTGGTTACATATTTATAATCACCTTCCTCTCCTTTCTTCCTATTACTTGATGTTGGAGATGGCTATGAATTTGGTGAAACAAGATACTGGTCAATAAACATGGAAAATAAAAGAGAATCTTTTCTGAATTAAAAAAAACACAAGGTATCAGTGATAGCCTGCAAAAAGTAGAAAACAAAAATTAAGAGTTCTAGGCCAATGATTCCCAGACAAGCAAAATAATTTTTTAATTGGTAAGACTGGCAAATGACTCATATTTAATTTTGTCAAGAAAGAACTAAAAATGGGGAAGGTATTATAAAATCAAAAAAGGATATACTTTTAGAAAAAAGAAAGAAAGAAGACCATTAAATTGAAAACCTGACATTAGCACTGATTAGCAAGTTTCAGGGACAGTAGATTGGAAACAACTATCATAGCTAGGGTAATTTGTTTTAGCTGACACCAAATTTCTTTACCTTAAATTAGACTTTGTTTGAAATGAAATTTATTTCTTGCAAAGATGTCTACAAACCATAACACTAAAATCAAAACAAGTAAGTAATTTAAAGAGGAAAATAAAGGAAGCTTGCTTACTCCCTAGCCTCATGTCCTTTCTCTCACAAAAAAAAAAAAAAAAAAAAAAACATTTTATGTATGACTGGTGGAGTCCCTAAACTTAAAAAGAAGAAGTTTGTTCTATGCCAAGAAAAGTTGTAAAGTCTTTGCAATTGTAAAGATCCTCCTTTCAAACAATTCTGTAATTAAACTAACTATATATCAAGTTCCTGTAATATACAAGAATACTCTGCCTCAATTTAGTGTATACCACAGGTAGCAAACACAAACCCTATAGGCCAAATCTGGCCCTCACCTTGTTTTATCCACCCTGGCACCTTGTTTCTACCTGATGGCAGTGCAAAACTCTCACTTAACTGTTAAGGGGTAGTTACATTTATACAGTCCTAAAATTACATTCAGCCCTTTGAAGGCAACTGCAAGGCTGATGTGGTCCCCAGTGAAAATGAGTTACCAAAATGTAAATTTGCTACAGCCTGCTTCATTCATTCCCTTGACAAAAATATCTATAGCCCCTTAATGCACACCTACCTATTGTCTGACAAATAATCTTTGCAGGTTCTTTAAGACCTCTTCTCCCAATACATCTCTTCTAAGCTTTGCTAAAAATTAGGTCTCCGATTGGTTCAATTATTTATCTTACCTCTTTTTCAACTATTAAGACTCTATTTCACTACTTCTCTGTAGTGTTGCTTCTGGGCAATACTGTTATCCTTTAAGGACTAATGTAATTTCCTGGTTTTCATTCCTCTAAATATTCACAGCCCTTTATTTGCACCACTTTACAATACTCACATTTTTTGTAAATTCTATCTTATTAAATATACTATTACAGTTGTCCCATATTTTCTTCCCTTTATTCCCCTACACCCTGCAACCCTCCTCCATCATTCCCCCACCTTACTTAGTTCATGTCCATGGGTCATACATATAAGATCTTTGGCTTCTCTATTTCCTATATTATTCTTAACCTCCCCATGTTTATTCGGTACCTCCCATTTGTGCTTCTTATTCCCATACCTTTCCCCTCTTCTCCTCTCTCCCTCTCCCCACTGATAACCCTCCATGTGACTTCCATTTCTGTGAATCTATTCCTGTTTTAGTTGTTTGCTTAGTTTATTTTTCTTTTTTAGGTTCAATTAATGATACTTGTAAGTTTGTTGTCATTTTATTCTTCAAATTTTTGAATATCTTCTTTTTCTTAGATAAGTCCCTTTAACATTTCATATAAGGGCTTGTTGATGATGAACTTCTCTAACTTGACCTTATCTGGGAAGTACTTTATCTGCCCTTCCATCCTAAATGACAGCTTTGCTGGACAGAGTAATCTTGGATGTAGGTCCTTGCCTTTCATGACTTTGAATACTTCTTTCCAGCCCCTTCTTGCCTGCAGGGTTTCTTTTGAAAAATCAGCTGATAGTCTTATGGGAATTCCTTTATGGTAACTGTCTCCTTTTCTCTTGCTTTTAAGATTTTCTCCTTATCTTTAATCTTGGGTAATGTAATTATGATGTGCCTTGATGTGTGCTTCCTTGGGTTTAACATCTTTGGGATTCTGAGCTTCCTAGACTTCCTGGAGGTCTTTTTCATTTGCCAGACTAGGGTACTTTTTCATTATGTTTTCGAATAAGTTTTTAATTTCTTGCTCTTCCTCTTCTTCTTCTGTCACCCCTATGATTCAGATGTTGGAATGTTTAAAGTTGTCCCAGAGTTTAAGCCTCTCATTTTTTTTTTTTAATTCTTATTTCTTTATTCTGTTCTGGCTGAATGTTTCTTTCTTTCTTCTGGTCCAAATCATTGAGTACAGGTTTCCTTCCCTTCACTGTGGTTACCTGTACATTTTCCTTTATTTCACTTTTCATAGCCTTCACTTTTTCCTCTATTTGTGACCACACTCAACCATTTCTGTGAGCATCCTGATTACCAGTGTTTTAAACTCTACATCTGATAGGTTGTCTATCTCCTGGTCACTTAGTTCTTTTTCTGTTCTTAGTTCTTTTGATCTGTTCTTTCATTTGGGCCATATTTTTTTCTCTCTTGAGCGCACCTGTTATGTTGTAAGGGGCACAGCCTTAGGTATTCACCAGAGTGGAGAAGCCTGCATTGCTGTGTTGTGGTGCTGTACATAGGGGAAGGTTCCAAGGGAACAATGTCACTTGCTTGGCTCTCTGCTGGCTTTCAGTCACTTCCCCCGCTTCCCACAAGCAAATTGGGCCCTTCTGATGCCGATTCCTGGGTGGGTGGTTTGTGTATGTTCTAGAACACTGTGGGACTCTCCTATGAACTCTCCTGTGAGGCCAGCAGTTTCTCCTGCCAGCGCAATCCCAACAGATTTTTATAGCTAGAGGTTTTGAGGCTTTCTTTTCCTGTGCTGAAACCCTGGGTTGCACAGTTGTTCCTCCCAGTTTATTCGCATGCAAATGTGGGACCTCCCGGTCTGCTAGCTGCCATCTTGCTGTGTGTCCTCTCTGCCCCAGCTGCCAGTCTCTGCCCCTCCTATCAGTCTGAGCACATGTTTCTTAATTCTTTGGTTATTGGACTTCCATACAGCTTGATTTTTCTGGCAGTTCTGGTTATTTTTTGTTTTTAAACTTATTGTTGTCCTTCTTCTGGTTGTGCAAGGAGGCAGAGTATATCTACCTACACCTTCATCTTGGCTACAAGTCCTCCACAATACTTGTATTTCTGTATAGCATGGTGTAGTGGTTAAGCACATTGTTCTCAAATCCTAACTCTGCCACTGATTAAACAGTTGACCTTGAGCAAGTCACTTAACTTTATGGTGCTTCAGTTTTCCATTCAGTAAAATGAGGATAACTTTTGTGCATACCTCATAGGGTTCTTGTTAAAAGTGAATGTGCTAATATACAAAAAGCACTTAGAAGAGTGATTGTTGTATATACAAGTGTTATTTAACTATCTAGTATCATAGTCATTTAGTTAATTCTAATCTCACCATTCTACCATAAGTCCTTTTTGTGGACCAAAATTGTACCATTTTCTTTTCTGAATTCCCCCATATAGCTTAATAATGCCCTAAACAGGTAGATGAGTAAAAACTTATTTGTTGAATTAATGAATGTTGAATGCTTTGAGGGAGTAGTTGTTCTGAGGGAGCTTTGTAAATGTTCTTTGGTTACTACACTTTTCTGTATTAGGAACTATTATATTCCTAACTTGTCCAATTATTAAATTCCTAACAGTTCTTAAATTTTTTAACTGAAAAACAACCCTAACAGCAGAGGAGAATAAACAAGTACTCCAGAATGATCTGGAAGAAGAATTCACATTTCTGTTCTATAGTAGCTCTAATCAGCTACTAGTGATTGCTAAGCATTGTCTCGGATTCTGAAGCCATGGTCAACTAATTTCACCTACCCTTGTCTACTATGATAGTAGTAAGTGGAGATACTAATTTTTTCATTACCAATCTGGGGGTTTGACCCTAAGGAGCCTACATACTCCCCAAAAGTTTATTTAAAATTATACATTTTAATCTTAAAGTTTAACAAGAGTTCCGCATTTTACTCTTTAATATACCCATGGATTTTTAAGTTTAAAAAATATTTTTCCCCTGATCTCTGCATAAAACTGATGCTCCAGAAAGAATGTGTCCTGTTTCTTCTGGGGTTTCTTAATTACCCTAGTACCTAATACCTCCAGGTGCAGCACCACCTCATTCGGAGAAACACAATCTTAGACATGTTTCCTGCAGTTCACTGCTCCCTGAAAAGCCAGGAGTTGGAGATATATGGCAGAATAATAATAATTCCTACAGTTTAATAGTGCTTAAGCATTTGTAAAATGGTTTCATATCATTATTTAATACTCACATTTTAAAGTAAAATTCAAAAACATCAAACTATCGTTCATCAACTAACTCTTGTGAAGCCTATAAGTGAATTTTCACTTTTCTCCAAGTTGGAAGGATGATGCTAGAACACTTGCCAAGAATAATTCAGATAAATTCCTAAAATACAATGCTAACATATTCAACAGGATAAATGCTCCTGCTAAAATTATCAGACATAGTTACAGTACTTGGAGAACACAAAAACTGCCTGTCTTTCCTTCTTATAAAATCCCTTAGCGATAGAAATGTTATATTCTAATCATATTATCACTGTCCCGGGTCTACTTGTGAAAAATAAAAAATAAAAAGGAATTTGACCAACGAAATTACAGGCCAAGATGATTTCCATAATGATTAGGTTATATAAAACTAAATTGTCAACCTATCATGCTTTATGGGATTAATCCTAAATACAAAATAAATTATAGTTTCTTGCAAGTTAGTAAGTAAAAACTATTCCCCTTAACTCCTTTTAAAAAACAAACTAATTTGAATTCATGCCCCCAACAATAAATTTAAGGGCAGCAGAGAATGGCCTCTACCATAATACTTTCCAAATTCATGCAAAGACTATATAATGCCTCAAACAAAATCTCTCCCAAGAGAAAGGATCAGACACTGGAAAAAGGCACTAGAGGGATCAGGTTCTCAGAGGCCTCATTAGTGGGAAAGGACATGGTAGGAGGGAAGGGAGAGCAGGGACCCTTGCCCACGGTGGACCCCACATCTGAAGCCTGTAGAAAAGCATTGAGGAGAAGCTGAGGTGCTCTCCATTCATGAAGAGACACTGGAATAGGGTTCCCCGGCTTGGATAATGATTAAAAGACCCAGTCCTACCAAGTTCTCTCCTACTAAGGCTCTGTCCTGCCCCCTGGGCCTAGGAAAGTTACATCATTATGGGAATAACTATCCATGGTCAAGAACCACAGTCTCAAGACCAGCAGCATAACTCACCGGGAACCACCCACCCAATTCATCTTCCCAAAACTTCTGCGTGAGGAGACATGGAGGTCTCAATGGCTGGCATGCACACGCCTCGATTTTGCGCGGGGCCGCAGTTTCTAGGCTCAAGCTGGCTCCGTGCGGTTCTCCAGACCTTTGGCCCAGTCACCAAAACAGCCTCCACGGCCACAGTAAGTTCTACCCTGCCTTCCCGACAGCCTCTGCGGCCCCAGTAGACTCC
This sequence comes from Anoura caudifer, assembly GCA_004027475.1. NCBI lineage: Eukaryota > Metazoa > Chordata > Mammalia > Chiroptera > Phyllostomidae > Anoura > Anoura caudifer. The sequence goes on from PVKU01002084.1 coordinate 123,958, forward strand.
TCCTCGTTCTCCCGACAGCCTCTGCGGCCCCAGTAGACCCCTCCTCGTTCTCCCGACAGCCTCTGCGGCCCCAGTAGACCCCTCCTCGTTCTCCCGACAGCCTCTGCGGCCCCAGTAGACTCCTCCTTGTTCTCCCGACAGCCTCTGCGACCCAGGTAGGCTACTGACGGCCTCTGTGGTTACTGTGGAGATCCTGTCTTTATAGGGCAGCAAGGGATGCTGGGAAGCAGACAGCCTGCCTTAAGGAGAAGGAAGACAATTTTGACTGCCCAGACAAGGACGCGTTAGTAAATGAGATACCAAGTCTGTGGGCACAAGGTTAGTGTTTCAAACCACCTCCACCACAATTTTATTTAGCTCTTCGTTGGGCTCAGCCTTTTTTTTCTGATCAAAGACCAGACTTGGCGAAGAAAAAGGAGGCGAGGATAAAGTCATAGAACCCTAATCCTAAAGATGATGTTTCCATCCCCAACTATCACTCTACACAATTTTTAAAATTATTTTATTGTTCAATTACAGTTGTCTGCATTTTCCCCCCTCTATACAAATTCTTTAAGGATCTTTCACATGCAGTTTAATTGTCAGTAAACTGCTCATTGGAAACATTGCACTGCAGTAATTTGCTGTTCTGTGCATTTTGTGTTTCCGAGAGAGCCTGATCAGAACTCGATTTAGCTATAAAGGCCTAAAGACTATGAACTCCTTCCTTACAAAAAAAAATAAAAATCAAAAATTAGATTTTACTACTCATTTCTGTGGTGTTTGTATATTCTCACAAAATATCTTAAAAGCTGTTCTCTAATGCTTTGGTTAGAAACTAGAAATCTTTTGTCCCAAATAAATGCACAAAATACTTTTTCCCCTCATTGTCATGATTTTTTACTTGATTTAAACCTGGAGAATATTTATCATTCAAATATATACATTTTCTGTTAGGTCATTGGGAAATAGACCCTAAAATAGGATTATGTCCCAGGGTAGACATCTTGTTTAGTGATATAAATTACGATTTTATGACAAATTCAATAAAGTACATTTCTCATTGCCCAGGTGAATACAGCATTTCAGAACAAATTAGTCTTAGGCATGGAATAGCTGGTCGTTTTTCAGTAATTAAACTATACAGTCAAGGCAGAACAATGGTCAATGATATTAGCCTTTCCTATTTTCAACATTTTAAAACAGTCACAAACTGATTAAATTAACTAGAAGTAGAAAACAATTTGCTAAATGATTAACTTTTGTGTGTGTGTGTGTGTGTGTGTGTGTGTGTGTGTGTGGCTATATTGTATGTGAGGGAACATAAAGGAGAAGAGTCAAGAACCAGGAGCTGAATAGAAGTTTGTTGTTGAAAAGAGTCAAGAACTCATTTGTTGAAGAGTCACGAACCAGGAGCTGAATAGAAGTATCTTCCTAACTAGAGTCACAGCTTTCCTTCTAGTCACAGGGAGGCAGTGGAGGTGGTGAATTAGGCTAAGGAAAGATTAATCTATAAGACACATCTCCAGACAAGATATTTACTGCTTTTTCCTTCACAGAAAATACACTTCCTTATAAGCCAGTTTTAGGTAGTTATTTGTAACAGTTTAAATGTTGACATGAGGTCTCATCTTCAATGTTTATGCCTCCCTAAATAAGGCTAACATAGCTAGGGGACTGGGTGAAAAAGGTGAAGAGATCAAGAAGTAAAATTGGCAGTCATGAAATAGTCACGGGACTGTAAAGTATAGCATAGGGATTATAGTCAATAATATTGTGATAGCTATGTATGGTCCCAGGTGGGTACTGGAAATATCAGGGGGAACATTTTGTGAAGTATACGAGTATCTGACTACTATGCTGCAGACTTGAAACTAATACAAAATGGTATTGAATATAAACTGTAATTGAAAAATAAATTTTAAATTAAAAAATAAAAGGAGATATTTTAGTTGAAAAAAACAAAGGCTGGGACAACTAATAGGTAATGAATCACACCTGTGCTATTTGAGGGACAAGAATACAGCACGAATGAAATACTACTTGGTTGTCCAAAAAGTCCATATGGTTTTTTCTGTAAAATAAAAGACATTATTTTTTAATTTTCATGAATAACTATTGAGTATGTCGGTTATCTCCCACATAGTATAACACTGATTGTTCTCAATTAATGTCTCAGTTTGATCACTATCAACTTCAGCTGATCTACCCAACCAGAGCAAAGTCCTGCAAGAAATCTCCAACGCCGTTCTAAAGCCATCCTACAGAAGAAGCAAACGAACTTTTTGGCCAACCGAATACTTAGCATTTGTTGAGAAGGAAATCCATCCAAATTCTTAAACTTTAATTTATTTTACATATATATGTAAATATAGTCTAATATTTATAAATCTATTTAATCCTGCGCTTGCATGGATATTGATAGTGTCCACTTTGACACTGACATTGAGTCTCACACTTGAGAAAGAGTAATTTGATAATTATTTCTCATTTACAAAATCTTTTTCTAAGATTATTTCTCTCCTCTTAAGAAAGTTTTACTACTTTCCCACTTAAGCACATGTAAAGTTGAGAAACTTGAGTAAAAATTAGGCTGAATTATGTTTACTAGATTAAGTGATATTTTTTTAACCTCCTTTTGCTGACATAATTTGGAATTCAAACTAAATGTACATTTTCTTTGCTTTAATTTCATGCTGTTAGTAGAAAAAATGAAAGAGGTACCTTGACATACTTAGTTTCTCTCTTAAATGGCATTTATTTCCAACTGGAAATACCTATCATGTTTCTGTCGTCTCAAATTCTTTCTTTGCCTTCCCTGAAGGCTTGATCCTAGTCTCAGATACTAAGTTCAACCCTGACTCTGGGTGAAGAGTGGGAGTGGAACTTAAACGGTTACAGCTCCGTCTGTACTTCAGTGGCTCAATATCCAGTCAAATTTCACATTGACTTTTCCCCCAGTTCCAGTAACTGGCCTTCCTTGTACCACAATTCTGGTAACCAAATTCCTGTCTTGATTATTTTCCTCATAGCTAATTGTTCATTCTAACATGTTTTTTCATTCTAAGCATTAAAAGCTTTTTTCTGTCTTCATTATCAGTTGTTAAACCAACCTACTAACAGTGACATGGGGACATGTTTGGATGTTTAATGTTTGCCCCTAAATTTCCCACTGCCTTGTTCCTCCCCTGATATGGACATCTTATGCCAGTGATGCAAGCCACTTGCCTCAACTGCCAGCTGCTTTCTGACCCATGTTTTGCCTGGCTGAACATCCTTTTATCACCCCTAGTTAAGTTTACCTTAGCCCTCCACCTGGCTTACACAGTCAGGAAATGTAGCAAAGAATTAAAATTTATAGATATAACACAGACTTATTTTAATACATGAAAGCATGAGACTAGGAACATAAGATTTTGAAATAAACCACTATGATACCATGAGCTCTGCATATAGACTTAGAAAGTCTTAATGGAGTGACAGATTGTCTGCTAATGTGGCCAGCTAACAAAGAGACTTGCTTGAATTTGCCACTCATGTATTCGTAAACCTGCTGAATTGAATGCAAACCAAAAGAGATCTGTGATGACCTCTATTCTAGTTTAATGCATATCTTTCCAAGCTTCTAGCTGACTAGATGTGTGCATGTATGTTTGGGGGGGGGAGGGGAGGAAGCAAAAAATGTTTTGCATATTTAAGAATATACTTATCCAAAATAAAATGACCTTTATATTTTTTAAGTATGCAGAATTTTGCTTAACTATTTAGTTGTTTAAGTCCTCCATTAGGAATATAGAGAATTTTTTTAACACATGATTTTTAGAAAATAACTAAAATGTAAATGTAAATACATTATCTCTAAGCCTAAACAAAACAAACGAAAGCTTGCCAAAGAGAAAGTACTCTTGAAAAATGAAGTAAGGTCCTGGAGAAGTTATTTCCACTAATTCTGGTTGGATTCCCAAATGGTTAACATTTGATTGTAGAGTCACATACCTCCAAAGTAACAAGGGATGCAAGGAGGTGGCAGAAGTGAAACATTGCTCTCATTTATTTAGTAGTCACCTTGTAAATAAATACCAGTGCATCAGAACTCCATTGCTAAAAATAGCAGGTATGGGGCTGGAGTACTTTTATTATTAGGACAAGTAAACATAGCAATGGAGGTGTAGCAAAGAGTTACTTTCTATGATAAAGACTTCTATTTATTTACAAAAAAATACAAAAACAAAACATACCCTGAGTGACAACTAGTTTGATAGGTTCGGGGCTTCATATAAAATCACAGACAGAAAAAAAGAAATAAATAGATGGGGGACGGACCGCAAAACAGATTCAAGTATTTTCTCCAGTTCCCTTTCCACTTGTCACTTTCTTCTCTCACCCTTTCAGAGTCATTCCACAGGCTTTTCTTATTCATTTCATGGTGATCCACTTGTCCCTCAATTCCCTCGTTCCTTTTTCCTCGTCCGTTTTATAGCTTTTGGAAATCTCCCTTTCTTTTCTCTCTTCCCTTTGTGGTATCTACTAAAACCTTAGAGAAGTGATGTATGTTCTGAAACTTCCGTGGGTTGCTAAGTGACGCTGAGCATGCTCAGTAGCTACAGCAGTTTTTGTCGCCAAGAGCTGCCTTGATTCGACCTCTCCAAAAATAGACATTTAACTCTCTGAATTCCAGTTTAAGGATGTAATTCGTTTTGCTCTCTCCACATTTTCGAGGTTCAAAGGGAAGCAGGGAGGATTCCAAGGTCCCACCGCCCTCACAGCCAATGAGGGGCCTGAGAGGGAGGAGCTTGGGGAGACTTGGTGCAGCTTGAGCTTCTGAACGAATCATCCCCAGTAGATGCAGTGAAGTCGGAGCTCTGCTGCATCTGTCACAGCGGAACAAAATTAAAAACAAAAACACAGAAGAGGAGAAACGCTGCAGAGTATGGAACGCTGTAGGACTTTCTGAAATATTTGCCGGGGATCCCTGTGGAGGATGATCTTTTAAACAATTCTTTTTGAAGTCGGTTTGGGTCACTGGGAAAATGATACATATGCTAAATGCAGCAGCTGATAGAGTGAAATGGACCAGATCGAATGCTGCTAAAAGGGCTGCCTGCCTGGTGGCTGCGGCATATGCTCTGAAAACCCTCTATCCCATCGTTAGCAAGCATTTAAAGCAAACTGGCCACAGGAAGAAAAAAGAAGCTTACCCAGCTGCAGAGAACAGAGAAGTTCTGCATTGCACCGAGATTACTTGTAAAAAACCTTCGCCTGGAGTGAATGCAGATTTTTTCAAACAGCTACTAGAACTTCGGAAAATCCTCTTTCCAAAACTTGTGACCACTGAAACAGGGTGGCTCTGCCTCCACTCCGTAGCTCTAATCTCAAGAACATTTTTATCTATCTATGTTGCTGGTCTGGATGGAAAAATCGTAAAAAGCATTGTGGAAAAGAAACCTCGGACTTTCATCATCAAATTAATCAAGTGGCTTATGATTGCCATCCCTGCCACTTTTGTCAACAGTGCAATAAGGTACCTGGAGTGCAAATTGGCTTTGGCTTTCAGAACTCGACTAGTAGACCATGCCTATGAAACCTATTTTACAAATCTGACTTATTATAAAGTGATCAACATGGATGGGAGGCTGGCAAACCCTGACCAGTCGCTTACTGAAGATATTATGATGTTCTCCCAATCTGTGGCTCATTTGTATTCCAATCTGACCAAACCTATTTTAGATGTAATTCTGACCTCCTATACGCTCATCCAGACTGCTAGATCCAGAGGTGCAAGCCCAATTGGGCCCACCCTAATAGCAGGACTTGTGGTATATGCCACTGCTAAAGTGTTGAAAGCCTGTTCTCCCAAATTTGGTAAATTGGTGGCTGAAGAAGCACACAGAAAAGGTTATTTACGGTATGTTCACTCCAGAATTATAGCCAATGTTGAAGAAATTGCCTTTTACAGAGGACATAAGGTAAGAGAAATTAAGGTGATGGGTGAAATGTGAGACTTCAAGCTGCCACTTCAGTGCTAGATACCATCTGTTGTACTATTGATAGACCCACTTCTTTAGCGTTTTAGATTCCTGTGACATCTAAACCTTTATTAAAAAATATATGCTTCATTACCCTGTTTAATGATAAGTTGTTTAAAAAATTACAGAGTGCAAACCTATCTAAAGTTTCATGAGAATAAAATGTTTGGTACTGTAAAAAACAAGTCTACTTATTCCCAGTCACCCACACATCCTCAGAATTATCTCTAAAGCCTTTTCTTAAAACTTAAATTCTAACTTGGTAGGTAGTTCTGCAGAATTAGAAGAAAACATGTTTGGAAACTAAGTAAACACATTTCTATTGTGATGGAAAACTTAGGATGGTATTTTGTTGTTGTTTGTTCAAGAGAAAAAAACATGCTTTCGTATGAAAGACAAGTTTGACAGTTTTGCATGTCTGGTCAATGATTCAGTGTCCTAAGTTCTAAGAAGTGCAGTAGATTGTGTCTCACAAATGGCATTTCCATTACTCTTAGTGGTCAGCACCACATTTTGACAAAGTAAAGGGAGGCAGGAGATGAAATTCTGTCTAGCGTTGCTAGAAAACCTAAAATTAGAAATGAGGAGGAGAAAAGGAGTTCCAGAATGTTATTTTAAATATTAAAAGATTTTCAACATTCAGCAGATCCTTAAAATAGCCTAATTATTTAAAATTTCAGTATATGAAAGTAACTTTATAATATTAAATATGACAGTAATTTTAAGGTGATATATCTGAAATCTTAATACAAATGACTTGGCAAATAAAATATTAAGGTATTCTAAAGTTGAAAATGGTATTTTAATTACCAAGCAGAACTATTTAGTTTTTGAAGCATCATAAATTATTAAAAAAATTATAGCAGTAGAATAAGAATCTGAATAAGAAACTTGAAAGCAAATTTAGGACTTCTACTCCCACTTGAAAATTGGCCTGATATGTTGTATGAATCATATTGATGTGTCAGTCTTCTTGAATCACTGAACTCAATGGTGTAAATTTTATCATGCTGTAGGTTTCTTGAATTTAAGACAAAATCCAATAAATTGAGTTAGTTCAAATCTGAAGTCTAATTATACATATATGTATCATGTTGTTTATTTTCAGATTTTTTTGTACAATCAAAAAGGATAAGGCTCTAACATTACATATTCATATCTTATAGAATATCATCATTTAATTTCAACATCTTATGCATATAATTTTAAAATCATGATTATAAATCACATTATATTTACTGAGTATCATGGTTGTTTTAATATTACAGGTATTATAAACCTAAGTAATAATGACTAAGTTCTGATGTTAATCTGTGTTTATTGGTAGTTAGCATCATGGATAATATAATATAATGTAAAACAAACTAATATGTAACTTATCCTTAAAGAAAGTCCTCAAGCATGCAATATTTATTTTGATACCTCATGCTAAGCTAATTCTTAACTGTTTTTCTCTCTATAGGTAGAAATGAAGCAACTACAGAAAAGTTACAAAGCTTTAGCAGATCAGATGAACCTCATTTTATCAAAACGTTTGTGGTACATCATGATAGAGCAATTCTTGATGAAGTATGTCTGGAGCGGCAGTGGACTAATTATGGTGGCTGTACCTATTATCACTGCAACTGGCTTTGCAGATGGTGGTAATGGCATTCATGCTTAATCTCAAATATGTATTTAAGATTATTTCTCTTGAAGGTCTCACTGCTGATTTTGTATAAACTAAACTCTGTGTGTAGGCATTATTCTGTAGTGATTAACAGTCAGAAACAATGGAGGACTTTTGGACGTCAAATAATAAGACCAGCAATGTATTTTTTAAAAAAAGTTCATTTGAACTTTTGTTAATGTGGTTCCAATTGTTCATCTGAGCCACATTGACAAGTGGCTCAAAAGATCTTTCCAGTTCTTAAACATTTCAGAGATCTTTGATGAAGTATTTCTAGGAGCTGAACTTGAGCAACTTTAATTATACTGCCTAATTCTCTAGTTTAACATTTAAACTCAAAACAAAGTTGCTTCAAAACAAGTTCTAATACAAGTTTTACCCATTGCCAACTTCAGTTCTGTACATCCAGTGCATTTAAACTATAAATAGTTGATAACTGGATCTACCCTGATTTTATGAAAAGTTAGGTAACCAGGAATATGGTTTCACAGAGCGCTTCATGCCATGGTACAAGTCTCTTCTTTCTTGTAGGTGATATAGATAACCTCCTACGTAGCATGATTAGGAGGTATTGTGGGGGAAGGGGTTTTCAAGTTGCAAGTTTCTAATTCTATCCTATCACTTCCTCAACGATTTTTACCAATATTTTCATCCTTTGGAATAGTGAAAAATGTAAGTGCAAAAAGGGCAACATTAAAATGTTGTGTAATACTTGACTGAGATGGAAGTTTGGATCTTAATTGGCAGGGACAGAAGGGAATTAAATAATGAAGCAGCATTTTCTGCTCTTTTTTGCAAGATAATACATTCCCTTCTTCTTTGAAAACCACTTGATGGAATTGGCCTTAGTGTTGAAGGAGGTAGACAAAAGCTTGGGCTCTGTAGTGCGACAGAACTTGTCTCAACTCCTGGCTTTCCCTCTAGCTGTCTGTATATGTCTTAGTTGTTCCTTAAGCTTTCCAAACCTCAGTTTCTTCATCTATAAAATGAGAATGAGAAAGGCTACTACAGGGAGTTGTTGTAAGGGTTTAATAGAGTAATGTTCACAAAGCACAGGGCATGCTGGGTGTTCTTGATATGTGGTTATGTGGTTACATTTATTTTGTAGAAAACAAAACGTAACACTAAAAATAATGTAACAATTCACATTATTTTGCAGTCATTTTTGCTGTAGAGTTAAGCTTTAATAGTTATTTGTTTGAAGGCATCTAATAGAAACAAGTAAAAAATTACCATACCTTTCCTTTTATTTTTGCTTTTTATTATTATTCTATTACAGTTGTCCTAATTTTCCCCCATTTCCTCTCCTCCTCCCATCCCACCCCCCACTCTCACAGTCAGTCCCCACACCCTTGTCCATATGCTTGTCTATTTTAACAGTATTTCAATATATTAACCAGTTCTTATAAAGACACTTACCAAATTTGAGCCATTCTTAACCTGAAATTGTTCATTTTGCTATTTAGGATTTGTCAATCCCTTGTGATAAGTGCTACACATGTACCAAGTATACTGTGCAACTCAACATTAGACTGTGTGTTTACACCACTGGGAAACTGGATTTCGTCTGTTTTTAGGTTTTCAAAATTTGTTCTTTAAAAATATTATTAAAAAGCTCATATTGAAAAGGCATTGTTAGTAATAGTAGTTTTAAACTTAATCCTTTCATAATAAAATAAATTGGTTTTCAAGAATATTAAAGAAAGAAGACAAAAGCCTATGGGTTTAAGATTAGTTTTACTAAAAAATTTGACAAAATTATCAGGTATTCATAGTGAATCTAAGTCTATGGATATTTTTAAAGTTTCATATGTAACCTATATTAGCAGCAGCCCCAATTACAGGATTATGATATAGTTCTGTTAGTCCTTGGAAGCATTGGTCTTATTAGAAAGCCCTAGAGTAAATATACAACAGAGAAAACCCAGCTATTAATGGTAACAAATTAACCCCACAGAGAGCAGTAAGATGTAAACAATGTGTGCAAAGAATTTAACAACCTTACCTCTCTACATGATGTAATAAGATATTTAAAAACATATCCTATGAATCCTGAAAATACCATATTAAATTAAACAGTATTAAAATTTTAGATGGGCATAATAACATTGAAGCAAGAGAAACAATGTGATTCTTTTTTTATTGTATTTTTTCCATTACTATTTATTTCCCTTATACCTTTCTCCTCCCCCCACCCCAATCACGCTGTTGTCCATGTCCCTGAGTCCTTTTTCCTTTTTGCTGGATACCTCCACCACCAAGCCAGACCCCCGCCCCTGCACCCTGCACAAAGCTGTCAGCCAGCTCTCTATCTATGAGTCTGTCTCTGTTTTGCTTGTTAGTTCTTTCGTTCATTAGATTGCACATATGCATGAGATCATATGATATTTGTCTTTCTCTAACTGGTTTATTTCACTTAACATAATGTTCTCCAGGTCCGCCCATGCTGTCACAAAAGGTAAAATTCTCATCTTTTTTTTTTTATATCCAAGTAGTATTCCATTGTGTATATGTACTGTAGTTGTTTTATCCACTCATCTACTGATGGACACTGGGCTGCTTCCAGATCCTCGTGATTGTAAATAACACTGCAATGAACATAAATATGCTTATGTTCTTTCTAGTAAGTATTTTGGCTTTTTCAGATAAATTCCCCAAAGTGGAATTGCTGGATCATAAGGAAGTTCCATTTTTAATTTTGGGGTATATCTCCATACTGCTTTCCATAGTGACTGTACAAATCTGTATTCCCACCAACAGTACAAAAGGGTCCCCCTTTCTCCACATCATCACCAGCACTTGTTTGTTGATTTATTGATGACAGCCATTTTGACAGGTGTGAGGTGATATCTTATTGTGGTTTTAATTTACATTCCTCTAGTGAGTGACATTGAGCATCTTTTCGTATGTCTATTGGCCATATGTATGTCCTCTTCATACAAGTGTCTATTCAGGTCCTTTGCCCATTTTTTAATTGGATTGCTTGTTTTTGTGATGTGGAGTTTTATAAGTTCTTCATAAATTTTGGATATTAACCCCTTATCAGATGTGTCAGCAAATATGTTCTTCTGTTCAGTAGGTTACCTTTTTATTTTTTTTACTTTGCTGTGCGAAAACTTTTTACTTTGGTATAGTCCTATTTGTTTATTTTACCATTTATTTCCCTTGCTGAGAAGATATAGCAGAAAAAATATTGCTACAAGCAATGTCTGAGATTTTACCGCCTATGTTTTTCTTCTAGGATTTTTATGATTTCAGGTCTGACATTTAAGTCTTTAATCCATTTTGAATGTATTCATGTGTGGTGTAAAAATATGGTCTAGTTTCATTTTTCTGCTTGCATCTGTGTAGTTTTCCCAACACCATTTATTAAATAAACTGTATCCCATTGTATGTGCTTGCTTCCTCTGTCAAATATTAATTGACTCTAAAAGTATGTTTATTTCTGGGCTCTCTTTTCTGTTCCATTGATCTATATATCTGTTTTTATACCAGTACCATACTGTTTTGATGACTTTGCCTTATAGTATAGTTTGATACTAGGTTGCATGATTCCTCCAGCTTTCTTCTTTCTCAAGATTACTGTTGCTATTCAGGGCCTTTTGGAGGGTTCTATTTAAATTTTTGAAATATTTGTTCTAGTTCTATGAAATATATCATTGGTATCTTGATAGGAATTGTGTTGAATCTATAGATTTCTTTGGGTAGAATGGGCATTTTAATTATGTTAATTCTTTCTATCCATGAACACAGTATGTGCTTCCACTTATTTTTTTCTTCTTTAATTACTTTCTTCAGGGTCTGATAATTTTCTGAGTACAAGTCTTTTTATATCCTTGCTTAGATTGAAGCTTAGGTACAAAGTGATTCTTAAAGCTTCTTTTCAAAAGAAAATTTTATTCAAAGAAAAGCATTATAAGAATTTCATAGAAGAAGAAAATGGATTTATAATGACAACATTATTATGAGAGTGTGCTTCAATATCATCTTTAATTTTTACATGTATGCTCATAATGTTTGTATGTATGCATTTACTAAGTGCATTTGATGTAAAATGACAACATGTAAATTTCATCTTACCCAGACAAAATAATTTATTTATTTTTAGATGACTGTCTTTGAGGCTTTAGGTCTTAGAATTGCATGCCATATAGTCTAGTCTTCAATCTTAATTTTCTCTTATGCCCAGAGTTGTCCCTTATGGCAGGAATGAATTAAGTATGTACACTATCTATACTTAAGAAAGAAAAAAATGGGTGAATGAGAGAGGAATGTCAAAGAAAAGCGAGAAAAAGTAGGATGAAAGAAAGAAAAAAATAGAATAAATATAGAAGCAGGTCACTGTTTAAATCTTAATTCTACTTACTAGTATTTATCATTAAGAAAGTTATATAAACTTTATATGCCTCGGTTTTCCTACCTTAACTATAAAGAAAAATAATATATATCTTAAAGAATAGTTATGAAATTATATATATTTTATACATGTGCTTTGAAACAGTTCTTGGCAAGTAATAAGAACTTAGGTGGAAGCAATTGTTAATGTTTATTTATATTCTTACCATATGGGCTCCGGAGTCAGAATCTGGCTCTTTTTTTTATTAGACTGTCATCTAAGGACAAATAGTTTAACCTTTTTGTGCTTCTATTTCCTTGTTTTTTAAAATGGGGGAAATTATAGCTGAGTAGTTAGGCAAATTAAAGAAAATTGCATGCATAAAACTTGCAATAATGCCTGCCTCATACGAAATGCTCAATGGATGTTTGCTGGCATGATCATCGTCGTTAAAGGAGCAAGACATTTGAAAGTGATTGGGGGATCCAGGGTAAATTGGGGAATCCAGGGTAAACATGCAGGTAGGAGAAGAAGCCTGCTTAATTTTGGAGGGAAGGAACAAAGAAAAATAGTCCCATGGCATACTTGTTATACCATCTACCTACAGCTTTAAGTGAAATGTTATGGTAGGAACAGGATTACGTTTATGTTCACATTCACATTACAGAATTTCATATGTTATGCCATTTTCACATCAGAAGAGGATCTTACAGGTCATCTAGTCTGGGACCCCAGGTTTGTGTAAGGTCACACAGAAGGCTGGTGGGAGCACTAAGGCTAAGACATTATGCAGTTCCTAGAGCATTGCTTTTTCCCCCCCTTCACCACATTGCCTCATATTAGCCATTTAGAACTAATTCTATAAGGGACTTCACTTAGTTTGAGACCAACTAATCATAGGACCAAATGGTTGAAAAGGCATTGAAATATTTAATTATACACATAGTTTCTATTATATATTTTTAGAGGCAATTACCCCTTTGTTCACTTTGTATTAAGAGAAAAACTGAAATTTTGTGAAGAAAATAGTTACCTGAAAGCTATAATCTCAACTTTTAATATTATAGGCCACTTCTCTTCTTTTCATACCAAAAGCTGTTCTGGGCAAAGCCAGAGAAAGCTACCTGGGATGATGATTGGTGAGAGAAAGGTCCCTCCCACCAATCATCTTCCCAGACCCCTTAACAGGCAGGGAAGATAGCATTCAGACCACTAGCACAGCCAGTAGTGACTGCGTAGTTTACATCAGGATTCACACTTTGTGTCATACAGTTCTGTGGGCTTTGAAAAATGTATAATGATACAGCTTCAGTTTTGTAAATCCGTTCTTGCCTTTTCAGTGAAATAATAAGATGTGGCCATGTTTTAACACAGGGTCTGGCAGAAGCAGCACCTGCTTAACTGTGGTTGGTAGGGTAATAATATGGGTGTAATAATTTGTAGTTTTCATTTGAACATTTCACCTAAAATGTCACACGGCATGCTTGAGTGTGATATTGTTGTGTTACAGAATTATGTGTTTATGATTTTGTAGTAAAAGATTTTGTAATAAAAAAGGAGGGGTTTTTTTGCTGGGCCCTGTACATACTTATCAGCAGAGCTGAACAGTAACAGTAAAATGAGAAGATACGGTGTTAAATATTAAATCCTCTAAGGTGAACTTTTGACAAAACATTTACCGTACTTGGTAGGAAAATAAAATGTGTTACGACACAGAATAGATGAGTGCTTTAAGGTCATGAACTTCTCTGGCCCCGTCAGAGGGGTTATATAGTTGGCTGTTGTGTGCGTGACACGTTACCACTGGCACTGTGTTCACATCATCTGCCAGAGAACAGCTAGTACAATAGAAGTCAAATGAAATCTGTCCAGAGCCCTTTGTGATTTTATTACTAAAAGCATGAAGAAGCCTGGTAATCACTAATCTCCCAAAGCCATGTGGAAAGTACCAGGCCATATCAAACGCAAGTCCACCTAGGCTAGTGTTTTCTCTTCTTAACAGAGGCTGAGAGTGAAAGCTACTATTCAAACCCCTCTTAACACAATTTGTAAAATCTTACAATTATTTTTAATCATCAGCCAGATTCTCTATGAACTAATACTATTCTTAGAGCTTTAACTGATAACAACAATTTACTATTTTGGTAGCTTACTGAGAATCCTTTGGTAATTATTTTTTCTGACTTATCTAAATTTTTCATACATTTAAAAAAGTGTTTGAGAGTATCGACACTCTTCTCCCAGTGTATTTATCCAATCATATCTTTCATTTCTCATTTATACCAGTACTCAAAGCCTTTCTTTTTCCATCCTGCAAGGACACTAACCTCATGGGAAATGATGATAGTTCACCAGAGTAGTGTTTAATGGGAGAGACCATATTGGATTACCATAACAGGTGCCAACGAACTCATGGTGGTTCTCATACTCAAACAAAGTCAATGCCTGACAACAGCCTACGCTGTATTTTGACCAAGATATTTATCATTCTCTTGGCATTCCTTGAAATTTCCCTTCTCTGTGCCATTGCTTATGCCATAATTGTGATGTATTAAAATTGTATGTGGTCTTCAAGGCCTCCCTCACAGTCTGTTCCTCTGTGAAGCATTTCCTGTGTTTTGCAGCAAGAAATGATTTTTACATCCTTCAAACACCTCACATTAACTGTCATGATAGGCTTCCCAGCTTAGTTCTTTGGGAAATTGGCTTCTTTCTCTTGCCAAATTGTAAGCTCCCTCAGGAAGGAGTCTGAAAATAACATTTACCTGTGCATACCCTATAGCACCTTACCTAATTCCTTGTACAACTAGGTGTTCCTCAAATGTCTGCTGAGTGAATTTTACTTATGCACCTATCCCTTTCAAACTCAGCTGAGATATCTATGAGAAAGGAAAGGTGAAAGTGCCTGGTAGTCCTACTGGGGTGCAAGTTAAATAATTGTTGTGGAGGGGAAAAAAACCCTTCACATTGAGATAAATCAGAGAGAAATAAAAAAGTAGGTATGGATATGTTATCATTCTAATTTCTACATTAATTCACAGTTTTTAATTTAGAACTTTTAAGATAATCTATAGAAGGGCCAGATAGAGGATCAAATTAATGGAAAGATTAAAGTAATAACCTGGAGAAAATAATTTGAAGAATAAGAGTAAATTGAGTACATGTGCAATAGTAACTACAGAAAATAAGAACAGCTAACTATTATTTCCCACATTATAGATGAGAAAATAGGCATAGAAAGGATAAAGTAGCTTGGTGTACTTACCTCAGTACTTGCCAGTAAGTAGTAGAACCTGATTCAAACCTAGTCTAACTCGTGACACTTAACCATAATTTTGCATTGACAGTAACTTGGGGGGGGGGGGTTGGGGTGTTCATCTATGAATTAATTTAATACACAGCAAGGAGTATTATGTGCTAGACACCTTTGTGAGTACTATGAATAAAGAATAAAACACAGTCTTGACCCTTAAGGAGCTTATAGCCTATTAAAAAAGCTAGACAAAGGTTTCCAATAAAACCTGTATTAAAGAATTAAGTCTTGAAGAAAGAGCTAGGTGGAAAAGGAATGTAAGTATGTTAAAGTAAGAAGAAAACATATGTACAGGTATCAGAGGGTAAACAGAATATTGCATGTTTGGGAGCTGCTGTACTGTAAGGTGAAGGTTTTTTGAAGCAAGTAGATAGAGGCTAATTTGCATTTCTATTAAAGGAACCACACTGGAAATATTTGCTTATATTACAGTCAATTGAATTTTATTGACCAAATACGTAGTATTTTATTGTCTAGCTACAATAAGGGCAGGAATTATATTTGGAAAGAATCGAAAGAATACTAAATGAAAATAGTCTTAATACCTGTAGATTTAATTGTTCTAACTCTTTTTCTAGAAGAATAATAAAACAAAGGGAGCTTTAAATAAAATCTGGTACAATTACTGTATTTTTAATAATTAATTAAATGTCTAGGAGATTGCTAATACTATTGAAAAATTTACATAAGGTTGTTGTAGTCACAATTTCATCTGTGTACCAAAAACATCTAGTTACTTGAAGAAAGTAACTAAATCTATAAATAGATTTGTATTTATTTTTACATTTAGAGGATGGCCAAAAACAAGCTATGGTTAGTGAACGGACAGAAGCTTTTACCACTGCTCGAAATTTATTGGCCTCTGGAGCTGATGCTATTGAAAGGATTATGTCTTCATACAAAGAGGTACTTGCATTTCTTGTTGTCAGTTTGATTAAAATAAGATATGTGAATGTCAAGCAAAATGTAAGTTATCAGATATTCAGATATACTTAGTATTTTGGGAACACATCTTTTCTCTATCAAAAATTGTGAAGACTATAATCAAGATAAAGGACAGCAATTTCCAAGTGTATATACCCAAGTGTTAACACCCTCTAATTTTTGAACTTCCAGTTCTCAGTTTTTTTCAGACACTCTTTGCCCACTTCACATTGAAGCTTGGTCTATTAATCCATTGCCTTCTACCTTTCTTTACTTGACTTCTACATTTGATTTTGGATTTTTTCTATATAAATATATTTATCCAGGTTTCTTTTAAATCTGTATTTTGTTAATCCTTAGCTCTGTTTTTACACTATCAACTGTAATTCCTCTTTTTCTGCCTGTATATGATGTTTGTTTTTAAGTTTAAAAAAGTCCTTAGGTGTGGATTCTGGAGCCAGAGTTCTTAAATTTAAATTCTTGCTCTAGTATTTATAAATTATGTAAACTCAATCAAGTTCCTTAACCTGTGTTTCTGTTTCCTCTCCTGTTAAATGGAAATAATAATAGCACTGACTTTATCAGATTGTTGTGAGTTGATACATGTAGAATATTTAAAACAATATATATTAAATGCTCAGTAAGTGTTAGTTAATAGTATTGCTTACATACCTTGTGGACTTTTACTCATTCTTCATGACAAGTCAAGCCTCAGCAAGCGCATATAGAATGAGTTTGTGATTCCACCTTCTTCCTGCCTTCCCTGCAGGTTCTGGGTATTCATTCCTTCTTTGTGTTCACAGTATATCTGGTACATTTCCACTTTCGAATTGTCTATCTTCTACACCATACGTTGAGTGGAAAACAGGAACTCTTGCTCATTTTTAAATTCCTAATATCCATTTTAATAATTGGACTATTGTCCATGGTCAGTAAATATTTGTTGAAGAATAGTATTAAGATCTGCAGATATTACAGGGTTAAGATTAAAAATCACTTTATTAAATTGAAACATTACTGATAATACTCCCACAGACAGTCATTCTAACTATTAATTCCTCTTCTGGCTTTGTATCAATATTGCCAGATGAACATTATAAATTTAAGTGCCTATTAAGTCAACCTTGAATAAACCATATAACAGAGTTATAAATATTGTGATTTGCTGATAAACCTTTCAAAATTTCATTCAACAACTGATTAATTAAATTGAATTATTTTAAATAAAAACAGTTATTTAAGGCCACATACCAAAACAACTCAATTTAATTTTTTTTCAAACAGTAAGTTTGAAAATCTGAAGACATAGTTTGGGGTATTTTTTTTATATAATGTATTACATGCCATTAAAATTAAATGACAATTAAAAATGTTATCCACATCACATTAGAATATTTTGCTATGTAAGTCACAGAAGAATATCAGTTGGTTTTTCTAGGTCATCTTCAACACTGTAAATAATTGCATTGCTTTATTTTGCCTGCATGTGCTTTGAATCATAGAACATTCAGTGCCAAACAATCTTACTGCTTCTGTGACAGCATACGGAAGCAACATGCATTCTTTGCTAACTCCAGGAACAAGTCTCCTTTTTAGAGTCCCAAGGCAAATCCACTGTCTTATATCCCAAAGTAATTATATTCACAGGCACATTCTCAGTATTTTTCAGGCTCTCTTTGCTCATTCCACCTTGAAGCTTGGTCTACTAATCCTTTGCCTCCTACCTTTCTTCAATCCATCTCTACATTTGCTTTTGGATCTTTTCTATACAAATATATTTATCGGGTTTTTGAAAAATCAGTATTTTGTTAATCCTTAGCTCTGTTTTTCTTTACTTGGGAACTCAAGAGATTCTTCTATATAACATTTAAGAAATGATTCTTAAAATAGTTGTAACATTGACATATAGAAATAAAATACTAGTCTAATTACACCACAGAGACATGTCATAGAGGCTTTTAACGATAACACCTACTTATTTACTGTTTAAGTTTTGCACACATAAAAGACTTATCTAAATGTCAGCATTGTTGTATTATTTCACAAACTATTGTTTAAGAAACATTTATTGGTGACATGCCTTACTTATTGGTACCAACTTTCTAGTCAACATTCCCACAAGGAAATAACCTTTGTGCTTTCCTTTTCACTGAGAAAGATGGTCTTGACAGGAGATGAGTCACATTTTACAGAGCTTTATAGCAAGGTGTTCTTTTAATAGAAAAAAGCGGGAGATTCAGTCTAAATTGGACAATTGGCAGAATAGAAGCAAAATACCACTGAACTAAAGCAGAGATTTATCTCATCTCATTTTATAATCTCTCCTAGAAAAAAGTCATACTTAATGTTTTTCTCTGGGCATATATATTAGGCATGGCTTGAAAAGAAGCTGAATTGTGGGATTTGGACTGAAAATTATTTGAAGTTTCCACCAAGGTCACCCCCAATATTGGTATCCTCTAGAAGAGGTATTTTCTCTTGCCTAGCTTAGAAATTTTGATAATCAATTTGACTCATAAACATTAATTTTATAATATGACAAAAATATTTTTCTTCCATTTTAAAAAGATACCAAAATAAGAATTATTATTTCATTGAATTAACTTAAGCTTTTCACAAAACTTCTAATTTTCTGGAAATGAAATTTCTCATATAAATAAGGGTTAGATCAGAAATTTGACTGAAAGGTTTTTAAGTCTCACTAATACACATATTCTGAAGTCTTTACCTTTCATTTTTGAACTTAGATTGGAATGAATTATTTTTAATGTATTTTATAATTCCAGTCAAACTCACATTGATACTTGTTATGTTGCTCTGTTGGCAAGATTTTACTGTTACTTGTTTTAGTTACCACGTGTATTATCTATTCCTCATGAATAATAAAATAGTACCTATGAGGTTAAATAAGAAGCTTAGATGATGGCACATTGTTTAAAAGTCTATCTTGGGTATATTAATTCTATTTTATTTCTTTGTGTTGGTTTTAGGTCACTGAATTAGCAGGCTATACTGCTCGAGTATACAATATGTTTTGGGTCTTTGATGAAGTAAAAAGAGGCATTTATAAGAGAACTGCTATCATACAAGAATCTGAAAATCAGGACAAGAATGGAGCTACCATAGAATTACCCCTCAATGATACATTGGAAATCAAAGGTTTTAAACTCAAATGTTTTTATATTTTTTGTATATTTAAGTATTTATCAACAGAACCAAAATTCTTTAGATGGTAGCTCTTAATTGTTAAAAGGGACCAACATTTAGTAGACAGCTATTCCTAAAGTTAGTGTTGGAATTTGAGGAATGGTGACTACCATTACCATAAAAACATTACGCTTTTTTTATTTAGGACAAAATTTCTAGAATTATTTTTGGAAACTGCTCATATGGCAAAATGAATTGTTTGCTTTTAAGAGTAAAATAACAGAACTAGAGCTAATGTCATATTGTTCTTCCTCATTCTGTGTTTTAAAACTTAAGTTTGCCTATCATATTTTTTTAAAGATTTTATTCTATTTATTTATTTATAGAGAAAGGAGAAGGGAGGGAGAAAGAGAGGGAGAGAAACATCAACGTGTGGTTGCCATTCACACGCCGCCATCTGGGGACCTGGCCTGCAACCCAGGCACATGCCCTGACTGGGAATCGAACCTGCGACCCTTTGGTTTGCAGGCCCGCACTCAATCCACTGAGCTGTGCCAGCCAGGCTATCATATTTTTAAAAATTGTATTATTCTGTGTCTTACTTCCTTTTTCACAGCATTGCATTTCTTCAGTAGGAAAGGTTAATTTAGAGAAATAAGTAGTTATAAAGAGTATGGCTCAGATAGAGTTTGGCTTTGCTCTCATGATTTTGACATAAGATTATTGCAAAATGTTTCTGAGAGAGATTTCCCAAATAGATGTGTCAAAATGTTCCAATTACATTAAAATTTACTTTAAATATAAATATATTTACATCTATTTCTATGATTTGTTACAGTGAATTATCTTTATAATAAATTTATCTATTTTGCTACATTATACTTTATTTTGCAGTGGCATATGATAGTTTTTGTAACTTAAACTGATCCTCAATTTACAGGAAAAGTTATTGATGTGGATCGTGGAATTATTTGTGAAAATGTTCCCATAATTACACCAACGGGAGAAGTGGTGGCTTCCAGGCTGAACTTCAAAGTAAGATGATATTCAAGAATCCTCTGATTGTTGCCATCACACTAATACAAAACAACTCAGAATTCATACACCTTAAGTTAAATACTTGGAGGAGCATATGGAAAGGAGGGGAAATCAAGAAAGGTATGCACAGTGGCTCAATTACAGAGGCAGTTACTTCCTCAGAAAGCAGAGAAAAAGAGAAATTTGATTTCTACTGCCTTATTGCCAGGTTAAATATTGATATTATAGTGCACTGAGAGCCCACACTAGGTAACTTTAGGGAGCAATAGGAAATTTTCTCAGAATTAACATTTGAAAATAAAATTTAATTTTGTTCCTTACAGGCAATACTCAAAAACTACAAGCCTGTATTATAGTATGTTTACTGAAATATGACAATAAAGGTCATTAGCAAGTTTACTTCTGTTAATATATAGTCTCTAAGTTTAATTTATATTTTAAATAATCACATCTTCTATTAGGGAAAAATAAGATTCATGGATTGGAATTTAGTTTTTAGCTGTGTTGAGAATGAGCTGTTATTTAACATATTATGTCTTAATTACAAAAATGTAAAAAGAGTTAATAAAGCTGAGGTCCTGGTTCAAAGCATTATAAAATTCAAACATACATTTTGGAATTCAAGTACACATAATTTGCTGATAAGCATTAGTGATTCTAATGAAGGCATATGAGCTTTAGTTGAAACAAAGACATGTTTGGACTTGATGAGAGAATTACAAACATGATGATACATCTTCTAATGATTTTAGTATGGACCTTGTAATCAAGGTTTAATTAGAGATGTATTTACAAATGAATAAGAGCCCTGGAAAAGGATGAGAAATACTGACCAGGGAAAATTCTGTCCCAATACATATAAGAGAAATTATATTTTAACTACAATTTGATGAGGCTTTATTTATCCGTAGAATTCTTTAATTATTTGGACTTGAACATGAGTACCAATTAGGTGTTAAAGGTATACCCTAATCTTAAATAGATTTGAAATGGAACATTTGAGAGGCATACATGAAATGTTTATTTATTAATAGTTTTACAATTTATAACATGACTTTTTGTATAGATGGTTTTTTGGGGGTCAGGTTAGGTTTCATAATATCAATTCTCACTGTTCCACTTATTAAAAAGTAATAGTCTTGAATTCTGCCATCTACTAACTACATTATTGTGGCTATATCACACCCTTTCTGGAAAGAAAATTAGAGTTCAGTTTATTTTTACATAAAATAATGTTTAAATAATCTAATTAAAGTGTCCTATACATTTTGAAGTTTTACAAAGATATATGTTACTATGGTATACTTTTTAAATAATTGCTTATTTTTGACTCAGACAGGAATTTTGTTTAAAATCTCAGGTCCCTAAAATAAAATAGAAAGTTCTGTCTCCTCTGCATGGATTGACAAACAGATTTTTAGAAGAAAAGATTCTCATCCTTTTGTTGGCCTTTCAGAATTAAAAAAAAAAAAAAAAAATTTGGAGAAGAAAATTCAATGAATGTGAAAATTCTTTCTACTTCACATTCTCTGCTTACCAAATATCAGAAGACATGCTAAAACTATGAATGTAGACAAGTCTATTATGACTCAAAAATGTATTAAATTTCTGGGAGTTCCTAATAGAGAATGAATGACCCTGTTAAAATATTTTGTGAATGTGCCTTTTGCCATGGTACATGCCTTAAAAAAATCACTTGGGAAGTATTTATTCTTGTACAAAATAGAATTTCTTAAATTCTCTCTCCAGGCAAAGAGCACAGCAAATCACAAATTAATTCTTTCTGGGCTCTTCCTAGGACTTTCCTTGAACTTGAGTCTATCAAAACAGCATTTTAATTTGGCTACAATTAAACAGAAAAATATGTCTATTGTCAGATTTTATAGACTCCAGCTTCTGTCTCCTGCTCCTGTGGTGGCTGTCTTTGCCGCCTAGAGCACTCTTCCCCCAGACTGGACTAGTTGTTTCCTGTTACCCAGGCTCAGCCAAAGTGTTACCTCCTAAAAGAGTATTTTTCTGACCACCCAGTCAAAAGAAGCCCCCCACCAACCTCACAATGCCACCATCTTTCCCTAAGAATTTTCCTCTTTTGCTGTCATAATAGTTTTTATGGTTACTGACATTTTTATTCATGCATTTAGTGTCATCTTTCCAATTGGAATATAAGCTCCATGAGAACAAGGACTTTATCTTGACCAACTCTGAATCCACTGTGCCTAGAAGTATGTCCAGCACATGACAGACATTCAATCAATGTTTGCTAAGGAAAGTCTAATTATTTAGACAGGGTATGAATCTGAACCATTTTTGCTTTGCATATACTTATCATATGCATTCCTACTTCCTCTATCTAACCTCCATCCCAACACTTTTTTTCCCTTCCCATTCTCCTTCTGCCCCTCTTCCTACTACCTTCTTTCAACAAAAAGATTTCAGCTAATGTTATAAAAGCAAATGACTTAAGGACAGACATGGAACTGGTTGGCCCCTTACACTGACATAATGCAAGTAACATAAAGCTCTTTCATTTTTGAGTTTGCAATATGGTGTATTCCACATCACTAATACTTAGATATTTGTATCCATACTATACAAAGATATGTCTATGGACATACTGTAATATCTTTCTTTCATACTCTATTTATTTTTAAGTAACTGATTATAAAATATCATTTGTTCTTAGTAAGTCAAATTTTTAATGGTGTATCTTTTCCTTTTTCTTCACAATACTCTTTAAATACCACAGTAAGACAGTTTCCAATCATACTGAGTAGAATGCCAACTCATGATATTTAACTGTTTAAATTTAAAAGATAAGATGAAAGATTCTATAGGTGAGAATACAACTGGTAATGAATAAATATCTTTTATTTTATTATTATAACTATATGTACTATATACACATATTTACACAGGGCCTAACACAAATAATACCCCTTTTTATTATAAAATCTTTTATTTTATTTTGTAATCATAAGCATGTAATTCTGTAACATAACAATATCACATTCAAGCATACCATATGACATTTTAGGTGAAATGTTCAAATTAAATGTATAAATTATTATTACCCTACCCACCACAATCAAGCAGGCGTTACTTCTGCCGGACCCTGTATATTTGTTGTAATGCATCCCAGGCATAAGACTCAATGACAGTCCTCTTCACTTTCTGTCTCTTGGTATACTGAACATATTTTATTTGTGAATAAAGCCGGAAGTGGAATAAATTTATTTCCCTGATTATGGGCTTGTATGATTTCTATAATATTTCAGACTGTTGAAATAAAAAATTAAACAACCCACAGGCTCTTAGATGAACTATGTTGGAATTACGTAATAATTCCAACTGACAAATACAACAAAGCTGTATTTTAATTCAATATGAAGTTAATCAAATATAAATATAAATGAAATGAAATATATTTTAATTTAAATTTTGTTTCCAATTTTCCACATGGCTGTGTTTCTACATATGTATAGAATCTGATTACAAGACCTCAAGTAAAATTTTGGAAAGCCCAGTGTTCATTTCAAGCACATTAATTTTCTTTAAGATTGAATTAATTTATGATACTTTTAGCTTCAGAGCATTGTCAAAGCCAAATTTGATGCTGTTAATCCTGATTTATTTTTCTTAATTCCTTGCCCATCCTAGGTTATCATGTGTTTGAAAGGTTTAAAAAAGAATCACTTTTAAATGCTGCCAAATGAAATTAGTTTAAAATATTGCAGTTTGTAATTTTATTTCTTACTTTAGGTACAAGAAGGAATGCATCTTTTGATAACTGGTCCCAATGGTTGTGGGAAAAGTTCTCTCTTCAGGATTCTAAGTGGGCTCTGGCCCGTGTATGAAGGTGTCCTCTATAAACCGCCTCCCCAACACATGTTCTACATTCCACAAAGGTAGGTGAAACTGTTTATATCACAAGAAACAATTTCCTTTTGCTCTTTAATTATCTTGATTTCTTAGGCTCTTCAGTTTGTGGTCATTAAGCATGTTTTCATTGAAAGAGGCTATTAAAGGAAATTATTTATTAACATAAATGTTAAAGAACAAGAGTATTAAAAATAACTATAGCTAGTATAATTTGTTAATAAATACATAAAATAAAAAGAAATAAATTGCCACATTAAAACATAAAAGGACCTGCATGGTGTAGTGCAGTGTGGGCTGCAAATTAAAGGGTCACAGGTTCTATTCCCAATCAGGGCACATGCCTGGGTTTCAGGCCAGGTCCCCAGTGGGGGCCATGTGAGAGGCAACTACACATTGGTGTTTCTCTTCCTCTCTTTCTCCCTCCCTTCTCCCTGTCTAAAAATAAATAAATAAAATCTTTAAAAATAAAAATAAAAGTGAGTGAATAAAAGAGTAGAAGTGTTTGTATGCAATTAAAGTTAAGTTATTATTATAAAACAGACTGTTATGTTCTATGTGAGCCTCATGAGAACCAGAAATCAAAAACATAGTTGACTCACAGTAGATCAAGGGAAGGGAATCAGAGCACACCAATACAGAAAAACACCGGTTCACAAAGCAAGGCTGCAAAGAAGAAGAAAGGAACAAAACAGCCGAAAAACATAATGAGATGGCATTAGTAATTCCTTAACTGCAATAATTACTGTAAATGTAAGTGGGCAGAATTCTTCAAACAAAAGGCATAGGGTGGCTGGATGGATTTTTTAAAAAAGCAAGAATCTACTAGGTGCTTCCTATAAGAAGCTCACTTCAGTTTAAGGACACATGTAGAATGAAAGTAAAGGGATGCAAAAGGATATTCTATGCTAATGGAAATCAAAACAAAGCAGGAACAGCTGTATTTACATCATTAAAAATAGACTTTAAGGTCAGTGATGTGTTGGCATGTATTACCTGAATCTATGGCTGATGTGTAATAACACTAGCTCTAGAATTACGCTGAGACCTTGAAAAAAAAAAAAATAGACTTTAAGCCAAAAATTGTAACAAGAGAGAAAGAAAGTCATTATGTAATGATAATAAGGTCAATTCATCAAGAATACATAGCAACTGTAATATATACAGAACCAATATGAAAACATCTAAATATGTGAAGCAAATACTAACAGATCTGAAGGAAGATAGACAAGAAGACAATAATATTTGGGGTCTTCAATAACCCACGTTCAACAGCAGATACATCATCCCAACAGAAAATCCACAAGGAAACATTGGACTTGAACCACACTTTAGACAGAATAGACTAACAGACATTTCATCCAACAAAATCCACATTTCTCACAAGTATGCATGAATATTTTCTAGGAAGATCATATGACAGGACACAAAACAAGTCTTAGCAAATTAAAGATTGAAATGATACCAAGTATTTTTCCCATCACAATAGTATGAAACTACAAATCAGTAACAGAACAAAAGCTGGAAAATTTACTGATATGAGGAAATTTAACAACACACTCCTGAGCAACCAATAGGTCAAAGAAGTCAAGAGAGAAATAAAAAATATCTTGAAACAAATGAAAATGCAAACACAATATACCAAAACCACAGGAAGCTGCAATAGCAGTACTAAGAGGGCCATATAAAGCAATAAATACCTACATTAAGGAAAAAAAAAAGTGGCATCTCAAAATCTAACTTTACACCTCAAGGAACTAGAAAAAGAACAACAAATGAAGTCCAAAGTTAGCAGGAGGAAGGATATAACAAATATTAGATTAGAAATAGATGAAATAAAATCCAGAAAAAAAAAGAAAATTACCAAAATTAAGAATGGTTGTTTGAAAAGAAACAATATTGATGAACATTTAGCTAGAGTAACAAAGAGCAAAAGAAAAAAATCAAAATCAGAAATGAAAGAGCAAACATTACAACCTATACTACAGAAATACATAGTATCATGAGAAACTGCTATGAACATTTATATGCCAACAAATTGATAACCTAAAAGAACTGGAGACATGCCTAGAATTATACAGATTACCAAAGAGTCATGAAGAAATGCAAAATTTGAACAGATTGATAACAAGTAAGAAGATTGAATCAGTAATGAAAAACCTCCAAAAAAAGAAAGCCCAGGCTAGTTGGTTTCATTGGTGAATTCTGTCTGACAAGCATTTGAAGAATTCATGACCATCTTCTCAAACTCTTCTAAAAAAATAGAAGAGGAGGGACATTCCCAAATTCATTTTATAAGGCCAGCATTACCATGATACCAAAACCAGATAAGAAAATTACAGGCCAATATCTCTAATGGATATAGATGCAAAAATTCTCAATAAAATATTAGGAAACCAAATGTAATAAATAGCTCATTAAAAGAATTGTACCACGATCAAGTGGGATTTATCCCTGGGATCCTAGGATGGTTTAACATATGCAAATCAATAAATGCAATGAATCACAGTTGTAGAATGAAAGATTAAAATTATATGATCATCTCAATAGATGGAGAAAAGGCATTTGATAAAATACAACATGTTTTCATGATAAAAATTCTCAACAAAGTGGGTATAGAGGAAGCATACCCAAACATAATAAAAGTCACTTGCAACAAACCCACAGCTAATATAATACTCAACAGTGAAAGGTTGAAAGCTTTTCCTCTAAGATAGGGACAAGATAAGGGTGCCCACTCTCATGCTCTTGTTCAACATAGCACTGGAAGTCCTCACTGGAGCAATAAGACAAGATAAAGAAATAAAAAGTATCTAAGTCAAAAGGAAAGAAGTAAAATTGTCTTTGTTTGCAGATGATACAATCTTATATATAATTTTTTTCAAGATTCCATCAATAACATATAGAACAAATTAACAAATTTAGTAAGCTGTAGGATATGAAATCACATGCAGAAATCAATTGTGTTTCTATACACTAACAGCAAACTGAAAAAGAAAGAAAACAATCTCATTTACATTAGGATGCAAGACAATAAAATACTTAGTAATAAATTTAACTAAGGAGGTGAAAGATCTATACACTGAAACCATAAGACTTCAATGAAAGAACCCAACAAATTAAAAGATATCCTCTGTTCATAAACTGGAAGAATATTGTTAAAATGTGCATACTTCCCAAAGCCATCTATAGAATCAGTGCAATTCCAATGTCATTATTGACAAAAATACAAAAAAATACTAAAATTTGTGTGAAACAATAAATTACACAGAATAGTGAAAGCAATCCTGAGAAAGAAGACAAAGCCAGAGGCATCACATGTCCTGATTTCAAACTTATACTATAAAGCTATAGTCATCAAAACAGTATGATATTGGAATAAAAGTAAACATAGACTAATGGAACAGAATGAAAGGCCCAGAAATAAACACTTGTTAATTAATATTTGAAAAGGGAGCCAAGACTGCTCAAGGAAGAAAACATAATCTCTTCAATAAACAATGTTGGCAAAACTGGACAAGACCATACAGAAAAAATGAATTTGGACCCCTGTCTTACACCATTAATGAAAATGAACTCAAGATTGATTCAAGATATGAATGTGAGAACTGAAATTATAAACTTCTTAGAAGAAAACACGGAAATAAGCTTCTTGACATTGGTCTTGGCAATGATTGTTTGGCTATGACACCAAAAGAATAAGCAACAGAAGCAAAAATCAGTTAGTGGGGTTATGTCAAACTGAAAAGCTTCTGCACAGCTAAAGAGACAATCATAAAAATGGAACAACAACCCACAGAATGGAAGAAAATATTTGCAAATCTTAGTCCATTAGGGATTTAATATATAAAAAATATAAAAAGCCATATAACTCAATAGCAAAAAAAAATAAAACAGTTCAATTTAAAAATGGTCAGTATTTCATCTTTTCTTATGGCTGAGCAGTATTCCATTGTATGTATGTACCACAACTTTATCCAATCATCTATCGAAGGACACTTTCATTGTTTCCATGCATTGGCCACCATGAGTAATGCTGAAATGAACATAGGGGTGCCTATATCTTTGCAAATAAATGATGGACCTTGAGAATATTATGCTAAGCAAAGTAAGTCAGACAGAAAAAGTTAAGAACCATATAATTTCACTGATATGGGATATAAAATTGAAAGCAACAAATGAACAAATAAGAAAAACAAACAAACAAAAACTCATAGTCACAGACCATACTGTGGTGGTTACCAAAGGAAAGGGAGATGGAAGGTGTAGTAAGGGGTAAAGGGGGCCAAATATATGGTAAGGGAAGATGAATTGACTTTGGATGATGGGAACGCAATGCAATATATGGATCATGTATCACAGAAATGTACACTGGAAACCCCATTAACCAATATATAATCTCATTAACCAATATCATCCCAATAAATTTAAAAATAAAAAATGTAAAAACCTGTGTTTGACTATTTTTTCCTGAAGATATATTATCTTAATGTTCTGACTTAGTCTTGCTTTCAGATTTGCAAAGGATAAATACCAAATGCCTATTTAAATGTACTTTTTGCATCTTTAATTAAAGTATAACAATATTTTCCACTGCAAAAATAAAAATAATTAAAATATAAAAATGGGCAGAGGAACTAAGGAACATTTTTTTTTCCCCAAAGAAGACACACAGATGGCCAACAGGTACATGAAAATGTGCTTGACAAAAAAAAAAAAAGAAAAAAGAAAAAAAATGTGCTTGACATCACTAACCATCAGCAAAACGCAAACCAAAACTGCAATGACCTGTAATCTCACACCTATTAGAATGACTGTCAGCAACAAAGACAAGGGATATCAAGTGTTGGTGAGGATATGGAAAAAGGGAAACCCTTGTGTACTTTTGGTGGGAATGTAAATTAGTGTAGCACTGCAGAAAACAGTATGGAGGTTCCTCTGAAAATAGAATAACCATAAGACCTAGCAATCCACCTTCTGGGTATTTATCCAGAGAAAGTGAAGACAGGACCTTCAAGAGAGATCTGTACTCCCGTGTTTATTGCAGTGTTATTCACAGCAGCCAAGAGATGGAAAAAACCTCAGTGCCCATCAACAGGTGTAAATGGAAAGAGAAGATGTGGTGTGTATATATACACATGGGAATATTCTTCAGCCACAAGAAGAAAGGAAATCCTGCCATTTGTGACAATATGATTATAACTTGAGGGCATTGTGGTAGGTGAAATAAGTCAGACAAGGACAAATACTGTGTGATATCACTTACATGTCATGTGTAAAAGCTAAACTTATAGAAACAGAGAATAAAATGGTGATTACGAGGGTCTGGACAGTGAGGAAAAGGGGAGAAGTTGGTCAAGCGTACCAACTTCCAGTTAGAAAATGAGTAAGTTCTGGGAATGTAATGTTCAGCATTGTGATTATTGTTGACAATAACATATCATATATTTATAAGTTATTAAGAGAGTATAACTTAAAGGGTCTTACCACCAAAAAATGGTAATCATGTGAGGTACTAGAGGTGTCAGGTCATTTTGTTATATGTGTTTCAAATCAACATGTTGTATGCCTTAAACTTACACAATATTGTATGTCAGTTTTATCTTAGCACAACTGAAGAAATACTACTGAAATGTACAGTTGAAAATGGTTAAGATGCATCATGTTATGTGTCCTTATGTTAAAGGTCAGGGTGGCAGTCAAGGCAGGAAAGTGCATCAATCCAACTTTGCCCTCAGAGAACCCTAACTATGTTATTTTGCAGCAGACATGAATCACTGCAAAATGTTTTCTTAGTTATGAAATTTGCTTTTGCCTAAGCAAAAGGTCAACTGCAATTTAGTTAAGGAGAAAAATGAGAATGAAAAGTGTTTTTGAAGGCTAAAAATGTTTCTTAATAATTACTATTAAAAGTAATTTTATCTAGATTATATAGCTTTAGAAACATAACAATGTATATTTGGGTTTAAAATCTTTATGTTGAGAAAAAGCATAGAATTTAAATGTATATGTAAGATGGAGGCGTAGGTGGAAATGTTTCCCTTCCTCTCACAGCCAAAACAAGGATAAACTAAGTCTCTAAATATAGTGTTTATTTCTTACATTCTAAAAGCTGCTGATTTTTTCAAGCAAATTTGAAAATGATCTTAAAAGTTTTTATGATTTAAAAGGAAGCTGCTAAAACCTATTTCAGAATATTTCTTAGTAGCTAATTGTAAACATTTCTTCATAGGATATTCTCATTAATTAATGTTATTGATACTTTATTGAATTAATTTATAGCAATACAATATTGCTTTTAAATACTAGGTTAGCAGAAAAAAAACTGTTAATTGAATATAAAACTGAGTCTTATGTACCTACAGAATAAACTTCATAAGTCACAAACAGACCTTTATAATAATTTCCCTGTTTTTACTTCTGTGATTGAAAGACGTCATTGCAGAGAATAGATCTGTATATGCAACAATTAAATGTACATTAATTGTTATTTTCATTGGGAAAAGGGACTGAGCTTTGTTAAAGTGCATTTCTATGCTGTCATACAGTATACAGAAGAAAAAAGTAAACTACTGAGGGAAAATATTCTAATCAAGCATATTAGGCCACTTACATTTTTTTAACCAAGTCTCTAGAGAATGCTGGTATGGCTCAGTTTAAAAGCTGGGAAACATGAACTCCTAAGAAATTATGAAATCATTCTAGCAATGTTAATAATGAGACCCAGATAAAAGAAATCTGGGCCTTCATTCAAGAATACAAATAACAAGTTGTGGTAGATAAATTTGTTTCAAAACAGCTTTTTCTCTCATCTCATCTTTATTAATGATTGGATATGACAATTACTGGAATATTTCATAAGTTTGAGCAAGGAAATATTTCATCTAAAATATAGATTTAGCCACTCTAAATCTATGGTAAAATTCTTAGTCCTGTCAGATAGTACTTTAAAAAATATTTTGGCAATTTCAGGCTGTTTGAGACTGAATTTCCTGAACAATGTGACTGAACTCCTTAAACTGATCATTAAAACTCATTGTTATTTATTGACTGCCAGGAAAAGTCTTCCGCTTGGATACAGATCTTGAATTTCTTTTATCAGCTCCTGGTGCAGTCTCTTTATGTTCCAAACTAAGGGTAGATTTATGATCTCCTGTTCTAACCTACTAATTCACTAACTAATGAACCATTAGTCACTTAGTAATTCCCTAGTATGTCTCTGTTGTCTTCAGCTATTAAAACCTCAAAAGCCCAATCCTTTATTGAGTTGGTTAGTTCACCTCCTAACAATATATTATATGCTAACACTAACCAAATGAAAAGTGAAACTTTTGGTAGAGGTTGGGGGAACAGGAAGCAAAGGAGAGAAAGAGAAGGAGTGAGGGAGAAAGGAGAGGAAGAAGTGATAGAGGGAGACTGGAAGGGAAAAAGGGAACAAAGAAGATAAAAGGTGTTTACTCAACAAAAGGTAGCAAAATCTTGAGTTCCTTTATACTACTTAAAAAAAATCCTCCAGAAGAGCCTTTGTATAGATTACATATCTCTCCTCAGCAACAGTCTGCAGTTGGGCACCAACCCACCGAGTAATTATGTTCCCAAAGCCCTGCTCTCACTATCTTGGAACAAAAATCTTGGGAACAAAATTTTTACCATGACCTTACTACTCAAATACATGCACTCAGATCAACAAATCTGAAATAGATTCAGATTTCCCACAATTTTACATGAAAATGAAACTTGTACAAATTTCATTCATCTTCGACTTGAAGTCTGAAAAGAAAAAGGGTTAGGAAAGTGAAAGGATTGAGTTATGGATCAAATTAAATTTGACTAAATATTTTTTAAAAGAAAAAAGGGAGGAAAGAGGAGGAATGGGACGGGTAGGATATTATACATCGTATCTTGGGAAAAATTATTGAATTTTATTCTTTGTCAATATGCTACTCTTTTATTTAATTTTATTTTAACCAGTATTTACTAAAGCCCTGCTAGAAGATACTACAGAGGATTGACAATGAGCAAGACACAGTTACTCATAGTATGGTGCTTATGTTGAATTTGGTTTTAAACAAAAACATACAAGTAACTATACTAAAAGACCGAATAAGAGCATCAAAAAAGGCAATAAATGTTATAGATGTTCAAAGTGAGGAAAAGTATGAAAGAACAGTATGTTATTTGACCTGGGTTTTGAAAGCTAGGATTTTAATAGTTGTCATGAATTCAATGTTTCTCCAATGTCTGAATAGATCAGAAATGCCACAGATTCAAGTATGCACAAGTTATTAATTTTTGCTTTTTGGACATTTCTAAGCAGGGCTGTCCTGTCCACCCTCCCTCTAATATACTAAGCTGACAAAAGCAAATATTTATTAGTTATATCGCCATTAATATTATGTCATTGGTACATAGTGGAAATAATAGTGTCCATCCCCTAGGTCTCTAAGCATTGCTAAAGTTTTCTTTGAATTACTTTTCATTTTTTATTTTATTTTTGTTGAGAGAGAGAAAGAAAGATAAAAGGTAGGATGGAGGGAGAAGGAGACAGAATGAGAGATTTGTTGTTCCACTTATTCATAAATAAGTTGGTTGATTCTTGTATGTGCCCTGAACAGGGATTGAACCCACAACCTTGGCATATTGGGACAATGCTCTAACCAAGTGAGCTACTCTGATGGGCTCTAAATTACCTTTTCACATTCTCTAGTGTTTTGGGTGTCTGCCATTTCCTCTCTTCCCACCTAAGGAGCTTATCTCCTCTTTAGGGACAAATAACAGTCTTATATGTTAAATTTTGGTATGCCAATGCATCTTAAAAAATAAAAATTTACAAGAACTTGCTTCTATAACAGTCATGTTTTGTTCTCTTTTGAAGATACTCTGAAATTATAAATAACTTTTCATTTACCAGCTCAGTATTTGTTTACTACTTCATTCACAGGGTAGTATATTCAAATACCATGTTACTTAATCTTCTGGACAAAGTGTAAATATTGTTTAATAAAGTAGTTATGAATCATACTTTAATATTTAATGCATCATAATCCTAAATTTGGTTGTAGATAGGAAGGAAAGCATGGCTAATTAGTTTACACAGCAAATTAAATATAGATAACTTTACTTCTGTATATCTTTTAATATATGAACAGTACATATTAATTATGTTTGGCATAAGTCATGCTAATAGAATATTTTAAATAATTAAATTGTAGTTCAAAGGGAATAGAGACTTTAATACTTAGAGTTATCCAACAGTTCAGAGCCAGGGTTAGACTTCACCAAATCTTTGAACAAACCCTCTGTACTCACCACCTCTTATTTTCAGATTAATAAAGTAATCATATTAAAAACATGTACCTGTGATTTAAAAATTCCCACCATTTAACAGTGTGGATTTTTTCAAACAATCAAAATAATTAAAGCCTTTCTAGGTTTAACTATTCCCCAAATTTATGGGGAAGAACAAACTATTGTTCTTTTACAGTTTGCATTCACTTTCAAAAATGTCTATTTTCTTCAACTGGTTTTCTTAGTAATAAGAGCTTATTACATGAAATTTTAGCTTTTAGAAAAAGTGCCAGCATTTAATCCATGTTTTCTTTGATGGCATTTTTGCTCATGCCTTTAATGACGTAGTATGTGTATTTTTTAAATAAACTGAATTGATCATTGATTTTTATTTTGAGAATCTATGACCTCTTGAGATAATTGATAGATCCTAGGGGCATCTTGAGCAAGGGCTGAGCATCTCTGGCCTATTACTTTTTAAAAAAAAAATTAATTTACAATGTGTCAAGCAATTACTGTGTATTTGTCACTATTTTAGCCATATTTTTAAGTGATTTTATTTATTTATTTTTAAAGAGAGTGGAAGGGAGAGAGAAATACATCGATGTATGAGAGAAACATCAATGGTTGCCTCTTGCACACATGCCCCCAACAGGGGACCTGGCCTGCAACCCAGGCATGTGCCCTGACGGGGAACCAAACCAGCGACCCTTTCGTCTGCAGACCAGTGGTCAGTCCACTGTGCCACACCAGCCATGGCTAAGCATATTATATGTTTCTAATTTTTGTGTATGATAACCCATAAGGTTGGTGTTAGTATCCCTAGTTTACAGATGAGAAAACAGAGAGGCTGAAACCATCCAGCTGATAAATGTTGGAACTAACAATTTAACTTAGCCACATCTGACTCTAAAGTTGCTTTGTCTTAGTTACTACCTATAGCAGTGGACATATCTTGGAAAAATTACTCTTCTCTGGCCTGACCTTTCAAGTGAATGTCACCAGCTAAGGTTGTTGGTTTGATATGCTTAAATTGCACTAATATCAAGCTGTTGTTTGGAAGCACAGTCCTTTTGCTACTCCGTGTAGAAGGCAATCCAAGCCAGTTTCAGCATGATGTTTATCATAGGTACGGTACTTGGCTTTCATTCATTAATGTTAATATGAAAGAAGCTATATTCTTGCATAAAAGTGAAATTTAAAAATATTTACACTATGTCCAAATCACTTTGAAATTAGAATATGTTCTTTATTCTTTCCTATTCTTCTAAAACCAATTTTTCTATAAAATTTCAAATGATTTCTCATAAATATTTCCTTAATTTTAAATCAGACTTTTTGAAGAGATATTAAACAAATCTTAATTTTTACCAGGCATTATGGCATAAAAAATCATTATTTAGGCTATATGTTGCCAAAAGAAGAGACTCTTTACAACAGAGCAAAGACTGTTACAAGAAACTCAGCAGAATGGACAGAGCACTCAGGTACCACCAAAAATACCAACATAGGCACAACTGTACTGTATGTTAAGATGTATGTATGTGAAATGAGTTTTGTCAATATTTAAAAATCTAAACTTCCTTGAATTGTTTCTGTATGAATGCATTCCAAATCTAGGATTTGGACTATGTTATATAACATAATTTAATCCACATACATAATACCAGAGAATGACTATTAAAAAACAGGAATTACATGAGATTAGAGGGAGGTTAGAAGACCTAATTTGCCTCCTATCTCCATGGAAGAGAGGATGCCCTCATAGTACAGTATTTTCAGTGAGATCCTTGCTTTCCTTTTTTGTCTCAGGTCTCAGATTAAAATGGGAGGAAGTAGTCTGGGAAAGGACCTAAGAAAAATATGGAGGAGTGTTAATCAAATATCTTGATCACTTTTTCCTGGATCTGTGGCTTTTGGACTTTTTGATTCTTAATGAATCTCTAGGTGCCAGAACACAGATAGACAGATCCTCAGCAGGACAAGGAGTGTGTTTATTTAAGTAAGATGCAGGCTAGCAAGGCCATTGTCTGAGTGGAATGTTGGTCTGAAAGGGCCACTGGAATAAAGGAAGAATGTGACATGGGAGCCCCATACCTAATGGGTTATATATACACTGGTCTTGCTATCTCCAAATTAAACAAACCTGGGCTTCGAGAGTGGGAGTTTCACTGGAACAGACTTTTGCCTATGTTATGCGTGAGTCACTGTTGAACGGATCTTTATAGGATGTAAGCTAGAAGGGGCATCTGCATGTCTCTGTGTGCATTGGTGGTATCCTATATGTATAGTATGCCTATGCATACTGTGATTGTTCAGTGAACCTTTAATGAATAATTGAATAAATTGATGAATGAGTATCTCCACAGACTTGGCTTCTACCACCAAATTAGTTCGGCTCCTTATACTAATTAGGAAGCTAACTATTCTGTTGCTTGCACTAGATATTTCACATAATGCTCTTTAGGGTGCGAATAAATATTTGTCATTTAACATGTCTTTTTTTAAAAGAAATTATCTTAGCTATGAAGAAGGTTTAGTAGTATTGCTGTAGCAAATTCACTTCTATTCCTTTGCAATGTGACTGTTAGACTCAAAACAAGTAAGCTTTGAATAAATATCTTTGGGCAATTAACTGACAGAATTGTATACTATACATTTTGGTACATCCTGTGTAGTAATTGTTACAGTTTAGTTCTTTAAAATCTCTTAAAAGGATCTATAAATACAAACATAATTTCCTATAGCTTTGTATCGCTTGGAAAAATGTTGCTTTTTTTCCTCACATGTAACTCTTCCATGGGCTAAATTTAAAAATAATAATGGAAAAAATCTTGCACTGCATTTAAAAGTTTTCCTCATTATTAGGGTATACCACATGGAATTCTAATTTTTCAAGGTAGGTAGCTCAAATATCAGAAATTTCATACAGTAATTTAATATAATGATACTCTTAACAAAGTTGATTTTAAAATAATTTATATTTTCATTAGCTTGCTGATACTTAGATTATTTTATTAATATGGGTAATGAACACAGTGCCTGCTCTTAAGGGGATGTACACACCTCTGCTTTGGCACCTAGAAATATCTTATCCTAGAGATACAACTTCAGTAATAAGTAACTCTCTCCCATTCAGTTGAGTATTTCTTCCTTTTGCTACATATTTATTTAAAGAATATTAGGAATGACTTATGAATTGAGGACTGAAATCTTGTTCTTACTGTTCATAAAAAATTTGATGACATGATTGGTTCAGCATGTACCAATGATTTATGAATTATTAATAGCTAGATTTTATGGCTTTCAGATTGCTAACTTCTCATTACTATGGCAACACAGCAGTTCCTAGCTGACCTTATTCTTACATTTAACACATGCCTTAAATATGGTTAAATTGCAGTGAAACTTTTATCAGTATTGTTCACAGTTAAAACCTAGATGACTATGAAATATTTAGCATTTCAGGTGATCATTCCAGAGACTTCAAGCACAAAGACCAAGTTCACATTTCTCCATGCTTCTTGTTCTTTTTATCTTTGTCCCTGTTAAATAGAAAAATAGAGAGTAATATACAAATATACCAATATAAACCCTAATAAATGTCAGTATATTTTACCAATCATAAACTGTCAATACTTAAACAGACCAAAAAATGGAGAATATAATACAAGTTATAAAAACAACTTTAAAAAGCCATAATCACTGGAAGCAGGTTTGATCTTAAATAATTTTACTTTCATTTTGCCATTACAATTAACAGTTTTAGTTATAGATGCATTTGAAGGAATTTTAGATTACAGAGAAAAACAACTGTGATCATTGTTTAATGATAATTATTTATTTATTTTTTAAATTATGTTTTATTGATTATGCTATTACAGTTGTCCCATTTTAAAATGATAATTATTTAAATTACAGTGTGACACCAATAAGTTTATTTCAATATTTTTCCCACAACAAATGGAAGTGATTCTGAATTTTACTTAAAGTAAATTAAAAGTAGCTAATGTTTCTCTTTTGACAGCTACTAATTATAAGCAATCTATTTTTTGTTATTGCTTATACTATACATGTTGCATGATTCTCCTCCTGATGGGCAAGAACAAGTAAGCTAATAACTTTCCAATATGGTCATTGATCTACTTGAAATATTTTGAAGATAATTTAAATAGGTCTATATATCTAGAAAGGAAAGTTTAGTAAAGGGTCCTTTAAGTGCTTATCAATTGTGTATAGCTTTGGTAGAACTAGAAAAACTTGAGCTAGCTTAAAATGTTAAATTCCAGGCCTTAGAGAAAGGATCACATGCAAATGAATCATATAAACATTGGATGTAGGGTCCCCCATTCCCTTGTACTTTCAAATAAATTCTTGATATAGCCTTTCTAGAGGATTCTGTGGTAAGTTCAACTTCATAATATTTTTAAATAATTATATATATATATATATGTACGTGTGTGTGTGTGTGTTTTATTGTTGTTCGAATACAGTTGTCCTCATTTTCCATCTCCACTTCCCTCCCCACCCTACCTACTACCCTCCATCCTTACCCTCTTTGGCTTAGTTCATGGTTCCTTTATACATGTTCTTTAACGATCTTTTTCCTTCTTTCCCCCATTATCTCCTTCCCCCCTCCCATCTGGTTACTATCAGTTTGTTCTTTATTTCAATGTCTCTGGTTATATTTTGCTCACTTGTTTGTTTTGTTGATTAGGTTCCACTTATAGGTGAGATCATATGGTATTTGTCTTTCACCCCCTGGCTTACTTCACTTAGCACAATGCTCTCCAGTTCCATCCATGCTGTCATGAAGAGTAGGAGCTCCTTTCTTTCTGCTACATAGTATTCTATTGTGTAAATGTACCACAGATTTTTGATCCACTTATTTACTGATGGGCACCTAGGTTGCTTACCTAGCTATTGTAAATTGTGCTGCTATGAACATTGGGGTACATAGGTTCTTCTAAATTAGTGTTTCAGGATTCTTAGGGCATA
This sequence comes from Anoura caudifer, assembly GCA_004027475.1. Lineage (NCBI taxonomy): Eukaryota > Metazoa > Chordata > Mammalia > Chiroptera > Phyllostomidae > Anoura > Anoura caudifer. Next base: position 162,552 of record PVKU01002084.1, read on the forward strand.
ATCCCAGCAGTGAAATTACTGGGTCAAAGGGTAGTTCCATATTTAGTTTTCTGAGGAAATTCCATACTGTTTTCCACAGTGGCTGCACCAGTCTGCATTCCTACCAACAGTGCACTAGGGTTCCCTTTTCTCTGCATCCTCTCCACCACTGTTGCTTTGTTTATGATGGCCATTCTGACTGGTGTGAAGTGGTATCTCATTGTGGTTTTAATTTGCATCTCTCTCATGGCAAGTGATACTGAGCATCCTTTCATATGTCTATGGGCCCTCTGTATGTCCTCCATGGAGGAGTGTTTGTTTATGTCCTTTGCCCATATTTTTTAAATTATATTTTGTTGATTATGCTATTACAGTTGTCCCATTTCTCCCCCATCATTTTATGTACAAACAATACATAAGCAGATAAGTACATATGTTCTTACTTTGCTTTTATTTTACATAAAAGTAGTACACTGCAGTCAGCCATCTGTACCTGCAGGTTCCACATCTGCAGATTCAGCCAACCATGGATCAAAAAGATTTTTTTAATGTTATATTGTTAAAAAAAAAGTTGTTATTATGTTGTTGCTTATGTACTGAACATGTACATTTTTTCCTTGTAATTATTTCCTAAACAACACAGTATAACAACTATTTATATAGCATTTATGTTGTAATAGTAAGAACTTCAAGTAATCTGGAGATGATTTAAGGTATACAGGAGGATGTTTGTAGGTTATGTGCAAATACTATGCTACTATATAAGGGGCTTAGTATTTTTTTGAGGGTACCTCCCATCTGAGGATTTTGGTACCCACAGGGGTGCTGGAATCAGTCCCTTGCAGATATCTGGGATGACTGTATAGGTCAATTGTTCTCAGATGGGGATAGTTCTGGCCCCCAGGGAACAATATCTGGAATTTGTTGGGGTTTTTTTTGTCACTACTGTAGTGATGCTACTAGCATCTATCTAATGGGTAGAGACCAGGTATGCTTCCAGACATCCTACAATACACAGGATGGCCTCCGACAACAAAGAATTATGTAGTTCAATATATCCATAATGTCACCATTGAGACACCCTGTTGTACATCTATTTTTGCAGGGTTTTTCAACTTAACAATATCTTATGGAAATCACTCTATATCATTTCAGAGATTTCTGCATCCTCTTTTATACCTACGTAGAGTAGGTATTATGGCTTACTGAATTTATCCACTTTGTATGAGCATTTAGGTTGTTTCCAATATTTTGCAATTACAAATAATACTGTAATGGATAACCTTATGAACTTTTTGTTGTTGTTGCTGTTAGTATTTTTGGAAGTGTACCTTTAAATTCTTAGAACGGTGTCAAACACCAAATGATATATTGGTTTGCCTAATCTCCTCCAAAGGGTTGTACCATTTTACACTTTCACCATTGCATAAGAGTACCTATTTCTCCATGGGCTGGAATGAATTGTCAAGCAGGCTTTTGACCTTCTGCCAATCAAGCATGAAACTCAGGGTAGTTTTAATTTGTATTTCTCTTATTATGAATGGCATTTTAAAAAACATTTTATTCACATTGCTAAGTCAAAACCCTAAACTTTCCAGTAAATCTTTACATGAACACAACAGTGTATTATCCCACCATACCTGAGAGGAGAATACTCATCACTAGGCAAAAAATGTAATCCTAGAAATGTGGAGTTTAAAGTCCGCTGTGGAGTTTTCAGTCCACCAGGATGTCACACTGACTAAACTAAAATGACTTTATACTACAGTTTTTGTGTGCTTGGCATTTTATAGGCCATACATGTCACTTGGAAGTCTTCGGGATCAAGTCATCTATCCTGATTCAGTGGATGACATGCATGATAAAGGCTACACAGACCATGACCTGGAATGTATCCTACACAATGTCCACCTCTATCACATAGTTCAAAGAGAAGGAGGTAAGCTCCATCATTCCTTTTTAAATGCATTTAACTTAGGTTTTTAAAAATAAATGGGTAAATTCTCCGTGGTTTAATTTGAATATATGCTATTATTGGAACATAAGCACACAAGGAAAGATGGAGTTTACAGTTTTTACTGCTTTTCCATTACTGACATTCTCTTTTCAGCTTGTGCTGTATTTCATGCAGCTCACTGGACTTTTTATTAAGTCTGCTGCTGGCATTTTAATACAGTTATTTTTTTGTATTTGAATGTACAAGTGTCCCTGAGGCCATTGTTGATCTAGATATGTGTAAAGTTTATGACAGAAATATTTTCCTATCAAGTTCTCAGCTTACATTAAATTTAATAATTTGAGAGATAATTGTCATGGAACTTCTTTTTTGTTTTCAGACCCACAATCTTACCAATACATTTTTTCTCTCAAGCAGCATATAGAGAATTAGATAAAATATGGAAACTTCTATACTATGGCTTTTCAGCATAAGATATTTTTGACAGAATAGGAATAATAGTTGTATATATGAGCTTAAAAAGAATTGCTTTAGAAGAGTCATCTTTTCAAATAACTTGATAACATATAATTTGAAAGCCTAGAAAAACTACTGGAAAAACAATCTTGAATTCTGTGTTTCATTTTGCATGGATTTTATGTTCTATTCCTAACACGTTTGCATTATCAGAAGGAGCAATGTAGTATAGTAACTAAGCATATGAGCTTTGAAGTCAAAGTTCTGTAATTAAATCTTAATTAGTACTGTTCTCTGTATCTTCAACTTTGTAAAATGAGGATAAATATCTACATCATAAGGATTCTGAGAAGATTAAATAAAACTGTGCAAAGCATTTAGAACAGTGACACATAGTGAATGCACAATGATTAGTAGCTAATGGTACTATTACTAGTTGTAATGTTAATACTGTAGTATTTTGCCTTTGGGTGATATTTGATATTTTACATAGCATTTTCACATATATTAATTTATTTGATCCTTACAAAAAGCAAATGCAGACAAGGGTGGTGTTACTATATTTGCTTTCATGGGGTTTGTAACACCGTTATGTATAAATGCCACAGATGTGGAAAGCAGCTTGTCTTTTTGTTCCATATGGTCAGCTCCTTCCCAGTTTTAAAACCGCGCCACAATGTATGCTGCCTGTTAGTCTTGGGTAAGTTATTTTGGATAAGTCTGATACCCAATAATCCAAGCAGAAACATTTGATAAACATGGGATATTTCATTTTTTAGAAGTCAGCAAGAAGTTCTAGAACTGTTTATAAGAATGTTCCAGCCTTAATAATGTAATAGTAATTGCTATGGTTATTGAGTGCTTGCTATGAAGAATATAACATGAAGCAATTTACATTGTCAACCTATTTAATATTTATAACTTCCCAATAATGTGGGTTTTACTAAGCTTCTTACACTGGTGAAGTTCAGAAGTTCAGAAGTTTGATACATTCCCCAAGTGAGGAATGTAGCAAGTGCTGAGACAGGGATTCAAACACAGACCTTACCCGAAAGTCAATGTTCTGTACTATGCTGTGACACTGTGCTGTGTTATACCTTGGCTTCCTGGACACTAGTAAGAATTGTTATATCCTTACACATCAGAAAATTCCAAGGAAACACACTTTACTTGCCTAATCCTCAAAATATGCAGTATGTTTTTAAGTGAAGCAAGAAAGCACCTCCATTTGCAAGGTTATCACTTACTTTAGAAAAAGCCTACTGGAGTTCTGTTTAGACTACCTAATATTTTGCTTAGAGAAATGCTTTGCTAAAAGATGAAATTAAAAGCTATGTTTCATTCCATCAAAAAGGTTACAAAATAGAAAGTACAAATGTTTACAAATAGGCACGAACCAAAGCAGTTTGTGCATCTCTAGGATGCAGGAAAACCATTCTCTTTTCAGCTGTCTTAGTCTCCTTCAGTCAGCACATCAGAGGTAATAGTATGACTTAGGGTTCTGATTTAGGTGTTCTGAGATTAAGTAGTATTGCCTACTAAAACTTTTGGGTTTAGTGAAACAAAGGACATGATTTAGTTTAATAAGTAAAGCTAAAATTTTCTTCAACCCAAATACTTTTCTCAATTGGAATGGGGGATTTCTTATAAGCCCAGAATATTTCTCTACCATGTAGAAATCTGAACCTATTTTTCAAATCCTCATTTATGTTTCATAATGCCATGTAATTCAGTCATAAAGAAAAATATTATTTCAACAGTTTTCACTAAATGCAAGAACTTCAAATCAGATGGCATTTTGAGATTTGTTTCCTAATATAAAATAATAAGGAAATACTTTTAAATAGATAGAAATTTCCTGGAAGGAAAATGACACACACAATTCTGCAATTTGGTTTTTCATATAAAATATATTCTGGGTACATTTCTATATTAGTATATATAGATCTGACCTATTTTTTAAAAATAGAGCATTGGTTTTGGAATGAATATCCAACAGAGAGTCAGTAATTAAGAGCTGTAAGAGATGGCATAAATAAACTGTAAAAGCATGAAAATAGATCTGCGTATAAATCACAACTCTGATATCTAGCTGTGTAAAATTAGACATGTCAATTTTTCCATGAGTTTCAGTTTATCCATCTATAAAATGTGACTAATAATATCTACTTCATATGGTTGCAGAGTATATAATGAGGAAACTCATACCACTTAAATGGCACATGGGAGCCTTTTAAGTTAGTTCCTGTCTTACCCTTTGAAGATTTGCAATAGGCCTCCGCAAATCTGTTAGTCTTTCCCCCCAAAACCTGCAAAATAAGTATAACTGTATCAACTCTTTAGAGATATTCTAAAACAAATTGTGTGTCAGCATTTAGGATTCTTAGAAGATGACTTGTCAATCAAAGGTATTACTATTAAAAAATCGCATATCTGAAACAAAATGCTTACACGCAAGGCTCTCTGGCTTATCCAAGCATACATTCTGTAAAACAGCTGGTTCTATGTGTAAATCACTCAAACTTGCCAAAGTCACTTGTTCAAACTGTAAAAACTGTAACAATTAAACAAATGCTTTATAAAATATATATCTTTATATTCTTTAAGGTTGGGATGCTGTTGTAGACTGGAAAGATGTCCTATCAGGAGGGGAGAAGCAAAGAATGGGCATGGCTCGCATGTTTTACCACAGGTGAGTGCACTGTTCTCAGGAAGTTACACTCTCACTGTTGTCACCCAAAACCCTTTGACAAGTTTAGGTGTCCTCATCTTTAGTTCAAATATATCTTACTGAAAAATGAACACTTAGCCTTTACAGTTTAACATTGTTACATTGTTGTTTTTTTAGTGTGACAGAAATTTCCAAGTCTTTTTCTGTTTCTTTTATGTTGACTAATGTTGGATGACAAAATTGAATTTTCATGTATTCTAAGTTGGAAAGTAGAATTAGTATTAATTTTAAATTGAGAATACATAACTGATGCAGACCCCAGCTCATGGGGTCCACCACGTTGTGGATGAGGCACAAGAAATTCACACGGACTATCGAGTCCTGTGGAGGAAAAGGGACAGCAAGGCTTTTCTCTCAAGGGGAGAAAAAACTGCATCCCTTGCCTAGACAGGCCTTTATTTCTTCTCTGGGGACATTATATGATGGTCCTCATTTACTATGCACAGGTTCACTTTAGGTGGTTACCTTTTACAGAAAACAAAGGAGCCAATGCTGCTAATCACATTACAAAAGAAGGATATTTGCAAATGCAAAGGGAAAAGTGGTTGAACTGGTTACACTCATCCTTGGAAGGTTTAGCCTGGATTTAAGGAAGTTCCTTTGCAGTAAATGTTTACTGCCTCAATTCAGGGTGAGGGAGTTTTAGCAAAAGCAAGTCTCATAGCAGCCTAGGGACAATGCAGGCCTGACTCCCCATGAGAGACCCTGTCCATGGGCGTGGGTCCTGTGCATCAGACCTCGCTTTCCACTGGGAGCTGGGCCCACGCCACGCAGAACGGTCACCTACACAAAACCACTATCATACTGTTGTGAACACAGTAGCTGCACACTCTGAATCCAATTGTTAAATTCAAACTAAATGAACTTTTCAACTGCTCAGTAGCCTGATAAGTTTAGTAAGGCTCTCCTCCTCAAAAATCAGAGACATAGCCAGTGAAAAAGGGTGCTAGCTAGCATGGGTCTTAATGGACTCAGATAAAGAGGGATTCAGAGAATAATCTCTCTTGATAAAACTTTTTTCTTTGCAACAAGCTTCAGATTCATAACCTTTGGAGTTGAAAGATACCAGGCACAGGACATTAGAAAGAAAAAATAAAGCGGTTCTGATTTATTCCTCTTGTCTCTCCCAGTCTTCTCTGAAAAAAATCCATCTCTCTCTCACTCTCCCGCCCCCCCCCCCTTTTTTATCTTAGGCTTCTGGCAATGAGAACCTCAGTTGTATGCAGAGCAGGTTTTCAGAAAAGTATTACTCACTTTTAGTACTTATGTCTTTGTCAAAAAGGACCAAGAATCACATACATGATTGCATGAACGGACCATAAACTGGGGCAGATACAATGCTCCCGAAGGAGTTGCAGTGGAAGTATTAATACTTTTGTAGGGAAGTTTAAAAATCTGTTAAAAGAGTAAAAATATATCAAATAAGCCTCATTAAACATTTAGCACATAGTTGGCCCTCATTTGGTACCTAGTTGGTTACCAATTATTTTAAAAAAAGAAAACCTTTTTATTGTGGAGAAACATCAAAACCTCAACAGACAAGAGAAAATTTTAAGATGAACCCCATATTCCCATCATATTGATTCAATAAGTCTAACATTCTGCCACATCTAATTTATCTATCTTTTTAAGCATTCTAAAGTGAATCCCAAACATTGTGACATTGTTTCCCTTATGCTTTGGCATCGATCTCTGAAATCTTAGGACATTCTCTTACATAATACTCTATCATAATTATACCTAATAAAGTTGATATTAATTATTTAAAGTCATCAAATACCTGGTTCATACTCCAAGTTTATCATTGAAAAAAGCACATAGCATTTAAACAAGTCCATTAAAGTATAATTATACATTCATTTCATAAAAGTAGAAAAATTAGATAAATAAAAAGAAAAAATCTGTTATTAACTATAGCACTTAAAATCTCGGAATAGTTTCTTCTCAGTCTTGGTACACAAAAGTTGATCATCATCTTGATTTTTTAATGTAACTATTTTCATAAAGTATATTAAAATTTATATCCCTGTTTTATGTGTATTATTATGTAATAGCTACCCAGGGTTTTTATTTTAAGTTATTATTAATGTAAGTTTTTGTGTACCCAATGCACAGACTTTAAGTGTATATACAATTCAATGACTTCTGCTAAATGTATAATACATTATGTAGTCAATACCTCAGTTAAGATAGAGAACTTCTCTGTCACCCTAGAAAGTCTCTCATTCCCATTTCTAGTCAGATCCCCCCATAGATAATTTCTGTTTTGATTTCTATCATCATGAATTAGTTCTTTCTGTTCTACAACTTCATATAAATTAAATCAGACAGTATGTATTAACTTTGTGTCTAGCTGGAATTTTTAATGGGAAAAATTATTTTGTTAATGTAGCATGGCATTTGCAATAATGTACAGGGTTAGTTTAAGAATATAGCAAGCAAAAAAACATGAACCGAAATTTCCTAACTTAGAATTATCAGTGAAGTGTATTTCATAATGCCCCTTTCTCAGACGGTGTGATAAGATTCAGGTGTAAACTTTACGGTTTGACGTTTATAACCAGCTGTTACCTGCTATCATCACCCTGAATCTTTCTGAGCCTGTCCGTAAATATTCAGTAATATGATCACCAACATAGTTGGTGAAATGCAATATGATGGAATGTAAAACATGACCACAAATTTCTCACTGCATCAGTTAATAAAATAAACTGTGTAATAAAGAGCAGGAGGCCTTAGTGAAAGATGCCAACCCAAAGAGATTTCAAGTACCGGCAACTTGAAATAAATAGTTGATTCTTGGGTATCTAAAATAGTTTGGATATAATGTAAGACTGAATAAAGATACAAATACACCAGTGGAAAGAAAATTTAGTGATCATGAAGATGGTGAAGTTGTTGAAAAGCAGAATCTATTGAGAAAAATAAAATTAAATAGAAATATTAAACCCAGTGAAGGCAAAGTATAATGAGAAACTGCCTCCCCTCATCCTTAAAGGACTAATAAAAAAGATTTGAATTGCAATATGAAAGACTTGAGCTTGCTAAAATGGATAACTTCGGCAAGGAGTATTACATATCACAATTGTATACTCTTTTTGAGAAGATTTTTAATGTTAAAAGAATGATCACTATAGTCCTGTCTTCACAGGGATAGACTACATCTTCTAGAAGGCTTACTCGTCTGATGATACACCAAAAGAAAGAGAAAGGAAAATCTGACAAACCATATTATCTAACGTTTTATTTAGTTTTATCAGTCCCAGATTCCAGCTATTACCTACTATATTTAAGTACACATACACACACCCATCATGCCAAAAAAACAAAAGTGTGCAATTTGTCTTACATCTGCTGGACTAGGGGTTGCCATGACAACAGAGGGTGAGATACATACTTCTTTCTAATTCTAAAATGGCATCTCTTCTCTGTTTAGCTCAAAGCATTCTGAAAACTTAGACACAATACAATATATAACCTAATTACTAGAGAGATTTGCAAAAGAAGTTTTATCCAAACCTGTTTTTTTAATTTTATTAATTCTTTTTTAAAATTAATTTTTAAATTATAATTGCCATATAGTAATATAGTAGTTGCAGGTTTATAACACAGTGATTTAACACTTATATACCTTACAAAGTGATCAAAACAGCAAGCCCAATAACCATCTGTCAACACACATAGTTATTACGATGTTATCAGCTTTACTCCTCATGCTGTCCATTACATCCTCATGACTTATTTTATAACTGGAAGCCAGGACTCTCTCTTACACTTCTTTTTCTGTTTCCTCTCTTCCACTTAAAAATAAATTATCCATAAAACAGTGATCAACTCTGAGACAAAGAAGTAACACTTAATATTAATATTAATATTAATATTAATATTAATATTAAACAGAACAGTAACCAAAAGCCAAGCAGCAGAACTGCATCTGCTGATGTCACAAGGAACCTGCAGTGACCTTTTAGTTCTTTGCTTGGAGAGCAGTTAATAAAGTCGAATAGTGTGTTAAAGTTGACTTGACCCCAGGATCCATTAGCCTTCACTACTCCCCACCTCCTCCCCCACCCCAGCCCCAAATAGGGAACAGGATCTTATTAAAAAGCAAATCCATCATAGAAAAGCTACTTACAACACTAAATAACAGTTTATGCAGAATGAGAAATTACCAGTGGTTTCAATATGTATCTTTTCATTGTCATTTATTTAAAAAAAAACAGATTATCTTCATGGACAAAAATGTCCTGGTAAATACTTGATACTGCTTTTTAGCCCTGAAGTAAATAACAAATAACAGCACATAAATTGACCTTTGGTCCTATTAACAAAGCTTTCATATGTTGCTGAGTACGAAATACATACCTACAGTCCAGACCTTGAGAGAAGATAGGTAAAAGAAAAAGAACTATAAAAGTGGGGGTAAAATGAAAGAAAGAGGCTAAACAGAAGGAAATGGTGGTGAGTGATAGGTACCTCTGATAGTAGTAGAAAGTCACTTCCAGAGTAAAAACTGAGCTAGAAAATTAAAACTGTTGAGTACAGTCAGAAAAATATTTGCTGGTATTTTCCCCTAAGACTCTGATTGTGAAGCATGGTCACAGTGTTACCGCATTAAGTACCTTTCTAAACTTGTCAGAGTAAGCATACTTTTTCAGAATCTTATAGCAATGTGTTCCATTAATAGTGATTGGGTACTCACATTGTTGATAAAATTATTTTCTTAGTAAATCTTTTTCTAAAACACTGTGGCTTGTTTGATAGTTAGCTTCCGTAACGTATTTTTCATGTAATTAGTCAGAACCTTGTCACTAAGAATGAACGTGCCTTCTGCAGGAAGTGCCCTCAGTGACCAGCCTTATTTTTCCTATGCCTCATATTTATGATTCTGCATAACAACAAAGCTTATTGTATTGTGGGCAGGCTTCAGAAAATCTACTTAAAATTTAAGAAAAATATCATATTCTAGTCCAAAAACAGGGGATAACTGCTTTTTTGTTTTATCATTTATCACTTTTAATAATGTCACAGACTCTTTTGCTCCTTTAAAGTTAACAACACAATTCATAGTGTTCAAATAAAGATATATCATTCAAATAGGAAAATCATTAATTTATTTGTGTTTATTTTTTAAAGACCAAAATATGCATTACTGGATGAATGTACCAGTGCTGTCAGCATTGATGTCGAAGGAAAGATATTTCAGGCTGCGAAGGCGGCCGGAATTTCCTTACTATCTATAACACACAGGCCTTCTCTTTGGTAAGTCTTTCCCATGGAAATTTGTGATAGATGGGTTTCCTTATGTTTCTTAAAGAATAACTTTCCTAAACTTTTGACTATGGAGCATAGGGCATTTCACTGTTTTCTACCTGTATTTTGTTAAATTGATGCTAGTAGTTCAGATTCCCCAAACTTAGCATTAATGTGCTATTTGGAGACTATCACCACATTCCAGTAATCCCTAAAAGAAGTAGAAAAACTTGATGACTTTCTTATACTGAAACTATTCATAATTCCATAGCATATGCAGGGAAAGAATATACAAAGATGGGCAAAAGTAGGTTTACAGTTTTAAGTACATGAAACACAGAGTTTATCCTTTTAAGTAAACCTATTTAATAATTATAACCTGCATATCTGTTTCTTTTTTAAAAAAAAATACTGTTCTATTACAGTTGTCCCAAGATTTTCGCCCTCTGCCCCCCTCTGCCCAACCCACCCCCCACTCCCACAGTCAGTCCCCACACCCTTGTCCATTTCCATACAAACAGTTATAAACCTACTTTCGTTCACCCCTGTGTTTACATGATTTTACATCATCCTTTTAGTTTGTTTTTCAAAATCCTGGAAAAATACCAAAATAGATATTGTCTCAAATGAATAAGTTGAAGGAAACACAGGAGAAAAAAAGCTTTTTTTTTCATTTAAGGAAAAGTAAGTGAAAATGTTTTATAAATAATATCTCATAAAACCTAATGGGATGTCCCATTTTTAAAAAATAATGCCACCCTGGCTGATGTAGCTCAGTGGACTGAGTGCGGGCCCGTGAACCAAAAGATCGCAGTTTGATTCCCAGTCAGGGCACATGCCTGGGTTGCAGGCCAGTTCCCGGCAAGGGATGCATGAGGGGCAACCATACATTGATATTTCTCTCCTTCTCTCCCTCTCTCCTTCCCTTCCCCTCTAAAGATAAATAAATAAAATGTTTAAACAAAGAAAAGCCTTATTTAAAAAAATAATAATAATAATGCCATTTTGCCCTGACCAGTGTGACTCAGTTGGTTGGGTGTCGTCCAGCAGATCTAAAGGTCACCAGTTCAATTCCCAGTCAGGGCATGTACTTGAGTTGCAGGTTCAGTCCCCAGTCAGGGCATGTATGAGAAGCAACTGATTGATGTTTCTCACATCAACGTTTCTCTCCCTTGCTGTCTCCCTCCCTTCCTTCTTTCTAAAAATAAATAAATCTTTAAAAATAACTAAATGTTAAAAAATAATGCCATGTCTAAAACCCTGTATTTTTCCATTGATTTCATTATCATAATAGTGGAGATTCAGCACCTATTCTGTTCCAGGCTCATTTTTTTTAAGCCTCATAACAACCATAAGGAGTATAATAGTCTAATTATTGCAACTGTAAAGAATCAGGAATGCCATAGAAACAAACCAGAAAATCTCTGGAACCCTTTCTGATATGAATTCATCATTTACTGACATGCTTCCTAATTAATCTCATGTTGGGATAACATGGAGTTACCTCTCAGTGCTGGCGTTTTCCGATGTCTGTCAGTGGTTCATTTTGCTGTGCTGTCACTTAGTTCCTTATTTAAGTAGTCTGAAGAGTCATTAAAAGCAGTTGGTCATTTTTTTCTCACTAAAGGAAAAAATAGATTGTTGTTGTTTTTAAGACTTTATATTTTAGAGCAATTTTAGGTTCACAGCAAAACTGAAAGGGAGGTACAAAAGTATCCCATGAACTCTCTGCCCCTCCCTACACATGCATAATTTCCCCCACAGACCCCCCCCACCGAAGTGGTACACTTGAATCCAAGGTTAGCAAGGCCCAAGAAAAGTTACAATGAAATAAACAAAATTATATGTTTACTATTATTTCTCTTTCTCATATGACATTCTTTTTGTCTTTCTATTACTTTTGTTTTGGCTCTCATATTTTAATAGCATTTTCACATTGTCCCCCTTGACATAGAAATACATTGTTTCAATTTAATTTTTGTGAGGTCCAACCTGTTGGGAGGTCAGATGTTTAAAAACTAAAAAACCTAAACACAGTAGATGCTCAAAAGCATGTAAAAAAGATCATTAATCCCTGTCATGTGTTATCAAACACTTGAACTTCAAACCTTGAGCTTGAAAGTGATTTTAGTCTTTTAGACATAGCTTAACCTGGCTTATTTTTCTCATTTTACAGCATGTTAAAACCATCCAACCAAAATGGGATGAAACCCAAATGTCTATCAATTGATGAATAAATAAAATATGCAATATCATATAATGGAATGTTATTCAACCATAAAAACTAATGAAGCATTTTACATGCTCTATAAATTTTGCAATCATTTTGTCAGATACAGGAAGCCAATCATAAAAAAGGCACATATTATGTGATTCCATATATATGAAATGTCCAGAATAGGCAAATCAGTAAAGAGGAAGGAGATCAGTGATTGGCAGGGACTGAGCAGAAGGGGAAGTGAGGAAGGTCTGCTAATGGGTAGGGGGTTTATTTTGAGGGTGAAGAAAATATTCTGGTATTGGATAGTGGTAATAGTTGCATGAGCTTGTGACTATACAAAGAATCACTAGCTTTACACTTTAAGAGGATAACTATGATAAATGAATCATATCAATTAAGAAACATAAAAGCTACTAAAATAAGCCCACTGATCCTAGTAAATAATGAACTAATAGTAAATAATGATGAGAGCTTAGAGGTGAATAAGAAAAAAGAAAAACTATAGGGGAAAGACAGAAAAACCCAGGAGACATGAGAACATGGGCCATGTCAGCATAGTTATAAAATTCAGTGGCTCAGCCATGTGAGGCCAGCTCTGCCAGCGTTACTCTCTCCTCTCATCCCCCTAAACCCCAGAGACTAGTAGCTTCAGCCTGCCTTTAGAAGATAAATTGTCTGCTGCCTCATTAAAAAAATCATCTCTATACCTCTCTGAAGTTCCTAATTATGAACCTGGGCCATGAGAAAAGAAATTAAATTATATGGAGGCATAGAAGTATTTTTAAAAGATTTCTATTAAAGAGTTCCTTTTTAAGAATGTTTTAAAATTTTAATAGTTGAAAAATGTTCACTTAGGTATGTAGAACAAGTCATTCCTAAAAGATGGTGTATTAACAAATTAGTATTATATTTTCTTTTTTTTTTTCTTTATAAACTTCAGAATATTTACTCTTTCCCCTCAGCTTCCTTTTCTTATTCCCATTCTAAGTACCCCTTGATCTTTATTCAGGAGCCATACTGTATTATGAAGATAAATTAAACAGATGCAACAGCATGTTGCAATTCACATACATTCATAATATGAAATAAATTTAACATAAGCAATAGAATTTCCTAGAGATGAATGACTTTCATAGTAAAAGAAAATCACAAAATTTAACCTTTTGAAGGATTTTTGAAAATCAAATGTACAATGGGCATCTTACTTAAAATTTACTTTTGGAAATCAGTGAGAATGGTAAACCTATAACTGAAATGGCTTTTCACAATTATTGCTAATATTATTTTACTTTGATTATGCAGGAAATACCACACTCATTTATTACAGTTTGATGGTGAAGGAGGTTGGCGCTTTGAACAATTGGATACTGCAATCCGTTTAACACTGAGTGAAGAAAAACAAAAGCTAGAATCTCAGCTAGCTGGAATTCCTAAAATGCAGCAGAGACTCAATGAACTATGTAAAATTTTGGGTGAAGACTCAGTGCTGAAAACAATAAAAAATGAAGATGAAACATCCTAATTCGCTTTGACATGCCTTAAGACTTAACTTTTAGGTAAAGGCTCAGAGACACTGTTGTAGTGCATGCATTGTGTTAAGCTAAGCACAAAGAAAACAGCAGCAAGAAATATTTTTTTAAGATTTTAGCATCAAGGAAATATATGATCTGATTTTTCAGAAGAAAATAAACAAATGCGTTACGTAAGATTAGTCTTTATGGCTTGCACTAATTCCTGGTGAAAGCCTAATTCACCTGTAAAACAGGATGTTCTAGGTGAATTCATGAAGAATGCCAGTTTCCTATGTATTTGGAATGTGTCTGAAGTTCGTAACGAATATGGGAGAGATCTCCAGAACAGAACAACTTAAGGGCAACATTTGGGTTGAAGTCAGGTGCGTATAATGAGAAATTTGAGTAACATTTCAGTCTGTTTGTGGTTACTAGGTTTAATAGCTGGAATTTAGGTTCATCATTGCTGGTACACAACTAAGCCTGTATACAGAATAGCTGATAGTTTGATAAATAATTTCAATATGAAAAAATTATTTGAATGATAGTGGTTGAAAGGAAGAAGCATGGCTGTCTATGCATAAAATGCCATATTTTTAATTTTAAGTTTTGACTGTATTAGTGTGGGCACATACCAAATTAGTTTTAATGAAACTCACATATTTGTTAATAAATTCTTTCATTTTAAAAAGAAGATTGCCAATACAGAAAAGCAATATCCAAGCAACGTTTCTTACAGCCTGTTATTTTAGCCGGCAGCATTATCTATTGCAACTTCTGCCCAGAAATACTCGCTTGTTTTTGTGCACAGAGGAGAGTCTACCACATTTTTCAAATAACAATATTATAATAGAATATAGGAATTCTCTAAATCCCAATAGTAATAACATATAGTGGAATAGTACTTTATAATTTATAATTCCCACATCATTTCATTTTCATCCTTGTGGCAACCTTTTGAGACAGATATAATTTTTCCTAGTTTGCTTTGAAAAAAATGACACTTAGACTTGCCTTCATTAAGCAGTTTATTTAGGAACAGATCCAGGGATGAAATGTAGTTCTCCTGAACCCCTTGTTCAGTGCTATTTCCACTACATATTAACCTTAAAATCTGACTGGGCCATAATATCAATAAAAGTTAGATGAGCTGTTGAAAAAAATAAATCTGGTAATGTTAGTGTTATTTGGTCACTGTTTACAAGATACAGAAATTAAGTACCAAGTGGAAAAGTCATTGTTGGTCTGTGGTTTAAAAAAAGCCAAGAAAGTTAGCAAATCTTTCAGCAACTATGCACCCATAATATTAATTTACCTCCACAGACAACATTTAGAAGGGGAATTAATTGTGTTGTAGGTAAATTTAATATTTATTGAACATAATGAGAAAGAATCTGTATAGAATAGTCATATGAAATAAATCTTACCTATTCATGTGCCCTGGAGTTTGAAATACAAAAGCCAGGACAGGTGTGCATTTTCATCTCTTCCTGTCTATGACACCATGTTGATAGGCTAGGAAAAAAGTGGGAATGATTAGTTGTTAGTGGTTTAGAATTTTATTTGCATATTTAGACACAAACATAATAGTGGCTAAGTCAGTGATTTTCAGACTTTTCAGGTGGTAGGATACTTGGAAGTCATTCGTGATGATTGTAGGAGAACATCATGAAATGTTCAATCTTGTTGTGTTCACTCGCACATTTTTAATTATCAATACATACAACTATGTGAAGGAATGCAATATAAAATCACAATTAGTGTATCCAAGATTTTCATTTAGTATTGTTAGCTACTCATTTATTCATTTGTTACTACCACTATTTATTCAGTTACTGCCACTTTCTTTAGAAAAGCAAGTCAGGTATAAAGGGTTTAATAAATGCATGGAACCAAAACTTAATAAAAATTGCCCATTAATGATAATTTCTATGTTGGCAGTTATCCATTTTATACTGCTGTTGGAAAGAATCTCAGGCAAGTATCTTAACTTTTAAAGGTATAAAAGGAAAATAAAAAATCCTTATTTGAAACGTGTGCATGATTTTCATGCCTTAATTTTCATGATTTGAAAAATAAAGCATTTAGTACCTAATATATTGTTTTCAAAATTTGAAAAGAATGCCAAAACAAACATTAGATTTGTAATTAACCCTTATTTATATATTCTACCAGTGATCTCAAGTAAATAAGACTCATTATTTATAATGTACAGGAGTCAAGGATGTTTAAAATTTTATACTAAGAACTACACATACTATAATGTAAATGTTAAAATTGTAAGAGGAACATGTTTTCCATGAAATTTTTGGGGCCTATTTATTTTCTTCCAGGACCAATCCTCTGACTGGGAAGGGAAAATACCTGTCATTTGAGTTTCTATTTATGTACTATATACCGCTTACCATATTTTAACGTTCTTATGTTTTATAAAAAACATGAACAAGATTGAGAAACTAAGTAGCCATCTTTGAATATAAAAAGGAACAGATGAAGAAAGGAAAAAGAAAGAATTTTTTCAAACTACTTTTAAACCATGTTATCTATTTGCCCAAACTCTTGACTTCTGTTTTGATTGTCTGTCAAAGAAAGCAACAAGCTTATGAAGCTTGATTTTTTTGTGAATTTTTTGGTTAACTTTTAAACTTGGAAAATAAGTTGCGTTTTATGAAAAGTTTGCATAACATTTCTATAGCATGTAGCATTGTGCCTGCCAAGCCTGAGTTTAAAATAGTGTATGTTCTTGTAAATAAGATATTGTGTAAGCATTCCTTTCCAGTAATCTCAAAGAGAACCATTTATCTTGAAATTCAGCCCAAGTTTACATTTGTTTACAACGGAAATAGTCTTCCCTTGACAGGAATTTGGTTTGTGTGTCAAATTTTGTTCTGCCAGTGAAGGTAGAAGTGGACATGTTAGTTTTCATTTGTGACTTTGGTTCCAAACATAATTTCATATTTGGTAATAGGCTTAGCCTCTTTAAATCTCTTTGGAATAGCTTTTTGATTTCATAAGCCTAGAAAAAGTTTTTACACATTGGTAACCAAATCTAGAGAATGTTACACACCTCTGATATGTGCATGAAATGGTCGTAGTTATTAAACCACTGATTGAAAAAGATGCCTTTGATACCTTATGGGCAAAAAATTGTCCTCATTTAGAAGTAGAAAGTACTTTCACATGAATCAGGGTATTTACAGTTCTGCTTATACACACTTAGGTATGTCAACTATGTTTTAGAGTTGGACTTGTACTGTTTACCACATAAGAATTTTCAGGTGGATGTATAAAATATTTTTATTAAAAGCAAATTTCTTCTTCATTCTTGGTGCCTTTCCTGATGAGCAAGTACAAATATGACTTTACAGCTTTTAGTTTGAAATTTTCAAAACCAGTTATCTACACTTATAAGCAGGGGTTGCATTGATAACAGCAAATGAGAAAAATGGTAAAAAACCACTATGTAGCTAAACTAGAGTGTGTCTGTGTGTGAATATATCATGACATAGTCTCCATCTAATGTGTAGTTACTTGAACTCAACATTCCTTGTGAATGTCTCAATCAAAAGGATTCTAGTGCTTGAAAATGCCCTAATTCTGTATTTTAAATGACTCCGTTGGGCATCTGTCTACATACACCTCAGTTACAAGTTCAATGGTGCACAACTCTGTGTAGTACTATGCGCAATAGTTACCAAGGAGTTGCTTAAATATTTATTTTCTTTATTAATTCAACACACACTTATTTATTAAGGACCAACCTATGCCAGTCACTGTGCGGGGTTCTAGGAATAAATAAAATATGGTCGCTGTCCCACCAGGCTCACAGTCCATTGAAAATTAGGAAAATGAGTGCACTCAGCCTGAGAAAAAGTCAATAGGCACTATCCATTATTTACCAAGTAGGCACAAAGTATTGCATATACAATGAGAGGCAAGTCAAGACAGAAAGGAGAAGTAATTAAAATCGTCCACCTTCATACAGCCACGAAGCTATAGAGCTGAAATTTGAACCTAGTAATATTTGATTACAAAGCCTATGCAGCTGGCCATCAACTTCCTTTTAATTAGTTTAGATCAGTTTCATTATTACTGTTTTTAACTATAAAGTTTAAGTGTATTTTTAACTAGTTCGAAGTTTCTGGTTAACCAAACAGATGCATATTTTCATCTAAAAAGGAAATTTATTTAGACATTACACAAATTATATTTCACATTGTTTTTATTATAAATGATGAATGTGGTCCTATAAGAGGAAAACAAAAGGCAAATGTTCACATGTTTTGAGGAAAAGACGTCCAAACTGATTCAGTAAGTTTTTATTGACACATTCAAGATACCAGTTACCTGCGCTAGGGACTTAGAAGTGAACGAGACAGACCTGGTCTCAGCCCCCATGAAACATTTAGTTCATCAATACTAAACAACTGTATTGCTATTAGATCTTGTGATACCATCTAAACAACATTTGTTTTGTAGCATCTTTTTGATTCTTATATTTCTTGTCCTAGACTACTCTGTTGCAACATTTAAGGAGTAAACATTTTCTGGAAGCAGATTCCCTTGACTATATACACTTAAGGGCTTCATAATTCTCACGCCCTCCAACTTGGTCTGAATTACAAGGTCTCATAAAATTGGTCTGTAGGACTCTATCATCCTTCACCAGTAGGTGCTCCCATACATTAGCATGTTGTGTTGAAATCTGAGAAACATTAGCTTCTCAAATTCAGATTGTATAAAATGAGCCAGTTTTGTACAATGAAAAGTATCTCTCTTGTGTTAGCCCAAAATGCAGAAAACTATAGTAGTTCTAAAAAGAAAAAAAAAAGGCAACATAAATGTAAATACACAAATTTTCCAAAAAACACATTTAAAATTATAAACTCCAACTTACTACTTGTGACCCAATGTAGGAGGTAAGGTGATTAACTGTTCAGCTTGTGTGTTTTTATGACATTTAATACCTATAAAATAGAATATGCAGTAACAAAACAATGAAATAAGCACTAAATAACATTTGCTTAGCAATGTCATTTAATTATACTTAGTTAATCCGTATAAAATAGGAGTCAAGCTTTTACAGCAAATATTTAATTTTCATATATTGAATATATTAAACTTAATTAAAATGTGTTGGGTCTAGATATTATGTAAATGTATAAAACTGGAAAAGTTTACACTAGAAAAATGTTTCAGGACTTACATTGGGATGAGTCAATAAAGGTCCTATAATCAGATGATACTTTATTGAGAAGATAATATAATGGGACCTTTTGCAACATGCAGATAATGATAATTCGCAAGTGATAAAGATTCATGAAGCAAGTGTCAAAGTCCTCTTGGCTAGGTTAGCCTGTTGCTAAATGGGACAAGTTTCCAAGATCCAAATAGGTGGGGCCTAGAGAAATGAGGTTAATGTAGATCCAAGCAAATACATCGTTTTCTGCAACCTAACACACATTCATACATGCACACACACAACTTCTAAGAAGTTTAATACAAAGAGAGCATAATAGTTGAGAAGTGTTAAGGACATACACATTGTTGTGAAACAGATCTCCAGGATTTTTTTTGCCTTACAGATCTGAAACTCCATGTCCATTAAACAACTCTCCTTTGTCCCCATTCCTTATCTCCTTGGTAACCACCACTTTACTTTCTGTTTCTATGAATTTCACCACATTAGCTACCTCATCTAAGTGGACTCACAGAATTTGGTTTTGTGTGTGTGTGTGACTGGCTTATTTCATTTAACATAATGTCTTCAAGATTCATTCATACTGTGGTATGTGATAGGGTTTCCTTCCTTTCTAAGGCTGAATATTTAATTATATGTATATACCACATTTTGCTTATCCACTTTTCTGTTGATAGAATGGTATACACCCACCTTTTGGCTATTGTAAATAGTGCTGCTATGAACATGGGTATACAAATATATCTTCAAGACCCTGCTTTCAATTCTTTGGGATGTATATACTCAGAGGTGGGATTGGTGAATCAAGTGATACTTTCATTTTTTATTTTTTGAAGAACCTCCATACTATTTTCTGTAGTGGTTGCACTATTTTACAATCCCACCAACAGAGCATAGCATTCCAATTTTTCTACATCCTCACCCACACTTGATATTTTCTCTTTTTTAATAGTAGCCATCCTAATCAGTGTGCGTGTTACTGCATTTTGGTTGTGATTTGCATTTCCCTGATGATTAGTGATGTTGAGCATCTTTTCATATGTTTGTTGGCCATTTGTATATCTTATTTGGAGAAATGTCTATTCAAGTTCCTTGTCCGAAGATTTTTTTTTAATTAAGACTTCTTTCAAGGCCCACCATAATCTGGCCTCAATCTGTTTCCTCTGCCTCCAGAAAGCTGTCTCCCCTTCCCCCACCTCCACCTCTCTGCTCCTCATTCTCCTGGCTGTGCATGGCAGGTGCTCCCTTTTACTTTTTCTCTTTTCATTCAGTCTCAGTCAGAAATGCCCCCACTGTGTACCATATTCATCTATCAAAGCACTACTTGGCTTTAAGAATGTTTTAGATTCTCTCTAGTTATGTATAATATTTTCTGTTTATGCTTACCCAGCACTTTATTTGAAACCCTATCATTACATCTCTCACATGCTACCTTTTATTATGTATTTGTGTACCTATCTTCCCCATTCATTCATTCATTCATTTATTCATTTGCACATAATCTTCTCAGACAATTCATAGTAAAAGAGCCCCCAACCAGAACTTCTGTATCACATCCATCAGTTTTGTTTATGTAACTTATTATTGCTCCACTTATCCTCTTACCAATTGATTCTCTCTATCTAAGACCCCTACTCTCCTTAGACTCTAAACTTTGTGCACCAGGATTCCTGCTGTCTTATTCACTGCAGTATTCAGAGCACCTGCAGTAACACAAGACAGGTGGGGGACTCCTAAAGAGTATTTGTTCAGTAGGTGCGTAAAAGAATGAGTGAACAAATGAATAAAAATAGAAAAAATACATGAATGAAAATGAGTTTATGAGGATGAATGAAATCACCAAGAAAGATACAAACTATGCTTTCTTTCATATCCTTGTTATTAAAAGCACACTGACAGGGGAAACTCTAGTATACTGGGAGTTTTTGTTTGTTTGTTTTTCTTTGTTTTCTGCTCTAAGAAAAATCAAGCACCTTGGGAATTTCATACTGTTTTCTTCATTCACTTTTTTCTCCTCCTCTTCAAAACAAGTTAGGAAGTAATATATTGGTTGATATCCTCCCAACATGATGCTGATTATAAAAGTTTTGCAAGCATTTCTTCTAGTTCATTGATTCAATCGTCAGGTGGGGCAGTAGTTTGGGAGATGAGTGAGAAAGGTAAAAGGATTAAGAACTACAAATTGGTAGTTACTGAATAGCCAGGGGGATATAAAGTACAACATAAGGAATACCATCACTAACATTCTAATAATTATGTATGGTGTCTAATGGGTGTGAGATTTATCAAGACGATGACTTAGTTATATAATGTCTAATCACTGGGTTGTACACCTGAAACTAATAATAATGTATGTCAATTGTAATTGAAAAATAAAAATTAATATTTAAAACATAGAAATTTAAAAAAAGAAATCAGATACTTCATCAACTGTGTAGCTCCAAGGTTTCTCTCTCTGAGATAACACATGTATACATCCTTCCTCTCTCTGCCTGAGTAGTTCTCAACATACCTGAAATCACTTAGAACAGACCCAGTAATCCATAGATCCTATACCTTCATTTTTTTATCAGTCCCCATGACCATCAAGAAGTCTTTCCTCAAGTGAGAGTCATAAGTAAAATTTTACTTTCTTTCACATTTATATAAAATTCAACATCAACAGAAAATCCCTCCCTGATGACCACTGGAATCCTTCCTGACCGTAAGAACAAAAGGATCGTTTCCAAGCGGAAAGCAAGTTTCAACGCCAGCCCAGTGTAGAGCCTGTGAGAATGCAACAGCTCTTCCCCCCTAACCACACGCCCAAGGTGGAGACTGTGTGGAGCGGTGATTAAAACGCAGGCTCTGGGGAGACTCCTGGGTTGAGTCCTGCCTCTGCCACCTGCCTGGTGAGCACGTTACTTAATCTCTCCATGCCTCGGGTTTCTCATTTTTTAAGTGGAGATAATAATAGTCCTGACCTCATAGAGTGTTGTGAGAATTAAATGTATTCATATCTATAAAGTGCTTAGGAGAGAGCTTAGCATATGTTTATAGTTATTACCATTTATGCATATGTTGGTATGAGTTATTTAAATAAAGTCTAATCACCACCTCGTAGAAAATGGTTGCTGGTGATTAGGACATGGAAGAGTGAGGAATAATTTAAGGGGAGTAGTGGTCCTTTTCAATTGAGAGACCCTAAGTGTAAGTTAGCCAAACAACAACTAGCCCAGTGTCTGATGTATAGATAGCAGTTACTCAATATATGTTTGTGGAATAAATGCCTGAATGACTGAATGAATAAATAAATGAGGTAATATCTGAAAAAAGAGAGATAAACACATGTCCGAGATAAAACTGCTTTCTTAGCAGTTTTGCCAAGTGTCCAAATGCTAATTGGCATCTCACTGAATTGGATGGTGTCGCTATCTTTACAGTGGGTCCCAGTGTTTACTGAAGCCTGGAATTATGTATAAACTGATATGTCAGTAAAACTGAAACACTAATCTTCCTCTCAATTTACTTTCTCCAGTCCCAGACCTGCCAATGCCCATCCACAATAATAGTGTGCCCACTTCATGCTTATTTTTCCCCCATATGATGCAGAAGGAAAAAGGACATGAGGAAAAGAGAGGATTTGGAGAAAATGGACAGTGAATTACCCTGACCGGTGTAGGTCAGTTGGTTAGGCGGCATCCGGCAAAACAAAAGGTCACCAGTTTGATTCCGTCAGGGCGCATGCCTGGGTTATGAGTCCGATCTCTGGTCCGGAGAGGCGTGTGGGTGCGGCAGCCGATCATGTTTCTCTCCCTTTCTTCCTTCTTTTCTCTCTCTCTAAGAATAAATAAAATCTTTTTTTAAAAAAAGACAGTGAAGAGAAAGATAGTAAAAGGGAAAAACAAATGGTAGTATGTGGCTGTGTTTGCAGTGACAAATGGAGAATATGGCAAACAGAAGAGGAGGAGGGTAATTCTGGTGACTTATGACCTTCATCATATTGCTTTCCCTCATCTGCTCTCTTACCTGCTCAGGTGAATTTCCATATTCCCAGGGAACTCTAAAACAGGTGCTTATTAAAGATCAGCTTTCTTTATGATGAAGATAGAAAATGGAGATAGAGATAGATTCATCGTAATCTCTTATTGACATACTTTCAGTTATCATATTACCCCAAAACTATACTGATCACGCCCAGCTGGCAACTCTCCAGTCATGTGTGATCTTAATCACCAGCGCTCTTCATGCCTGGACAGGAGCAGCTGCGTGTGGGTGGAGCAAGTCACTCTTCAGGATAAAATGTTCACTATACATTCGTGATTGACTTCAAAAGACTTCTCTGTACCACTCACTCTCCCACTCTCCACAGCTACTTTCTCAAATTTCCACTCCTCTCTGAACGAGTCCAACCCTTCCTCCTTTTCTCACAGCTGGCCTTTGGCTGGCCCTTTACCTCTCTGCTACCAAATCCTATTCCTCACAAATTCTCTTTTGTCCCTTCTCACAGAGGATTGCTTCTTTGTTTCCTAAATCAATTGTTCCTAGGAATCATTCTTGCCACCTCCTCATTCCTCACACTCCATATCTAATTCACCACTAAATCCTTTATATCTTCCCTCCTAAACAATAGCTCTCGAATGAGGCTCCTTTCCAACTTCACCACACTAGCAGGGTTCACGGAGAAATCCTATTCCCCCACCTGGACTATTGCCATTGCTTTCTAACTGATCCTGCTGTATCCATTCACTGAGATGCCACCAATCTGTTCTTCAAAAGTTTCTAAATGTGGTTTCAGTGTGGCATTACACATACACTGAAAACTATACAAAACAAAATATAAAGCCTAATACATGAGCACAAGTTCACCACCTGTTTAACCACCACACAAGTTAATAAACAGGGCGTTGCAGATCCTGCAAAAGCCCACAAATACCCCCTTCTAAGTCACCAGTTCCATTTTTTTCACTCCTAGTATAACCACTGTCCTGACTCCTTACACCAAATACTAGTTTTGTCTGCATTTAACTTTGTGCAAATAGAATCAAACTGCATGTGTCTTTGTGCCCTGGCTGGTGTAGCTCACTGGATTGAGCACAGGCCTGTGAACCAGGTGGTCGCCGGTTCGATTCTCCATTTAGGGCACATGCCTGGGTTGCAGGCCAGGCCCCCCATAGGGGGAATGCGAGGCACAACCACAGATTCTCTCCCTCTCTCTCCTTCCCTTCCCCTCTCTAAAAATAAATAAATGAAATCTTTTTTTAAAACTGCATGTATCTTTCTGCATTGGACTTCTTTCATTTAACATTATGTTCATGAACTTCATCCATGTTGTAATGTGTAGTTATAGATCATTCCCATTGTTACATAGTAATCCATCGTATACCTATATCACAATGTATTGTTTCACTCTATTCTGGGTGACCTTTTATTTGTTTCCAGTTTACAGCTTATAAATATTTTGTACTTATCTTATGCTACATATTTCTCTTCAAGCCCATCCATGCTAGAGGCAATAGCCAAAGACCTTTTCCTAATGCAAATCTAATCATGTTATTCTGTCAATGACTTTCAGTAGCTCTTGAGAAAAACTAAAATCCTTCATTTGTCTTACAAAGCCCTACATAGTCTGGATTCTCTCTCTCCAGAGCCTTTTCTCAAACCATGCCTTCTTTGCTCCAGATCCTCTGTCCTTTCCTGAAATGATAAACATTCCTTTCTATCAGATGATCTTTCACAATTTGTCCCACTTGCCCACAGAGCCACCCTTCAGCCTCTTAACACTTTATTCTTTCTTCAGACAGGGAAGCTTTCTCTTACCCCGTAGAAGTTTAATTTTCATAACATTATATGTGTCCTTCATATCATTTATCACAGTTGTCATTTTATCTTTTCTTTGAGTAACATTTATTTCCAACCCTACCCCCACTGCCCTACACTATAGATTATCAGTTACAATAAGACAAGGACTATGGAGTTTGCTTTTGTTTGTTTGGTTGTCTCTAGATTTTATCCTAGCCTTCTGCCAAGCCCACAGTAAGAATGCAAGAAATAGATGTTCAATGAGTCAATCAATCAATCAATGAAACAATCAAACTACCACTCTTCACTGTGTGTAAACCTGTAAGATTTACAGTCAAGTATCAGAGAACTGGTGTTAGAGTCACTAGGTCATTTTCTGACAGAATTATTTAAACAACAAAAACAACACTCTCTTCGTTTTTCTAACTCTAGAATCCGTCACCAAGCTCATTAGCCTTACTTAAAATGAGGATTTAGCTTGTTCCATGTATATAAAAATGTTTAGTTTTGACAATTGTAAGTAGCATTGTGTGGGCAGATATGTAAGTATCTGTTCTTAAAATAGAATTTAGGCAGGAGATTTTAGTTGAACCCTTTCATGTTAATGGGGTGTTAATCATGGAGTTTCCAGAGGTTTCGTTTTCTGCAGGGCAGCTCTGGGTGCAGAGAGAACTCTCACCGCCATCAGTGTTTCTGTGGTGGGACTGCGTGGGGTCTGGCTGGTTTTCAAAGTGCAGAGCAATGTTCTGGAAATAAGAGAATAATAAACAAATAACAAACAGAAATACAAAGCACCTTCCCAGGCATTGAAAACTCTGAGGATATGGGTAAAAAGGAGATGAATAAATATGTATTTACATATTTAAGTAAATATGTGAAGTGTATTTTGGATTGAGTATTTTACATGGATTTTTCATTTCTTTGTTTACATATTAATTGATACTTTTAAAATTTAAATATTTTACTGTTGTTCTATTACAGTTGTCCCAATTTTTCCCCCTTTGCTCTCCTCCACCAGCCCACCCCCATGCTCCTGCAGTCAGTCCCCACCTGGTTGCCTATGTTCATGAGTCTTTCATACATATTCCTTGACTAGAACCTTCCCTTCGTGCCACCTTCATTCCCATCTCCCCTCATCTCTGGTCCCTGTCAGTCTGTTCCTTGTGTCCATGACTCTGGCTCTATTTTGGTCTTTTGTTTGTTTTGTTGATTAGTTTCCATTTATAGGTGAGATCATATGGTATTTGTCTTTCACCGCCTGGCTTATTTCACTTAGCATAATATTTTCCCGTTCCATCCATGCTGTTGCAAAAGGTAGGACTTCCATCTTTCTTTCTGCTGCACAGTATTCCATTGTGTAAATGTACCACAGTTTTTTGATCCACTCATTTACTGATGGGAACTTATGCTATTTCCAGCACTTGGCTATTGTAAATAATGCTGCTATGAACGTTGGGGTGCATAGGTTCTTTTGAATTAGTGTTTCAGGATTCTTAGGGTATAATCCCAGTTGGTGGAATTGCTGGGTCAAAAGGCAGTTCCATTTTTAGTTTTCTAGGAAAATCCATACTGTTTTCCACAGTAGCTGCACAAGTCTGCATTCCCACCAATAGTACGCTAGAGTTCCCTTTTCTCCACAAACTCACCAGCACTTGCCATTTGTTGCTTTGTTAATGATGGCCATTCTGACTGGTGTGAAATGATATCTCATTGTGATTTTAATTTGCATCTCTCTGATGGCTAGTGATGCTGAGCATCTTTTCATATGCCTATGGGCCTTCTGTATGTCCTCCTTGAATAAGTGTCTGTTCATGACCTTTGCCCATTTTTTAATTGGATTGTCTTCCTGGTGTTGAGTCATATGAGTTCTTTATACATTTTGGAGATCAAACCCTTGTCCAAGATATCATTGGCATGTATGTTTTCCCATATGGCTGTTTCCCTTTTCATTTTGCTGATGTTTTCTTTAGCTGTGCAGAAGCTTTTTAATTTGATGTTGTCCCATTTGTTTATTTTTTATTGTAGGGTGTTAAAATTCCCTACAATGAGTATAATGCTGTCGATATCTTTCTTGAAGTCCTCCAAGATTTTTTCAACATATTTCAGTGCTCCTATGTTGGGTGCATGTATATGTACAAGGGTTATGTCTTCCTGATGGATTACTCCCTTAAGTATTAGGTAGTGTCTTTCTTTGCCTCTTTTTATGGTCTTTGTTATGAAATTTATTTTGTCTGATATATGTATTGCTACCCTACCTTCTTTTCATGTACGTTTGTTTGGAATATTTTTTTCCAACCCTTCACTTTCAGTCTGTGTAGATATTTTGTTCTGAGGTGGGTCTCTTGTAGACAGCATATGTATGGGTCATGTTTTCTCTTCCATTCAACTACCTTATATCTTTTGATTGGAATATTTATTCCACTTATATTTAAGGTTATTATTGATAGGTACTTATTCATGCCATTTTTTTCCTTTGTACCTGCATATCTATCTATCTATCTATCTCTCTCTCTCTCTCTCTCTCTCTCTCTCTCACTCTCTCTCTCTCTCTCTTTCTCTTCATCTTCTTAAAGCAGTCCCTTTAGGCATCTCTTGCAATGCTGGTCTGGTGGAGATGCATACTTTTAGCCTTTTTTTTTTTTGTCTGGGAGACTCCTTATTTAACTTTCCATTTTAAATGAGAGCCTTGCTGGGAAAAGTAGTCTTGGTTGCAGGGCCTTGCTTGCCATTACTTGAAATATTTCTTGCCACTCTCTTATAGCCTGTAGTGTTTCTGTTGAGAAATCATCTGATAGCCTAATAGGAGCTCCCTTATATGCTACTGGCTGTTTCTCCCTTGCTGCCTTTTAGATTCTCTCTTGTCTTTAAATTTTGATGTTTTAATTATGATGTGTTTTGGAGTAGGCCTCTTTGAGTTCATTTGATTGAGACATTCTGTGCTTCATGGACTTGTGTGACTTTTAACCGCATCAAGTTAGGGAAGTTTTCTGTTTTTACTTTTTTAAACAGGTTTTCTGCTCCATGCTCCTTTTCTTCTCCTTCTGGTATCCCTATGATATGAATATTATTATGTTTCATGTTGTCCTGCAGCACCCTTAATCCCTCTTTGTTCTTTTTCACTCTGTTTTTTTGTTTTGTTTTGTTGCTCTGCCTGGGAGTTTTTCTTACCTTTTCCTCCAGTTTGTTGATTTGATCTTCTGCTTCATCTGTTTTTAATTTCTCTAATGTATTCTTCATTTCAGATAGTATATTCTTCATTTCCTCCTGGCTCTGATTGATAGTTTCTCTGTCCTTTCTCATACTGGTATAGTTCCCACTAAGTTCCCTGTAGCTTCCTTGAAGTTCCTTGTAGTTCTCACTGAGCTCCTTGAGCATCTATATAACCATTATTTTGATCTCAGTGTCAGAGAGTTTGCTTGCCTTGACTTCATTTAGCGCTCTTTCTGGAGATTCCTCCTTTCCTTTTGATTGGGTGTTATTTCTTTATCTCCCCATTTCAGGTGACTCTTCTTGTTTGTTTCTGCCTACTCTATTGATCTGCTTTGACTCCTGTCTACATGATGTCAACTTCTGTGGCAGGAGACCTATGGGACTGATTGGTGCAGTCTCCTTGATCTCCTGAAGTGGATGCTCTTGGGATGCCCTTTATGTCGTGTATGTGGGCTCTCTGGTTGTAATTGGGTTTTCGATGTTGTCGGGTTTTTCTTTGGTGGGTCCCTTCCTCCAGCTGGCTGACTGAGAGTCACACTGCCCACCACGTCTTGTATGCTGTTGTACAGGTGCTGCCAGAACACAACCAAACCAACCAGGAAACAAACCCACATCTGCAAAAATAACCCAACCTACAACCACACTATCAACAGCAAATGAGCAAATATTAATAAAGGCATAAGGAGAGGGGCTTTATAAGAAAGGAAGAATGGATACGAGATGACTAACTGAAAGAAAAATGATTTTGAGAGGATCAGAGGAGGAGAAATAGTAAGAGTAGGAAATAGAAACAAGGTGAAGAAAAAAAGAAAAGAAATTTTACATCATAAATAAAAATGGGAGGGAAGAAGGCAGAATGAAGTAAGAAAAGGGAAGAGTTTTAAAAATTTGAAAAAAAATACAGTTAAAATAATAGGAACCAAATTGGATGAAATGATCTACCATAGCAATATCAACAACAAATGAGAAAAGATTAATGGGAATAAGAAGGAAAAAAGAAACAGAGAAAATTTATGAGATGTCTAGAGGAATGAAAAGTGATTTTGAGAGGATAGAGGGAAAAGGAATACTAAGAGTGAGAAATGAAAACCAGGCTAAAAAGGGAAAAATTTAAATTTAAAATGAAAAGGCAGGAGGAAGGCAAAATGAAGTAGGAGAGGGGAACAGTAAAATATGAGATTTAAAATATGAAAATAATGAAGGTCTAGAAATAAAATTGAAGAAATACAATAGCAACCACCATATCAACAACCAATGAGCAAATATTGATAAAGGTGGAGAGAGAATAGTGTATTTTAAGAATGGGGGAAAAATGTGAGATGACTAATGACAACAGAAATGGTTGTGAGAGGCTGGAGAGGGGAGAAACAGTAAGAGTGTGGAATAGAAACAAGTCATAGCAAGAGAAAAAATAAAATTAAAACAAAAAGAAGAGAAAAGAGAAACAAAAAATAAGATTTGAAATAAACTAAAATATAAAAACTAGTGAAATTGTAGGCCCAGAATTAAACAACAAGAAATGAATGTTTAAAAGCTGTCCAGGAGAGGAAGTAACGCAAATCATGAAGAAGACCATGATGGAATTCATCCTCAGTAGAATGTAGCATTTACCACCATCTTCTCTTTCTGGATTTGCTCTTGGTAATGTCAGATGGTGCCCTAGTAGGACCTAAGTAGCCTGTTCAAGACTACAAGTGACCCACAGTCTGTGACTGTCACCTTCAGATTTAGCTGGTCCCTGCTGTTCTGCCCTGCCAGCTTTCCAACAGCCCAGGGCCAAGGAGTGGTCCATTTAATGACCCAAGAGGACTGCCAGTACCTTTTCCACCTGCTTCCAGAGGGGGCCTCTGGTGGGATCGGGAGGGTGGGAACCCTCAGTCCCCTGGGGGACACTATTCAGTCTTCAGGGAAGATGGTGGGAGTGTTTCCCCATCCCCTCACCACGTCTTGGTCTGTCCCAGATTTTTCCCAATAACGTATGGTTTCTAGTAAATTAGATGTTTCCTGTGAGGGGCCAATCTGTGTAAAAGGGGCAGCTCTTTCCTCCTTGTCACAGACAGCAGCTCTGTCTAGGCACTGAGGCAGGGTGTGGCCCTGAACACCCCTTGTTTCGCCTGTCTCTGATCTCTACTGATTTTAGCAGATCAAGGCCTGAGGAACAGTATAGCTTGTAGTGTCTGGTAAAGGGCACTTTCAGAGATTTTTCTTCTTTCCCCTGTGAAAATGCTCCTAGCAGGGGAATCCAGACCCTGGCCTCACTGAGGTACAGAGTCTGTGATCTTGCAGGTGGGGGTTGGGCTCACCTGTGTGAGGGGACCCACCTGGCTGCAGCAAGTCTGAGGTGTTCAGCTCCTGGCCATCCATTCCCCAGACTTCCACTCTCTTGCTGGAGTCTTGGCTGGTCTCTCCACTCTGTATGTATAGTCCCCTGCTTGCCAGCCATGCTGGGTTGGGTCCCATGGTCCCTTCAGCATGATTCTAGCCCTCTGAGTTCTTTCTTTGCAGAGCCCCTGTACACACGCACACCCACACCAGGTCCCTGCCGAATCTCAAGTCTCGCCTCAGCTCTTTTAAAAGAGTTTCTGGGTGGCCCCCACGCTGCAGCACAGAACCCTGGGGGCCTGTTCTCTACCCACTCTCCCTCCCCAAAATCACTGTCTCTTGGTCAGGTCTGGCCACCACCTGTCAGAGCTTCCAACTGTTTTAGATAAAGTTTCTTTCTGGATCTCTCTGCATGGTGGGAAGAGTCAATACCACTTAGAGTGATACTATAAGGTGAGCCAGCGGCAGGGTGCACTTGTAGCTCCCTCCAGTGATTCTCAGCCTCAGGTGGGCCTGCTCCCTGCCGTATTGTTTCTGTAGCCAGCACCTCCCCAGCCTTCTCTCTCCACCCTTGGGGCTCATGGCTCCTGAGCCCATCCACAGCTGCCCCCAATCTGTGCAGCCAGAAATGCTGGGTTGGGCAGCGGTGGCAGCAGTTGCTCTGCTGGGAGAGCCTGGGCTACCCTCTCCCAAGTGCCCTGCAGGCAGGCAGGCTCTTTCCCACTCAGCACACTCCTTGCACTCTTCTCTACATACACACTCACTCACAAATGCTTTCACTCACTCTCTGGTAGGTTTTCCAGGTAATTGCTCCGTGATTTAGCGGCAAGACCTGCCTGGGCCTTGGAGCAAGTACACGGAGCTTCCAGCTACTCTGAAGCCATCTTGGATCCCTCAATTGATACTTTTAATAGTATAGAAAGTTTACTTAAGACTGTATTTCAGTGATGGCATCATAGCTTTTATTAGTTTCTAGGTAAGTATGAATATTTATTTGCATATTTTGTATATATTTAGAATCAATGCATGTGCAATGTTGAAAGATTGCTTTCATGCTTGAAGTTACTCAGGTATTGAAGTACAGACTAACTTCAATTTGCTAAATGTTAAAGCAAAAATTAAAATCCACCTGTAATATTTTTAGAGATCATATATTTTTAATTGAATATGTAGATTTGTTTTAGACTTTAAATATTAAAATAGAGAAAAAAGGAAAACTGGCTTTGTGGCTAAAGGAGGTTTATTTGCCCTCATGTGTGTCTTCTTTTTCTCAGAAAATTGTTTGAAAGTGAGAAACTTTCAAAAGCAAATGAAATTTATAAGTATAGAATTTTAGAGGCATGGATTTAAAAAATGTAACAATTACCTGCTGGTATTTGTTTAAATATCTAGTTCCTTCATCTTTAAAACTGTGTTGTATTGGATGTTTTCTGGAGTCTCTTCAATGTTCTATGAGTATTTGATTCCCCTAGATTATTTGATTTTCATCCTCTGATTTCCAGTGTGGTCAGTGTGACTGGCGTTGTATCTTATTATGTAGCCCTCTAGTGGCTAAAATTTAAAAGAGGCACAATATTAAGGAAAAAGAGTAATAATTAAGAGAAAAGAACACCCATTTAGAGAAGGAAAATGTCCCAGAAAGATAGAAAGTAAGTGAACTAGACAGAGAGAGGAAAATTAAATGAGAGGCAGGGTTAGGCAGTGTGAAATAGGCAGATAAGAAGGAGGTAAGGAGTCAGTATTTTCTTAGCAGACATTGTACTAGAGACTTCTCCTGTATTTTTTCATTTAATCTTCATAAAAATTCTAAAAAGAGGGTATAATCACTATTTTACAGACAAAGAAATTGAGGCTCAGAGGATGAAATAACATGGCCAAGTCATACAATTTGAAATGTGTATTACATGGTTTGGAATTTTATTCCAAAGTCTGTACCCTCCAATATCAAGTGAAGTTGGAAACATTAAAAAGTAGTTAGATCAGCCCTGATTGGTGTGACTCAGTTGGTTGGGCATCGACCCAGACAGCAGAAAGGTCACTGGTTTGATTCCCAGCTGGGGCACAGGCCTGGGTTGCAGTTCAGTCCCCAACTGGGTCACGTTTGAGAGGCAACTGATCGATGTTTCTCCCTCACCTGGGTGTTTCTCTCCCTCTCTTTCTCCCTCCCTTCTCCTCTCTCTAAAAATAAAAAATAAAAATTATTTCTAAAAACAAAAAGATTAGTTAGATCATCAATTTTCAACCTCTTTCCTCTCATGGCATATATAAACTAATTACTAAAATTCTGCAGCACACCAAAAATATATGTATTTTTCTGATCCAACAAAAGAAATATATATGTATAATTTTGATCCATTCACACTGGACAGCTATTGTTGTGTTGTTGTTGTAATTTTTTTTTATTTGACAACCTAAGGAAAAAGAGGTCAGTGCCCCTGGTGAAATAGCCAGGAAGTGCATGTTTTAAAAATTCTTGCAGACCACCAACATGCCTGCCACAGCACACTAGTTGAAAATTGCTGAGTTCGATGGAAGTTTTCTTTTTTTACTTATAGGGGTTCAATTTCCTGTTGGCTCAACAACTGGACGAGCAGGGGTATGATGGATGTATGTGACAGGGCCACCACCCTACCACACACCTATTTACCTACTTACGGTTCTTGTGGAACTGGAAGTAAGGGGTGGAGTTCACTGATGACACCCAGGTTCATAGTTCCAACCATGATGCATTAGCTCAGCTGGGTGGAGAGGGGGAAAAACCAGCTACAGCAAGATAATTTGGGCTAAAGAAGTACTTTCTATATTCCAGTTCTGAAAGGCAATGTTCACATGCAGCAATTCCTCAGGGCCCTGGGTTAAAAGAGACAATAGCCGCCTTCTCTCTTCTGTCATCCTGGCTGTCTTCTTCTTCTTCTTTCTTCTTTCTGTTTCTGCCTATTTTACGACTTGTAATGCTATAACTATAGCCAAAGGCTAGGGATAGGCTGTGTTTGGTAAAACATGATACTGGTTCCAGGCAATATAGAGACACTGTGAATAGTTGTAACAATATGTCTCCGGCAATGAACCAAGACATGTCCTAGGGAGTGTCTGTGAAATTCCAAATACTGTTTGTCAATTGGTACAAAACTAAACAGCACTGTTTCTCCAGTTAATTTTTCAATGCTTGAAAGAACCCCTAATAAATATAAAGAATAATATTTCCTATAAGGTAGCTCTCACTATAATAAAACCTCTACATGAATATCTGAACTGAAAACTTGAATAGCTTAATTTTTTTAAAAATGCTATTTGGCATGAGAGAAATTCTTGGAGTTCTTTGCATAGAGTATACCCTCAATAGACTATTTATTGATCTTTGAAGGCCCATCAGTTAATTGTTCTGCTTCCTCATACTATTTGTATATTTCTCTTGTCTCTTTATAAGAATGTAATTTCTTTTAAGGAAATTGTTATGCTCCTCAGTAGTTTTATTTTTGATGGTAAAAGTAATCATACTTATAGCAAGTCAGAAAGTCACAGTATAACCCTAACTGGTGTGGCTGAGTTGGTTGAGCATTGCCCCTCGAAGCTAAAGGTCGTTGGTTTGATTCCCAGTCAGGACCCATGTCTGGATTTCAGGTTCAGTCCCTGGTCAGGGTGATTCAAGAGGCAATTGATTGATGTTTCTCTCCCGATCTTTCTCCCTGCCTTCTTTCCTCTCCAAAAGTAAATAAAATCTTTTTTAAAAAGTTGAGGCCTATGAGGAAGGCGTTCATAATCTCTGCTCCCCTCAATCCTATCCCGTGATCTACCCCATGTGAACAACTTGCTCTGTAACTCCATACCTTTCTCTATTTTCTTACCAATATGATAGGATGTATTTCCTTGTTATTGTTTATTCAATATATAATTCTATAACTTTTGTGGACAAGGAAGGGGAGTTGACTTTAGTTTAGGTTAAGGTAGCTGTGAGCTCTTGTCTAGTTCATTTCTACCAATTTTGGGTGCTTTCATTTCAACTCCCAATAATTTCAGTTTAAAGTGGTCATTAGGACATTCTGAGACAGTATGTAGGTATGTATATATATTTTCCCAGCCTAGGATAGGTACACGCATACATACTCATACCCACATTCATATGACTATACATATCCTATAGTATAAATCTCATTATGTTCTCTATGCCTCTGCTGTCACCTCCTTTGTTCTCCTCTATACCCATCAGAAAATAGATATATAGCTACAGAGCTCTGACAGACAACCTAATACATGCCTACCAAGTTCTTTCAATTAGACAGAAGAAACAAGCTATAAGTACAATGGAGTGGCATGGTTTTTACAAAACATTAATCAGAAATGGTAATAACCCTAAGCCATAAAGAATAGTATGTTATCGTAAAAAACTGAGAAAGAAGAATAGCAAGTTCTAGAAATAACAGAATCAGGGTTGTGGGTTCTAATCTCAGCCTCACTGTGCGTGACTCACCTGAATGACTTTGGACACATCGTGGAACCATTCTGCATTTTTATTTCTTCTCAGGCTAAACAGGATAACAATACTCACCCTACCTCATAGGGAAGATGTTTGGACTATCTAATTAGTGACTGTACAGTGTTATTAAAACACACTATGTAATTATTGGATCTGAGTCTCATCCTATGTAATTCAACGAGAATTTTATTATTACCCTTTTAATTATAGCTGAAGATTTTATATAAGGCTTCCCATTTCCTCTACTTTTTTTCTTGTAAAAGAAACTTGCAATATGATCTCTGTACTAAATATGATAGTTTTTTGTTAACTACCTGTTGAGATAGAATTGTTGAAACCAATAAATACTACTTTTGCATGGACACAGAAGATACTATGAAACGCTAAGGACGCTGATAGGAGGTCATCCTTTACCTAAGGATTCAATAAATTAGCTCCTTCACTCGACCAGTAACACCTTTTGTAAAGGAATTACCATACATAGTTTCAGATTCAACACCAAAGGTTGCAATGAGCTGGTGTTTCTTTCTACACATAAACTGTGATGGATGAAGCCAGCCTTTTACAATGGAAATGTCGGACTTGAGGTCGTGAACGTCACTTAAAACAATAGAGATCTGAAACTGAAGATCCAACTCCAGCATTTAGAGTCTGTATATATTTGGGCAAATAATTCCCTAACGTTGCTCCCCTTTCTTTTATTTTAGATCACAGAAGTAAATCTAAATAAAATAAAGGTTCTGAGAACTCAAAATGTAAGACAGCATTGTCAGTCCTTTTCTAATTTGTGAAGTGTTATGTAAATGCTACACTATTATTAATGTTGTTATTGTCTGGTCCGATGCATCCCAAAAAGTTCTGCAGAAGTGTTATTTTGTTTCCTTGTCAGTCTCCCAGAGGTCAAATTGATCCTTTTAAAATTGTGTCATATAATAGAACATTTTACCTGAGTGATACGGTTGAGTGCATCACAGTAGGTAGCGCTCCTGCATAGGAGACATCTCAGAACATGTGACTGACCGGGCCAGGGAATAAAAATTGTTGCAAAAGTTCCTAAAATAAATACATTCCATGGACTCAGGATGGGGAGCAAATGCATGGACTTCTAGATATCTTTGCAGTAATTTTTAATAACTGAAGCAACTCAATTTGCTTTCCCTGTCTTATAATCCAGTTAATATTCATTGATATTTGGAGTTTGGATTTTTCCCAGCTTCACTGAGATATAATTGGCATAAAATATTGTGTAAGTCTAAGGTATATAATATGTTGATTTGATTCATTTATGTATTGCAAAATGATAACCACCATTGCATTAGCTAACACCTCCATCCTATCACATAATTACCATTTCTTTTTTGCAGTGAGAATACTTAAGATCTATTCTCTTGGCAACTTTCAAGAATATATAACATAGTATTATTAGCTATAATCACCATCCTGTACATTAGATCCCCAGAACTTATAAATCTTATAACTAGAAGTTTCTACCCTCTGACCAGTATCTCCCTATTTCCACCACTACCCAGACCCTGGTAACTACCACCCTACCTCAGTTTTCTACAAGTTGGGCTAATTTTAGATTCCATATATGTGACATTACACAGTATTTGTCTTTGACTGACTTAATTACTTAGCATAATGCCCTCAAGTTTATCCAAGTTGTTGCATATAGCAAGATTTTCTTCTTTCTCATGGTATGTGGGGGTGTGTGTAGGTGTGTGTGTGTGAAACAGTGATATATATGTATGTGTATCTATGTGTATGCACACACAAACACACACACATATATACGTAGTATATCTCCATTCTATCCATTCATCTGCTGATGGACACCTAGGATATCTTCACATCTTGACTAGAAATACCACTGCTGAAGCATATGGCAGTTCTATGTTTAATATTTTAAAGAACCTCTGATGGCTGCACCAGTGCACGTTCTTGCCAACAGAGCACAAGGTCCCCTTTTCTCCACACCCCTGCCAGCTCTTGTTATCCACAGAGCCTAGTCGTCACGTAAGGAGGCAAAGTGTCTGTGGGTCCACCTTACCTGTCAGAGCAGAAAACTGGGGGGTCATAATTAGGGTTGCAGCCCCATGGTAACACTGAGCGTTCTGGGGTGGGATTAGAGGAACACAAAAGCAAATGGGGTCTGGAAGCTCCACCACAGGTCTCACGTGAGTCCCAAACAGACGATATCTTCAGAGGTTAGACACGTTATTTATGAATTAACATAGGCTTAGCTATTTGTTTTTCCAATGGCTTTATCACTCTTGAGAATGTTAACATCAGTTTGCTTATTTACATATTCTTTAATAGATGAGATTATTTAAACTACCTACTACCTTTGCATGTAGCCGGAGGGTAACTTCACATCAGGTCTACACATCCACTTGGGTGTAAAGGACAAAGTGAGTTCACTTAATGATTCACTCACAGTTATTTCCTTGGTTACTTTTAGACATTATGAGGTTGTGGTTTCCTTCACACTACAGAAGTCAGTAAGATGCCAGCAACCAAATTCCAGTGGCCCACAAAATTAGCCTATTAATACAGTTACCAGGAGATTTTTAAAATATACATTTCTAGGTCCCATCCCCAGAAGTTCTGCTCCAGTAAGTCTGTGGTGCAGTGTGAGAATTGCCGAGCCAGTTGTAGAAATCACTGCCCTACCCTTGCCTTGCTTTTCTCAAAATCGTGTCGTCTTTATCATCACCACCATCACCACCATTGTATGCCATGCTTTATGCAAAGCACTTTTCACTGAATACCTAGAATTCTGGAGAGTGAGTATTTTATCCATTTACCAACATGGAAACTAAAGAACAGCGGTATTAAGTAACACAGAGACAAATGGTGAAACCAGGATTCCAACCCGATCTGTCCAACTGCAGAGCTTTGGCTCTTTGATGTTCCTTCATAGCAGACTCTGTGCAGTTTTCATTTCAGCAGCATTGCTGCCCCTTTTCTTTTCTTTCCAACTCCTTAGTTAAGAAACACTAGCTTAACTTTTGCAAGCAGTTTTGCAAACATTTCAAAGACATTTTGTTGAGAGTAATTTTTAAAATGCCCTCTACCACAGAAAACTGGTGTCAGTTTTTTGAGTTGACAAGATATTTGTTTTACCTTATGTCATTACTTTTAGTGCCAGCCTACTCCAGGGCAGTCTTCTATGTGCACGCCCCCCACCATTTTCCATGTGTCATTTGACGTGCATCTTAAAAGTGTCCTGATGCGCGTATTGCTTTCATTCCGTGTGTGGCAGTGTTGAAGCAAAACAGGGAAACAAGAACATTTTGTTCACAAGTGGCACCAAAACTCATTTTTCACTGGTAAGAATTATAGTTTAAGTAGCTACTGAAAACTTACCTTCAATGGTCAATGATCATGATTAAAGTCCAAATTGTAGTCATTGACATTTACCTACCTGCTCCAATGGGCCTTGGAAGGCTTAAGCCTGGTTTCCAAAACTCCTCCACTTAATAAATTATGAGCAAAAGATTATATGATTATTCCTAAACTTTTGCTTCATCTTTCAGAAT
The DNA here is from genome assembly GCA_004027475.1 of Anoura caudifer. Taxonomy (NCBI): domain Eukaryota; kingdom Metazoa; phylum Chordata; class Mammalia; order Chiroptera; family Phyllostomidae; genus Anoura; species Anoura caudifer. The sequence continues at coordinate 201,189 of PVKU01002084.1, forward strand.
TAAAGATGAAAATGCTCGTTCCAGATTTTTAAAAAAGGAAACACACACACATATTCATATAAAATAAGAATTTTAAAATCACCTTTGCTGTGTGCGTTTTAATGACTGGAATGCTTGTTTCTCATTGCTGTCCTTCATGCAACAGAATTCTTGAAGCAATGACAACACAGGAAACAGCTGCTGTGATAGAAAGGCCTGTTGAATCAACAAAAACTTCTTTTAGATGGGAAGGCATCTTCCCCACGCTGGCTTCCCTGATCCTGTGAAAATTTTCAATCTGAAATGGATCTGAAATTTTTTCTGAAATGGATCTGAAATGGATCTGAAATTTTCAATCTGAAATGGAACCAAAGGATATGAAATGGGGAATATCACACTGCACCCTCAGAAAAACAAGTTAAGAAGAGATGGATTTCACATAAGAGTGTGATTTGTAGAAAATGGAGACTTATCTCTTTACCAAGGAATGTCTGCGAAGAATCTCTACCCAGGCCCAGGCCAACGAAGTTACTTCTTGGACTCTGGCTGGATTTTCCCCTCTTTGCACTTTTGCCCATATATAAATACAGTCTGCCCTGCACCCTCCATGGACTCACCTGCAGCTTACTAGAGCACAAGTTTCTCAAATTGCAGTTCCTCTGCTATTCCCCAATAAAATCAATTTCTGGTAATTTGAGCTTGCCTCAGTTTACCTCTTTATTTAGAGACAACCTTGAGCTCTCCTTACTAAGTCATTTATTCTTTTAGTTAAGTGTTTTTTATCTCTCTGTCAAGCATTACATTAAATTCTACTTTCGTATTATTTTCACTTTAGCAAAATATAGAAAGTAAAGACAAAGAAATGACTCTCTAAATGTAAAATTTTAGACATCAATAAGCTTATTGGAAAGGTATTTCTGAGGACAGCAGAAAAATTTCACTGCTCTTGAATGCCCAGCAAACAATAAATATCCTCCTTTTCCTGTTCTATCTTTAATTAATGTTTTTAGTTAAAAATAACTAAATTTATTTTCAAGTCATAAACTTAAGAAAATACTGACAAAATAAAAAGTTATACAACAAAGCCAACCATAATCTTGCCACCCCCAGAATCACTGTTAACATTTTATTTTTATCCTTCTAGTTTTTTCTTAATCCCATATTCACATACATAATAAAAATAGCTAAATGGTATGCACTTTTATAGAACATGTAATACATACATTTTCATTCTATTAGTAATTACAGTTTGGTTTTCAGTTGAAGGTGGTCTACAGTCTGGATAGCCCACCTTTTGCTAAAGCGATCTTTAGTGTTACAACTTTAAGGTTATTTCTTTTAATACTTTAAGTAATGTGTAATCAGTGTAACTACATTTCTGGATATTTCCCGAGACTAAATTCCTAGAAGCAGAGTGAAGGATTTTTACATTTAAAATACTCTGTCTTAACTTTAAGGTGGCTTTCTATCCACTCATATGCTCTATGAATTAATGTTTCATTGATATTCATTCTGTCTAGTTATATAGATAACTGATACCTTTGAAGGAATAAAGAAGACACATCATTTGCAATTTAAAAATGACAAGTCTTTAGTCTGTGGAGTCAGTGACAAAGAACCTTTCCATAGCATATAAACAGTCTTGATAGAGTTAAGATTTCAGAATAGTATTATTTGCTGACATTTGAAATGTGATTAATAACCTAATATCAACAGCAGCCCCAAAGGGAAAGGAAAAAAAGGTCAAATCCTTTACAATCTAAGATGGTTGTATGAAAAGGAGTGTGGTTGCTGAGCAACCATCAACAATCCAGAGCTCTTTGCTGGGAACTGGGGTGGAGAGTGTATGAAATTCCCCTGTGGTTGTACTTAGAAGCTCTCGTCTTTTCTAGTGGCAGTGGGTATTATACCTCCTTCCTACTCTTCTTCCAATTCCTTTCCTCACTGAGTTCCAGTCTAGCCTCCCCAGCTTGGGAATAATGTGCTGCTTTCAATGTTCGGGCCCCAGACAATCTTCCGATGGACAGTATCAGTTTTGCTCACAGACTGAAATTCGGATTACTGACCCCAATAAATGTCCAATAATTTACTGGAGCATATCACTAATATCTGATATATGAGACTAGCATCTCTACAGGCCTTATACTTCCTTATAATGTTGGACCGTAGTGGAAAAGGCATGGTTTCCTTTTAGACAGAGATGAAAAAATGTCATTGCAGTTAGGGAGAGGGAAATGAAACAAAGCTCACAGAAGAGGAAACTGGCTTTTAGTTCATGTATAGTACCTACAGCATTATCTTTGTATTGGCAGCTGTTTGAAACACATGTGTTTATTGATTCAACATTTATTAAATAGCCATGACATATCAGGCTACTTGTCACTGTAAGGTAAAAGACAAATATTTCATAGTCATTGCCCTTAAAGAGCTTATAGTCTGAAAGACCTGTATGCAATCTTTTTAGTTATGTCTAAGTTTAGAAGTGGGGGGGATGGTAGATATAGTTTCCAATGTAAAGCTCAGGTTAGGATTGAAGAAGTAGCGTGATTGGCCAGAGTTGGGGGTAATTAATATGTTATGGTGCCTGCTGAATGCCTCAGATACCAGAGAACCTGGAATTGTTGCCTGGAATCCCATCTGGGTGCACATGTGATGACATGTGCTTACGGTAGTTAGCACTTAATGACACATCATGGATATGACCCTGAACTAAGTGCTACCAAGTATGAACAATCATGCTTTGATTTCATGAGGTTGACATCCAAATCAGTTGGTGATTGGAGCAGCCAGAGAAGAGACATAGGGATTTCTTTGATGTTTGGCAGATGAGTCATAAGTAGAGCTGAAACAAGATCCTGTAACCTCGTAGAAACTTCATTTCTCTAATGACCTTTTCTCATTTCTTTTCTTTTGATTCAAACTGGCCTCATCCAGCACCCTGACTCACCGGCCTCATTCTCCCTTGCAGGACCAGTCCTTCTATCATTAAGCCCTCAGGACACTGAGGCCCTGGTCGGCATCAAATAATCTCAGGGAACAAAGTCTCTGGTCTGTTGACCACAGAGGCAGTTTCAGTCAAACTAGAGATAACATCTAGGCCTCAGTTGTTTTTCAGCTCCAAGTGCAGAAAAGCAGTGAAACCGAGTAAGCAACTCTATGGCTGACATCAAGACCAGACGTACTGATCAACTACTCACTACCCTAATGTTGACCAGTCAGTAGAGGCCATGAGCCTGTCCATGGTCCTACTGCCCTAGTCACCATGAGTAATGATTTTCTCCTATATAATGCATGGGGAGCAGGGTCTTTGAGCGTTAGCTCACTTGTCTTCAGGCCTGGGTCCACTTCCTGTAAATAAAACCCTATTTTCTTTGCGGCAAGCTCCTGTTCGAATCCTATTGGGCTCTGATGTGCACAGGCAAATGGACCTTTGGTCTGGTAACACTTTTTTAAAGGTGTTCACAATGGATTTGGCCCAGTGGGTTTATTCCAGAAGTCACCTACCTGGATCAAGAAGGAGAGCCACATTAAACACAGAGAGTTAAGTGGCAACTAATTTAGGTAAGCAGGTAATCTTCCTCATCAAGTTTCTCAGTAGTTCTCCCAGAGAAGCTATACCATCTAGTTTGAATACCATCTAGAGTGGGTAATGGTTAGTCAATACTTGAAAGGATGACAGTGACAAATCAAGGGAAAATGCAACAGTTGAAATTGCATTGCAAAAGGATGATAAGAAACAGATTACCCAGGAACTGTGCCACCTTAACCCAGATACTGAAAAAGAAAAGGAAAAAAAAATCCGGTATTAGCAAACTTGTAAAGAAGCACAGTATAAAACTGAACTTTTTAAATTTCAATTATTAAATCTGATGCTTCTCTTTGGTGGTATTCCCATCTCTTGTTTTGGGATAACCCAGGTGTCTCCAGCTACCTTAAAAGATATTATGAAATTTTATATACAAAATTAATTTTACTGAGATAATTAGCTGCAGGAAATATACTTGGCTGGAACTCATGAAATTTGAATCCTACTTTAGTTTACCAGTAGCTAGTGTGAATTTGAGCAAATAAATTCTCTTTCTGATCAATAATTTCTTAATTTTAAGTTAGGGGGTTTGACTGATTTATTCAGTTTCATCTAATGGTATAATTTTGTCTTCTTGCACACCTTGGGCCCCGTGTGTGTGTGTGTGTGTGTGTGTGTGTGTGTGTGTTGGAGATGAGCAGTATTAGTGATTTGGAACTCAGAGTTTTACAACTCTCCAAAACTGGAGACTCATTATTACATACTAAAGAAACTCACACTTTCTTTAGGATGAAAAGAGGGATAAAAATAGGGATAAAAGCATTGACTTGCAGCTGGATAGACACACAGAGTACTCACCAGAGCACAAGGAGGGGGAAGAATAACTCTTATTAAAGTCTTGAGCCTGGCTGTGTAGGCAGAAGATGGACTGAAGAAACCCATAATGGGAAACTGTTATTTATTTTTTTCCTTTTTACACTAATATCTGGCTCAAGAAAGTACCAGAATATTTCTTTCTTGGGATCTTATAATCCCTGAAGTCACATTGCTGATTGCTCCGCTTTATTCTTGGCAGAAGGTACCATACCCTGCTTTTACAGGGTTTATAGCTAAATAAAGCCTTTTGTTTCCCTGCTCAGTTCTTAATAGGGAAGAACAATTTGTGTGTGTGGGTTTTGTTTTTAGATTGAAGGAATCAGTCTGAGCTGCAGTCAACAGCCACCCCAGGCATGTAGAGTCAAGTGTTTTGGCCAGTCAACCTTTCAATGAATAGGGGAAGGTATCTTTTGGGTCAGGTATCAACCTCGGAGAGGCATTCAGGTATTTTACCTGTTGAATTTTAAAAGAGTTACTTGTTGTGAAATACTTAAGTATGGGTCATTGTGGAAAGAAGTGTGCAAACGTTTAGGTTGCCACCACTTAAATGGTTGCTCACAACACAACCAAGGTGTGGCATTTGTACCACACAGGTCCTATCTTGCTCATTATTTATGGTAATTACACAGGAGGTGAACAAACAGTGCAAGCTGGAAAAATAAAAAGAGATTGTCAGAGTTGAGGGGAGGGGAGGAAAGGAGTAGTGAATAAGGAGGGTGTGGTGTATGTTCTGGTTCTGAAATCTTAATGTTTGTCAACCATGCAGAAGATAAAAAGATCTTTGTCATATTAAAACTGCTAAAAATTCCTTCTAAGCTTTTGTTCCTAACTCTTGCTTTTGAAATGAAGCCTCCTTCAGTACGCATTGGAATTGTAAAGGAACTGTTTTTCAATTTAAAGCAATGTAAACAAATTTGCCTTTTATCTGACTCTTTATGTGCTAATCAAAATGTCATAAAAATCATTATAGTAGCTGACATTTCTGACATTATTTCTCATTTTGCTACACTGCTGAGTAGTATTCTCCATAACCATCTGACATTTTTAAAACATTTCAAAAGAGTTTCTTGTTTTAAAGATTTCTAAATGTTTCATTTATAATATTTTGATTTTTTAAAAAATTAACCTTGGTATGTTTTATATTCTGTTTTTCTATGATTTATACTAGTATCTACATTTTAGCTTTAGTATGTATCTGAAAAATTTGCTAGGCTATCTGAGCTTGGGTTTTCTCAGCAGTAAAATGAAATTTTAATACTTTCTGAAGATTGTTCAGAAGATTAAATGAGAAAATGGAGACAGATAATCTAACATGAACTCTGATGGTGGTAGTTTACTCAATTAATATGTTTATTATTAGCCTGACAAGCATAGCGGAGTCTTCAAAATGTTTGTGATATGAATATCAAATATTCCAAAGGATAATTTACAGATATAAATTTAGAGCTCTTGAGAGTATCATTACTTAAAACTCTGCATTTATTCACACAGCTCATTTCCTGTGGTCCTGAAAGGCTTCCCAGCATATATGGGCTGTACGATGAGTAGGATGAATTAGAGAAGATAAAGCTTGGAGAAGGGGGACAAGAATAAACAAAGCAGGATGGAAGTGGGTCAGGGAGACAATGTGGCCATACACAAAGATTTTCAGAGCCTCCCGAACTTATTGGAGTTCTGCATATTGGAATATCTGGGAAGCTTTAAAAACAATGAACCCTGGGCCCCACGCCAGAGGTTCTGATTTCATTGCTCTGGGATGACATGGGCAGTAAGATTTTTTTAAAGCTGTCCAGGTGATTGTAATGTGCAGTCAAAGATCAGAACCATTTCTCTAGAAGCAAGAAATTAGGAAGCTACAAGGAAATAGAAAGGGTAATAAGGAAGGAGGATAGAAAGGTTTGGATGGAAGAAGCTGACAATTTATGAAAAGCTTTACAGGCTGTGCAAAGCTATCTCGTGCTGAAGGACTATGCTATGAAATATGCTAAGGACTTTAGGCTTAATGCTGAAGAAAATAGTTGCAAGAAAAGGTTTTGCTCTCACAGGCTGCAGGGCTGGGGACTGATTTTAGGGAGCAAGACTAGAGGTAGATGAGTTAGATGAGTAGAGATTGAGTTGTTCAGGCTACAGAAAATGATAGCCTAGGCTAGAGCAGTGGTGATGGACTGGATAAAAACAGGGTGATCTGATGAACCTTAAAGGGAGACCTAACAGGGGTAGGACACTGATTACAAAGCAAGGGTCAGGAAGGAGTCGGCAGGAGATGCTGTTAGTTGAGTTAACCCAGAACAAGTAGAGAAGTCTGTGAGAAGAGGATAAACTTAGTGTTGGAAATGCTGATTTGAAGTGCCCGTTGGTTGTTTAGGTGGAGGTGTTGGTAAGGAGTCAAACATGTAGGTCTGGAGCTAGAAAAAACAAGGAGAGGTGAGTGTATTGGATACGGAAAGCAATGATCTGTGACTCAGGTCTGATACAAACTTCCTTCCCCTCCCTTATTGCATGCAGCTCCACAGGGCTGGCCCACTCTGGACCTGAGCTTCAGGGCCTATCACACAATTACCTTTAAATTTAGCATATAGTACCAATAGTATCAGTAAAACATGAAAGTAAAGGGGGCAGACAAGAGGAGAACTTCTTGCAGAGGCGACTCTGTCACAACTCCGTTTATGGAGATGATAAGACACTGCGTAAGCACTACAAAGACAAAATTAAGTAAGATATGGGCTCTGCATCCCACCTCAGGTGTTGGTTCTAAACAGCCATATTTTTATCTGTGTGACCCTGGCCCCTTGGTCAAACCTAATTGGACCAAGTGTAGAACCTGAGTCCAGTTGGACCATCTGATACCCTCCAGAGAATTTGGACTGACAGCCATATCAATCACAGAGCTCTGGAAGGAAAGTCAAAGGATTTCCACTTTGAAGTTTGTCTTGGTTCCTCCATTCTTGCTAATAGTTGACTTTTCCTTGGATTCTGCATGGTAGACTCTACTGACAGTTCCAGTATAATATCTGTAAATTCTCATTTAAAACTGGAGATATCCTAAATGTCTGTCCATCAACCTAATGCAGTCATTACAAAGTGAAGAAGCTCTTTACTCTTGTATACTGCCTTGGACAGTTTTCCATTAAATAAAAAGAAACAATGAGCCCTGACAGGCATGGCTGGGTTGGTTGGGTGTCATCCTGGCAAACAAAAGGTCACCAGTACAATTCCTGGCCAGAGCACATGCCGGGGTTGTGGGTTCTTCCCTGGTAGGGGCGTGAATGAGAGACAACCAATTGATATTTCTCACATCGGTGTTTCTCTCCCTGTCTCTCTCCCTTGCCCTCTCTCTAAATTTTTTTTTAAAAAGAAACATTGAAAGAGCAATATCGATGGTATCAGCCTATGTGAAGAAAAATTTGTGCCTTTGGATATATGTAAAATCTGCAATGATCCACAGCCAGATTTTGATAGTAGTTACTGCTTCTGGATCTGGAATTGTAAAATAAGTATGTAATATCTTTTGGAAGAGTTTTAAAAACTTCTCTTTCTCTTAATTTACTTTGAATTGATTTTTCTAACTTATAATCAAAAAGAGTCACCACACAACAGCTGAAGGCATGGAGCTACCAAAGGTCTTGCAGTTTAACATTTATCAACTCTGCAGTGGGAGAGAGAGAGGAGCAGGACATTAAGTTGGAAGGGCATTAATTAGGGAGGGTAGTCATTCTCCAAATCATGGCAGGTCTGCTACATATTCACATTCACCTCCTATGAATAACAACCTCAGAGGCTAGGAATAATTGAGTACGAATCATTCTTCTTGCTGTATAGGTATCTGATGATAAGACCTCAAGGCATTCCAATTTATAATAGCACAAGAGACTGTTTTGAATATTTGAAGCATTTCAACTGAAATGTTTGAACCTAGTCTGGATTTCATGGTAGTAGAAGACTGTGCTAACTTGTTTTTAGTAAATGCTGCCAACTGATCAGTATCAACTTCTCAATCTATGAACACTTCTATTAATCTTTTATTTAACATGACATCTAGAAGAAAATTATAGCAACTCAGCAAAGATATTTAAAATAGCTAGTCACTTATAGAATAAAAATATGCCATTTAGTCTATGTAAGCCCCCAGGGAATAAGGAAGAGATCTTATTTTTGTCTAAGTATGTCTACTGTAATATAGTGCCAGCATTTTTTTTTCAACCTGCTAACATTTTAAAATTAAGGATTCTCTTTCATCACTAAAAGGTAGCACTTCACTTGCGCACTTAAAATCTGTACAGTCACATCTAGAGTCCATGCAGTTGTGAATAATCCCTCAGTTGTTTCAGTTTTAAAACGACTTGCTAAGAAAGTAGGCAATTTTAGTTAACTGAGACAGTGATTTTTTTAGCCTGTTTTTAATTGCAGTTAAAAGAAATTTGGGAAAGTTTATTTTAAAAAATGCAGTTGTTACCGTCACACAGGTTAGGAAATAGAACATTTATTCTTTCTCTCTGCTCACGTATGCCTGCTAGAGTGGATCCTCTTCCCTTCCCCCAGGTGAAACCATTATTATAACTTGATAATAATCATGTCCTTGATTTTGTTACAGTTTCTTTTACCAACCTATGGCTGTATCCCTTTTCCTGAACTTTCTATAAATGTGCATATACTAATAGTTTTGTATCAAATATTTTTCTCAACATTATGATTATGAGGCATATCCATGCTTGTGCATACTTGTAAATTATTCATTTTCATTGCTGACTAATTCTCCAGGGTAAGAACACACCATTTTGTTGTTGTTGTTCTACTTTTGATACACAAAAAATATAAAGACTCTTTAAGACCTAAGGTAAAATATAACTTGGTGTGAACTTAAGAACTGTACACAAAACTTAACTTTAAATGATTTTTATAAAATAGGGATCTCTAATGCAACATTGTCTAAATAGAACTTTCCATGATGGTGGAAATGGCTCAAAAATCACTTTCCGTCTACCATTTTCTCTCAGTTTATCCCTGTAATGAAAATTGTTTCATTACATGAGATATTTTGTAAAGTTTTCTACCTTTGGAAAGCAACTATTCTTTATGAGCTTCCACAAATTAAAGAGAAAAGCCAGGAGCGAATTTCTCACAGGAAAATTCATTAAGAGTATTGTTAGGTCTGGCGCTATCCATGGAAATTCTTGACACAGCAAAGCATTTACACCCCAAGTGAGAGGAATCACCACAGAGAACACTCCCTGCACATTTTGCCCCTGTTAGGCTGACACTACAGCTGTGCAACAGGTGCACAGAATTGTTCTCCTTTTTAAAATAACTGTAAATAGCCTCCCTGCCTTTCCCCACTTAGTGGGTGGTCCTGGGCCTTAAACAAAACAAGGCAGTGAGGAAGTGGTCCTGTCACCAAACTCTGCTCGTCAGAAATGAACAATTTCAAGAACTAATTCAGCAAAAACAATTGCCATTTTCTATCATTGCTGAGTTGAAGCGTGTGAACTACTGCTTGGCAAAAGAAAATCAACAAATGCTCAAAACTTAAAAAGAATTTGCGTGATGTACTATGGAGAGCATTAATCAAGGAAACTTCACAAACTTAGCAGCAATAGAATGAAACATGTTGCTAGCTAAAAATGTTAAATTACATATTAATGTAAAGAGCAAATATAACAATAGTTTCCTCTCTGCTTTTTGTTATGTAAGGAGGAATTTTTAAATCAATTTATAAAACACTAAATAATAAATTATCACAGACAATTTCAAAATTAGCTAATGTATCTAATAATCAGATACCTCCGTTCACATGATCCCTTCCTTGCTTAGTTAACAAAATCTTCGGGGATGACTGCTGTTCACCTGGCTGGGTCCAACCCCTGGGACTGGAAGTGGCTGGTGGTACCATTGGCAGCTCCAGCTCTGAACAGGTAGTCAGGGGGAAAGTTCTGAAACACAAACAAAAAACAAAGAGTATGACACATTTACTACAGGAAGAGAGGTTAGAATGTTGAGTATACAAAACAATTAATATGGTAACAGTTGAGAGTAATATATAATTTAAATCAATTAGTTTCCTTATTAAGAGCAGTCTACATAGAAAATATGATTTGGAAAATGGAGTTTCTGGCTAAAATGTGATTTCTAAAACTTTGTGCCTCTACTACTATGATTAGGCAAAAATTTCCTGTGACCGTAAAATTAAATCTTGTATTACTAGAGGGATTTCATAAGATTAGTAGCATAAATGGAAATTTAAATTCAAAGTCTAAGTTCTGTTGATAGAAAGATGCAAAGTGTGAAAAAGTAAAAAAAAAACAAAAAACCACAGCATATAGAAATAAACACTTTAAATTTATAGGAAAGAGCCAAAATGCTTTATATTTAGGTATCTAGTGAGTCTCACAACCTGGGCTTTAATTCCACTGAAATGTTTGGAAGTCATTCTCACTGAGCTGGCCAATTCCCCATGTAGAGGATGAATAGAACCATCTCAGCTCTAACTGAGCACAAAGATTTCCAAAACAGGAAACAATCTGCCTGGCACATTCTAACACCTGACACAGCAATTTCCTTTTCTGAATGCATGTATTTGTGTTAAACTGGGAAACATTTCTGAACCTGGTTTACTAGCTAGAAAAGCATGCTCTTGGATAATGATTTCACTATTTGCTAGCATTAAATGACAGCAAACATGTGCTAGAAAGAACTCTATTTCAACTTGATTCATTGTTTTTTCACCCTCAACATTTGTGAGTAATCAAGAAAACTGTTTATGGTGCAATCTATCTTGAATTTTATCATAAAGAATAAACAGCCACAGGAATTATGTAGGTTTTTTATTAAATATATACCAATATTATGAACTGAAATTGATTGTATATTAGGATAGATAATTCCAAATGTCCAAATCACCAAGCATGAACTATTATTTTTAGATTAAATTTTTTTATTCCAACACTGAAGATAAGCACAATAGAGTAAGGATTTTGTAAAACAAGTGTGTTCACCAAGGTGAAGATTTAAGGTAATAAATAATGATGGTTAACCAGTACAATCTGTGTTTTATTTTTCTGTTCATCTGCGCTGTTTTTAAAATGTATACCTAACAATCACTGAACTTATGCTGGGAAGAAAACATTTTTAATTATTAAAGAGCCCAAATTCAAAATGCCAAGAAAATGGTATGTAAACCCACATAAATGCAGTATCTTCATAATCAGTCTATATAATAGGGTTAAATTTTGCTTTAGTTCAAAATTTACATCAGAGTATTTTACACACACACACACACACATTAAGTAATAGTTATACATAGGGTCTGTCCAGAAAGTATCCATCCATGTAATATGAAAAATAGAACCATTTATTGAAGATGATACAAGAAACATTGTGCATAGGACAATGAAGCCTCAGTCCCCACAGTTCTCCCAGTCACCATCAGCTGCCCTGTTGTATTTTCCTGAATCTCATCCATGGCCTGAAATGTCTTCTTTTTCAAAGGTGATATTAGTTTGGGGAAAAGCCAGAAGTCACAGGATACCAAATCTGGGCTGTAGCGGAGCTGAGTCACCTGGGTGACTTGATGTTTTGCTAAAAAACTATGCATAAGACATGACACATGAGCAGGCATGTTGTCATGATGAAGCTGCCAATCACCAGTTGCCCATAGCTGCAGCCTTCTGAATCATGTGAATAATTTCCGCAGAGGAATGTTCAAGCTTAATACAAAATTTGATGCAGATTTGTAGCTCTACTCACTCAGTCATTTTGAATGGAATGGCCACATGGTACACATGCTCACTCAGTGAAGCATGTCTACCACCCCCACTGACTAGTACAGTGAAGTCGTCATTGTTCACTCATGCACATTCCAGTCCACTGTCCTTGGCTGCCAGGTTACATCAATGTCCCTCAAACTGTTTTCATTATATTAACAATGGCTGGGCTTTGTCTGGACAGACCTCATATAATATGTTATATATATTACACTTGATAGTTTCGAGAATTTTCCTTTATTTCAATTTCTTCTCACTCTGATAATAAAATTCAACTGTTCTAACATTAAATTCATAATTTCAGCCCTGGCTTGGTGTGTTTCAGTGAACTGAGTGCTGTCCTGCAAAACAAAGGATTGCCGGTTTGATTCCCTGTCAGGGCATGTGACTGGATTATAGGCCAGGTCCCCAAATGGGGGCATGCAAGAAACAACTATGCATTGATGTTTCTCTCCTTCTCTTCCCCTCTCACAAAAAATAAATAAAATCTTTAAAAAAATTATAATTTCAGAGATTGGCTTATAAAGGGTAATTCATTTTGGGTTTTGGCACAAAACTCTTATTAAAGTACAAAAACATTCATCAAAAAAAGGATATATTTTCTCTTCCTTTTAACCTGCCTGTGAAAACAAAGCAATAAATCATTGTGTACTAAATAATGTAGAGACATTTTCATTTATATGCCAAGGAGCAATATATTGAAATTTAAGCCAAATTATGTATAATGGCAATGATCTGGAAAAATAGACAAAATTATCTAATCTGATAAAAGTAAATTAAATTAGATGAAAACTAGCTAGGTTTTTCCAAGCAGGAAACCCACATCATAAATATTCAATGATAAAGCAATATAGACAAAAAGCTATTGCCATAGGAAAGCTAGGAATAAGTGCAACTGTTAATTAGGTTGACTTGCCCTTCTTAAGTTGTGGCCAGTCTTCCCTTTTCTACAGTAAAAGTCAATGGGGAATTGTCCATGAGTGTGTTTGCACTGCGGGAAGGTGCTCCTGTCTCTAGGCAGATTCTCACTATGCTATTGTTGAAGTCCCACAGAAAAGGAAATCAGTCATTCAATGGAAGTGTTCTTTCAGCATCACAAAGAGCTGGTAATCTAGCTTGTTGGCTTCCACATCCTGATTTTCCAGTGGTTTGTTAACCCTCAGTTCAGTAGTCTAAAATAAAGGCAGCTTTACAGCAAGAATAGTGACATGTTTAATTACTCTTCATAAGGATCTCTGAAATCCCTGGCTATGGGGCTCAGGGAAAAGTACATAATTAAGGGGCTGGTCTTCCAGAGGGAAAGCACTAGGCTGGAAAAGTCTTATAATGAACAACTGTGATAACTAAGGGTTTCATTCCTTAGTTAAAAAAGGGAGATAAATTAGCCTAGAAAGTAACACGTAGAAAATATGGCCCTAATAATCAGCATTAGTTTGGGTCAGTGGAAATGTGAGAATCTGTAAGTACCTGAAGACTTGGAAGGCAGGAGGAGTGAGTTGTCCTTTGAAGGGTAATACTATGATTAGTACCATTTATTCAGAACCTACTATGTTTTAGGCTCTGGAGGCAGTTTATCAATATAAATTTATATAATCATTATAATACCCTTGAAAGGTAAGAATTATCTTCTTAATATATGAGCAAACTGTGGCACTGTGAGATACCTTAATTTGTCCAAGGTGACACAGCTAGTAAGTGACAGGGTCAGCATTTAAACCCAAGAGTACTGTGACTCCAAATGGTATAGTTGTCACTCAACTTTGCAGGGGGACAAGGTAGTCTAGGTCTTGATACCATTCCAAGGGGAGGACTTTCTTGATAATGGCTAGATACAAAGAAGACAATTCCCTGAAAACTTCAGCCAATGAGATTTTGTTCCTTGGGTTAAGCTGTCAGATGCTGTTCATAAGTGAAGAGCTCTGGAGTATGCCAAGAGAAACAGAGTCATTTAGGAGGCTGTGCTCCCTAAAGCAGTTAAGGGCATGTGACCTTCACAAATTCAGTGTCCTGGCAATCACATACAAAATGTTGGACTCCACATGAACAATCTTAAGCTATAATATAGTAACTCATTTAATGGTTAAGACTCCACAAACTGTTTAAGAAAAATGAAATTGTAATTTCAAATTATATTTTCATTATCAGTGTAGTTATTGGCAAAGGATAAGTTGGCTAGTTTGCTGTACAATGAAACAGTTTTCCATGATATTTAAAGACATTTGTTAGTGTACACATATAGTTTTTTTTAATGTTTAAAAATTTTTATTTATCTTTTAGAGAGGGGGGAGGGAGAAAGAGAGGGAGAGGAACACTGATGTATGAGAGAAACATAGATTGGTGGAGAAACATAGATTGGTTGCCTCTCGCATACTCCCAACTGGTGACCTGGCCTGAAACCCAGGCATGTGCCCTAGCTGGGAATTGAACTAACAACCTTTCAGTTCTCAGACCAGTGCTCAATTCACTGAGCCACACCAGCCATGGCAGTCAGTGTACATATTTTATACCCAAGTCCTAGCTTTAAAATGGATCTAAAGCTACATTCCTAAAATGAGTAACTGACATTTCATTCAGTGGCACTAACTTCATTTAGTTTTAGTATTTTTAAAAACTTAAATGTAATAAGTCTTACCACATGACAATTTCTTCAAAAGAAATTCTAAATGTTTTATGAACATAGTAAAGAAACTGAATAGGCACTATGATGTCAGAAACATAAACGTAAAATTGAATAGTTTCCTGGTATGAGAAAAGTTGCCTGGAATATACATCCTTAATTATACTACAAAGGGAACAGAAGAGTGTTCTTAAAGAAAATTACTTATTTTTACCTTAAATAATTAGGGATTGGTGTCAGGTAATAAAAAGAATGGGACACCTGGGTTTTAGTTCCAATTGTTCCACCTACTAGATCTTGGATACATTTCAAAACCAAGAAGGTTGGATTTGGTGATCTCAATGTTTTGAGCAGCTCACAGGCTCAGTATGTCTAAGTTTCCTAAGAGCAAGACGAGTAGTTTACAAAGTATTTTCTCAAGCAATGGTAGAATCATCACCATTTGAGTCATTGAAATGTTCACTGGACAAGCTGCTCGTAGAGTTACTATGTGAGATCCCTCCACTGCTCCGTGTGTACAAAATGATGTAATGTTTTCATAAGCCCCACCTTAGTCTGGCAGAATCACTTATCAGTTGAGCTCTGAGCTGACAGCCAAGAGGAGTACTGAAAGTGGACTGTGTATGAAATTCAAAGTCATTTTATTACGCTGCATGAGGAATTTGGAAAAATCAACATTCCAGTGTATTGAGAACGAAAACTATCACTATCTATGCCCACTTATGGCACTTACTATGGCAGGGTCTCTGCTGTGTCAACCACTCCGTTGTGCAGATAAAGTTTACCTAGCAAGGAATTCACAATCAATGAGAGGGACCCTAGTGATCTTATGGTTCTTATCATCACGCCATTTACATAGTGAGTTTCCTACAGGATACCTTCTTGAAACTTCTTTCAAGTAATGTGGAAAGATGGGCCTTTAGCTGTAGCTGAAGAATTACTAAAGTTGTGTATGTGGCGGCGGGCGGGGGGGGGGGGTTGCTTTACTACAAAACCAACTGGAATGGTCTCTTAATATAAAAAATAGGGTGAAATAAAGTAAAGAAAACTTCACGTTTCTCTGGCATTACCCACTCTCTCTTCCTGTGTTGATTTTAAAACCAAGAAAAAATATGCAAGGAAAAACAGATTATACACCTGCAAGTATATCTTGCTTAGCTTTTGCTCTCACTTTTAAATTATAATCCAACTTCTCTCACCTTTAAAGGGTTCGGCATTTAATTTTTAGTTTAGAACTATCGATCAGGCAATCAGCCTTTGTAATTCATAGGCCAAGTATACCATTTCTTCCCTACACACCCCCAAGAAATCAGGAAAAATAAAGAACATTTATCGTGTACACTTCTCTGTGTAGGTGATAAACATAGTTCAGTTCCACAAACATTCACCAAATATTATGATAGGTACTGGAGGTACAAAGCTTAAAATATAATGACTACTGCTCTCATGGAGCTTATAGTTAAGTAGAAATGCAATTATGGTAGTAGGAAAAATGATAATGCGTAGCATTCATCATGTAATTCCTTGGGTGCCAAGCAGCGCTAAATGTTTTAGGTGAATTATCTCATTTAATCAACCCTATAAGCTTCTGGACTAGGGATCATTATTATCCCCATTTTACAGCTGAGGAAATTGAACTTTGGGAGAGGTTCATTACAAGGTCACACTTGTAATGAATGACAGAGCTGGGTTCAAACTCTGGTTTATCAACTCTAGAACCCCATCCTTTTAATCAGTACCCTGAAGTCCTCTAGGAGCACATTTATCAAGGAAAGAGAAGGACCCTGCAGTAATCTATGGCTCTAGAGATGTCCTTTTAATTATGCAGAAGAGGCAGTGAAAGAAGGTTGGTGTGGTTTATGAATTCTAGGCCTTTAGAACCTTCTAGGCCTTCTAGAATCAGAACAAACTTTGATCAAAAAGTAATATATTCTTTCTCTTCACTTCATTCTCTCATTCAGGTATTTACAAAGCTCTGGTTGGGGATGCTGGGAATTCATGGGATGCAAGGAAGAACATGCCTCTGTCCTCATAGAGCTCAAATCTAACAATTCATACATAATCCAGAAACTTCAGATTTTAAGCAAGGGGTAAAAGCAAAATAAAACAAAGACAAACCAACAAAATCCTGCAATATCTAGGTGAAATTATCCAGGCATCCCAATTCTTGTTGCTATCTTTATATTTTTAATAGGAGTCTTTAAGGTATTTGGAGAAAAGATACAGAAAGTATGATTGCATAACAAAATAAAAAGGTGGATTTAAAGTAAAAAAAAAAACAAAGAAATCCTACTTTAAAAAAAGAGGTGGATTGAGGTACATATGAATACATTTTATTAGTTTTTACAGCTGATACATAATTAAAATACATAATTAAGAGATAAAAATGCATAATTAAGAAAGATTAGAATTTAGCCAAAGGGTATTTTAAAAAATTTCTAGAGATTAAAGTAAGAAAATATTCCTATTTGCCATAAGATTTTCAAGGCATATCAAGACTACTTAAAAGAATCTATTGTATGAAAAATCATGACAATGAAAATTTTTATTTTTTTTGAGATGACAACCAACAGACTTGATAATTTATAGAAGAATATTGAAAATCAAGGACCAAACTCAAAGATAGAAAGGAAGAATTGTGGAACCAATTATTTGTGTTATTGCTGCCAGCAAAGTAGATATTGCTTTTATTTTTTTGATAACTCCAAGTTAATGACTGTTTGTAAAGGCTAGAGAAGAAAATTCAACTTTAAATATAGCTGTGCCAGTTCATTCAGGCAGTATTTAATATTTGGTCTGAACATGATTTGCTTTTGATTATTTCCTATTACATTCATAAGCAAGCCTAACAGATGAACTGTTGTTTATTATGTACAGACAACCTCTGGGATATATAAAAAGAATCTGTATTCTTTTTAAAACAGTGAGTAATGAGGTATGGTTTATAAGGCTGATTTTTCTTAAACAACCCTATCAGAATATAAACATTCTAATACACATTTTTCTTTTTTACACAATCACTGATATCATCAAGTTCAATTACTTGATCTATTGAGACTACTGCTACAAATAATTTTAGAAACACTTATTTGAGAACAGTCTTCCAATTATAAATTGCATTTTAAGGAACATGTATAAAGGAGTCATGGACATGAACAACAGCGTGGGGATTAACTACGGAAGTGGGGGGCATGGGGCAGAGGACAGCAATGGGGGGAAACTGGGACAACTGTAATTAAACAACAATAAAATTAAAAACTGAAATAAAATAAAAGTTTACTGTTTGTCAAACTTTACCTATTTAAGGTAGGTTTAATTTTTAGAGTAAAACAAACATTTGAACCAACTCTTATAAACAAGGGTTGTTTGTAATCCAAAATGAGCTATATCTCTCGAGTAATAAGATTAATTCTGATATGTGGCTTATGGAAAGTGGAGAAGGGATGATGGGAGACACAGGTTGCAAAGATGATTTGCTTGGTTAACAATGGTAAATGGTTGATCAGTCAGATTACCAACGAAGAGAAGAAGAGATCTGAGTAACTTGTTCATGGTAAACTTAGCGGAATGAAGAGTAGAACCCACAGCTGAGCTTTTATTTGAAGACATACTCACCTAGGTGAAGCACTCACTGCTTGTCTAGTCTGGACTCAACAAAATGACAAATTTTATAGGAAGACAAAAAGTAAAGAAAAGAATGGGGCATTTGGTGGTTAGAGGGAAGGTTCTGTGTATTTTTAGATTAAACAAGTAATGTGAGTAAAGCTTTCTGTCAAAAATCAAAATAGACAGTTTACCCAATTATATTGAACGGTGAAGCGAAATAAAGAATGGCACTGTTTTTCCTCTGATTCACATCTTTGTTATTAAATTAATATTCACAGGGTAAATAATTAAAAGAATTGTTTATAAGCATCATTCAATCTTCTCCACAGTTCCCTTTTGCAAACTGGCATTTCTGTTCAAACTATTATTTACAATGTCCTTTGACAAGAAGGATTTTACAGAAATATAATACATTTATTATTCATCAATTTGAGATACATTAGGGATGATAGATAATACCTTAAATTGGTATAGCACTTTGAAGTTTTCAAAATACTTTCCTATTTCTGTGGCATAGAAACCAGGACAGGTGTATCAGTTAGGATTCTCCAGAGAATCAGATTAATAGGAGATAGAAGATTAGATAGATAGATAGATAGATAGATAGATAGATAGATAGATAGATAGATTTTAAGAAATTGGCTTACACAATTAAGGGGATTGGCAAATCTGAAACTTGTAGAGCAGGCCAGAAGAAGAAAGCTGGACACTTAGGCAGGATTTTTGTCTTCAGGTAGAATTCTTTCTTTTCAGGGAAATCTTGGTTTTCAATATCAAGGCCCTCAACTACTTGGGTGAGACCTACACACATAATCAAGGCTAATATTCTTAAAGTCAAGTGATTGTAAATGTTAATTACATCTACAAAATACCTGTGGGTTTTTTTTCTCACTTGTGAGAAAACCAAGGCTCAGAAAAGTAAATCATCTGGGATTGACAGAGGCCAGATTACAGTTCCGGTTCTGACTCCCAGGTTAGGTCTTCACCAACTCCACTCTAACACCTCTCTCTTGAATATTTTCAGCAGGGCTCATAGCTCTTAGTATTTAACAGGAAGATTATTTCCTCAATCATGACTTTTATTTTAAATGTTTTATGATTATTTAACTAGCATATATGCTTTGTTCTTGATTGAAAAAAATCATCTTCTTAGCTTATGTCGTTTAATCATCCATTTATTCACTTTTTCTGAGGCATGTAATTTCAAAGATGCCTATAGAGCCCAGTAATATTTGTTGCATGGGGAAGTACTTTGATGCAATGATAGCCTTCAAGTATATTACGAGGGTGGCTCTCTCAGGGGTCTGAAAAGACCCCTGTTTCTCATGGAACAGAAAGACTCATAGACAAAACTAAGATATTCAAGTTAAAGTTAACTAAATCATTTTAAAACCTTGTGAAACCAGAGAAAAGAGATGGATTAAGTTAACACACTTAGAAAAGGCTACAAGTAAGAATACTATACTACCATATTCTCTATTAATTCCTTCTGTTTTTGAAATGTCTTAAAGATTATTTATTTGAAGTTACATATATATTATGAGTTTATTGATGTTTTACATGCTACTTGTGTACTCATTATCTATTCTTAGCACATCCTAGCTATTCTTAGCAATTTCTCGTGCAGCCCCTTAAGCTCCTATCCTGTGAGCTTCTTCAACTACGTATTTTAAAATAATAGTTTACTTTCTGTCTGTGATTTAAACCTTTAATAAGTTTCACTATTTTCTTGCATTTTATAGCATAATTCAATATTCTTAAACAATTTTCACATTACAATATTAGAATAAATAACCACAGCTTTCACATACCTTTCAAAGATCAATCTTTATAAAAGTCACTCTAAGAGTAGAGCTTTAATGTTCTCACCACAACCACACTATCAAAATGGTAATTATGTGAGGTGAAGGCTGTGTAACCAATCTTGTGAATATGATGACATGGTCTCTGAGTTTGAGTAGCTCAAGCAAAGAGAAAGGAAGAATTATAATAAGTAATTATTGCCAGAATAAAAACATCACAAAATAATAGAAGAAGAAACGTTCTCTAGGAGAATAGCAAAAACCTTGTAAGAGGAGCCGTTAAGGTTTGATTTGATGAACACAAGTTTGCAAGATGGTTAGTTGAGAAGAAACACAAACAAAACTACGCATTTAAGATATGGAGAAATAAAAGAACATAGCATGCATGGAAGGAATTTGGAATGGCTGGGGTGCAGACTTTCACTGGATGGGAATATAAATAGAATCATAAGGTAACTTGTGTCCATAATATAAAAAGCCTCATTGGACTTTTGTTATGAGTTTTGGACTTTATTTTTAGACAGTGAGGAATTATAAAAGAAGTTCAAACATGAGTGTGACATAATCAGATTTGTCCTCCCAGATATCATCCAACATGGGTCAGACAGGTCAGGTTCTGATCTTGTCTTGTGCCATGAGTAACCATTGTTTCCTGCCAGCCTTGACAGCTCCATCCAACAAGCATCCTTGACGTACTGATATCTTGTTATAATGCCCAGTCAACCTCCTCTCTTGCAAACACACACAGAAAAGAGCACTTTGTATTTTTTATTATGTTATGGGCTAAAGTTTTCTCTTGTATTTTTCTGTATGTGCATATCTCAAGTATCCTTTTACATACCCTGCATTCTATTCTTTCCATAAAGTCCTCTTGAATTAAAAAAAAAATTGTAAAGCATCAGCTTAGATCCAGTTCAAATTCCTCATTCTATTCTATACTGATTTTCATAATAATTTTGAAATTTTTAATGTCATTTAGCTTTTAATTATATATTCTTATGCACAGTGCCATTATAGCTCCATTTATGTCCTATTACCATTAATTTTTTATAACTATATGCCTTTAGTATATTTATTTACTTTTACATGCAGAACTCTGAGAAGTAATCGCTAACTTTCTAGGCAGCTCAAAATGTCATTATTAATCATCAAAATTCAAACTATGTATATTTGTAAGTCATTCTAGGAGTTTAGATATATGATTAAGAATATAGAACAATGGTTGACTTTAATTATTCTTGCCACAGTTGTTGCAGATATGGCTTGGAACAGAGAACAAGACAAAGTTTTAGAGTTCTGAAACACCAATCCAAAAGAACCTATGCACCCCTATGTTCATAGCAGCACAATTTACAATAGCCAAGTGTTGGAAGCAACCCAGGTGCCCATCAGTAAATGAATGGATCAAAAAACTATGGTACATTTACACAATGGAATTCTATGCAGCAGAAAGAAAGAAGGAGCTCCTACCCTTTGCAACAGCATGGATGGAACTGGAGAGCATCATACTAAGCGAAATAAGCTAAGCGGTGAAAGACAAATACCATATGATCTCACCTTTAACAGGAACCTAATCAACAAAACAAACAAACAAGCAAAATATAACCAAAGACACTGAAATTGAGAACAGACTGACAGTCATCAGAGGGGAGAAGGGAGGGAATTTCAGGGAAAAGAGGAAGGGTTTAGAGCAACAAGTATGAAAGACACATGGACAAAAACTAGGGGGGTGGAAATGGGAGGGAGTTGGGGAGGGCTGGGGCTGTGGGCTGGGATGGGAGTAAAAGACAGAAAACTGTACAAGAACAACAATTAAAATAAAATTTTTAAAAAGGTTTAGAGTTCTGGTAACAGGTGAAATTGATTGAACTCCAAATTGAAGGTGTGGCTGTTCATTTCTGAAAAGGCTCTCTATTTAACCTCCTGCCTGAACACATTAAAAGTCTTATTATGCTGTGAATGACATGCATTCAGGTGTCACTCAGAGTTGGGAAACACCCCTTTTAACTGGTGCCTGGGAACCTTCAGGGCTTCTGGACTGAACAAAAGAGTTCTCTCCAAACACAAAGGCTCAAATGTCTGTTGTTACTTCTGGGCCCCTCAAGAAACAACTACTATCCTCCCAATAATTTTTTTTTAAACAAAAACCTTTCAACCTTGTTAGTAAAATGGCAAGAGTTATATAGACTTTGTTATACTTAAAACTTCATTTTGAAATGACTATATTTACTACCGGGATGTGCCAAATCAATTTTGATTTTAAACTTTGACTGAAGAAAAGAGTTATTTAGACATGTAAAATTCAAATATAAATTTATTCAATATTTATTCAATAGGTTTAAGGACATGACACAATTCTAGGAAATATATATAAATAAATTTTTAAAGAATTGTGTGCAGCAGTTTTTTATAATTAAATCAAGAAAAAGAACAGCCAATAATGTTAGACTTTTCAAAATTTGAAGTGTAGAAAAAACCACTTAGAGAAAAATTTATAAAAGGACTTATCAAACTTCATAGGAAAAAAGATTGATAAATTCAGCTACAAAATCATCTTAAACTTCTGTACAACAAAAAAGTCATAAGGAAATTAATAAGAAAATAAAAAATATATTTACAACATAAGTAGCTTAGAAAAAATAGTTTTTAACATACAAAGGAGACTTAAAATTCAATAGAAGGACAAATAATCCACTAAAAATGGACAAAGTTTATGAAGAAATACTATACAGAAAGAGTGGTGTCAAATAGTATACAATGCTTCCTTTGCATCTTATTGTAATAATAGCTGTGGGACCTTGGTATAAAGATAAGTCACTAAATCACAACCTTTAGTTTAACTGGAAAATTCAGCTGACAATATAGCACCTACCCACAGGGCAGTTGTGAGGATTAAATGATTTAATACATGTAAAGCACTGAGAAGAATTCTTGGCACATGACAAGAAGTATACAAGAGCACCAACTGGCACTGAGATTCTATCAGAATGCTGTCATTACTATTAACGACCTGAGGGATAAACAATGCTATTGATTTGCTTTAGTTTGTATTTTCCTAATTAGTAAAATGTAAAATTGAGCATTTTCCTCTTTGTTTTATTTTTTCTTTATTTTATTTTTTGGTATTTTCTCTTCTCAATGATCAGTTTAAATCCTTTGCTCATTTTGTAAAATTTGTTTAGTGTTTTCATACTGAATGTCAGGAGCTTCATGTATATGTTCTGACTAATAATTCTTTTTAGTAAATATAGAAGGATTTTTCTTTAATTGTTACTTATCTTTTTATGCTCAATCTTTCTTTTTTGTTGCAGTTTTAAATTTTTATGTATTTAAGTCTATCAATCTTTTCCTTCATAGTTTTTGATTAATGTAATATATTTTACATTTTCTTCTAATACTTACATAGTTTTTGTTCTTATATGTAGGTATTTAACACCCAAGAAATTTTTTGGTGTGTATGAAGTAATGGAAGATTTTCCTGTTTGTTTGTTTGTTTCCCCAAATGGGTGGGCATCTCCACATGAATAGTTTGGAATTTGATTATTGTCCAGTATTGTACACTTGTACTCTCATCGCCCCAAATCTACCCTCTTACCAGATAATGTCTTTTTTTTAAGGGGGAGTTGGGGAACAGAATAGATAATCTGATCAACTCTTTCTGGGCCTTAGATTTTGGCCTGCATATGGAACTTGACCATGAGGAGTGATGGGGAAAGACATGTGCATTGTGCTGAGGACCATTGAAAAGCAGCTTGAGATGGGAGGGTCGCAGTTCAGCTGCTAAGCATGTTGTGAAGGTCACTCTCTTAGCATGGCTGCCAAAACAAAATACCATAGACTAGGAGGCTTAAACAACAGAAATTCATTTCTCATAGTTTTGGCAGTTAGTTAAGTCCAAGACCAAGGTGCCAGCCAATTTGGGCGCCTGGTGAGAACTCTCTTCCTTGCTTGCAGAGGGCTACCTTCTTGCTGTGTGTGCTCACCTGACCTCTTCCTTGCGCACACTGGGAGAAAGAGAAGCTTTCTGGTGTCTCTCCTATAAGAGCATTAATCCCATCACGCAGGGCTCACCACCATGACCTCACCCAATTATCTTCCAAAGGCCCCATCTCTGTATATTACCACATTGGGTGCTAGGGCTTCAACATATGAATTTTGGGGAGACACAAACATTTGGTCTATAACAGACACTATTACAGGGTAGTAGGTCACCTGTTGGTCATGATTTCCATCCCAGACAATCTTTAGGGCTGAGTTTCAGAGGCAACAGGTGAAAGTCCTCTTGACACTTGGGCAGACTGTAGATGCTGTCATCATCTGCTACTCTGAGATTAGCCCATAAGAAAGCAGAAGTTGTGACACTTCAGTGTGCTCACAGCAGTTGGTGCACTGTAGGCAGTACCATCCCACTGGGTTTGGCCATACCACCTGGCACCACTTTCCAGAAGAAATGGAACGCAGTGCCCATTATGGCTGGGATAGAAAGGAACATTGTAGCCACTGTCATTCAGTTACCAACTGGATTCCCCGCTCAAAGTCTATTCTTCCAGCATGTGCCACATATACCACACTCTGGGGACAGCAATAGGGCCCTCATACATCTGGTCTGGGCACTGGCACCCTGGCCTTGGCCTTCACCTTGGGCTTGGAGTCCCACATGGGAGGTGGGAGGTGGGCAACCTATAAAGACATGGCATTTTTAAAGCACTTCACCCATCAGTAAAAACAAAACAAAACAAAATAATTTAGTACTTAGATTAATTAAGAAATTAAAATAATTAGAAAATGTTATTATTAGTGTATGATGTTGCCAAAGAAAAGCATCAGATATGCATTAATGAAGGGCATAAAAAGGTGTGAGAGGCAACAAAAAATAATAATGCATTATAGTTCATGTTAGTACTCTTTTCTGTGCAAATGAATAAAATTTTAGTTATATTTAGCATTTGCTTCTAAGTCTAAACTCTTAGTCTAGAATATGATAGATATTTGGTGTAATGAAATACCCCATCTCCCCTTTGCATTTTATCCTGAACTCTTCTTCCCCCAATTTAAAAACAGCAGTAGCACAATAAACCCCACAGGCCCAGTGTATGTCCTGCATGGGCAGTGAAAGGTGCTGCAACTCAAATGATTAAGCTTTATTCCATAAAGAGCAGCTAGTGTTTCTTTAACTAAAGTTCAGGTTAGTTAACATTTGGACTTGAAGACATTACTATTCATTCATCTTTTAGTCAATCAATATTTATTGAGCATCTACTTTGTGCCATTGCACCATGGTAGACCCTGAGCACAAAGCAGTGAACAAGAAAAACGATTCATGCCTTGTTGAAGGTTACAATCAGGTGAGTGAAGTTTTCAGCTAAATAG
Source organism: Anoura caudifer (assembly GCA_004027475.1). Classification (NCBI taxonomy): domain Eukaryota; kingdom Metazoa; phylum Chordata; class Mammalia; order Chiroptera; family Phyllostomidae; genus Anoura; species Anoura caudifer. The sequence goes on from PVKU01002084.1 coordinate 226,722, forward strand.
GAAAGAAAAAACAGAATATGTTAAGACATGGATTTGATGAAGAACAAGGATTATGCATGTGATCTAATTTGAAATAAGTTTGAACAGGAGGCTTAAACTGTTAGGAGGTTAGAGGAATTCTGAAAAGGACATAGAAATTTTCAGATATGGAGATGGCAAATAGAATATCTCAGAAACATAGATATCAAACTATTATTTGATTTTAATTTGGAAGTGAAACTATTCTGTGGAATCCTTAACAGGTTAAAAGAAGTATAGAAAACATCGTCTTTGAAAGTTTTTTTCTTAGGAAATGCACATGATGCTATTAATATTTTAATTTCATACATTCAATAGCTACTTAAACAAATCTCAGATAAATGTTTCCAAAATATTTTTTAATTGTATTTTTCCATTACCAATTAGTCCCCTTATATCCCACCCACCCCCACAATCACACACTGATGTCTATGAGTCCTCTTTCCTTTTCCACCCACCCACTCCCTTAGCTGTCAGCCTGCTCTCTATGAGTCTGACTCTATTTTGCTTGTTAGTTCAGTTTGTTTATTAGATTCCACATATAAGTGAAATCATATGGTATTTGTCTTTCTCTGACTGGCTTATTTCACTTAGCATAATGTTCTCCAGGTCCATCAATACTCTCGCAAACAGTAAAACTTTCTTCTATTTTTATAGCCAAGTAATATTACATTGAGTAAATGTCACATAGCTGTTTTATTCATTCATGTACTGATGGACATGTGGACTGCTTCCATATCTTGACAATTGTAAATAATGCTGCAATGAATATAGGGTGCTTATGTTCTTTTGAATTAGTGTTTTGGGTTCATTCGGATATGTTCCCAGAAGTAAGACCCCTGAGTCAAAATGCAGAAATCTTAATTATCTAAAAAGACCTTGCAGATAATTTGACAGCTTGTTCTGGTGCTCAGACACTGATGTGTGAGATGAATTGAAGAGAGGATAGACTGGAGTCAGAGGTACTATTTGGGTAGAAAATGTAATAGTTTTGGCAATTTCTTCTTTTAAAAATTTATTTGTTTATTTTGAGAAAGGGAAGGGAGGGAGAAAGAGACAAAGAAAAACAATGTGTGATTGCCTCTCGTGTGCCCCCCTACTTGGGACCTAGACTGGGAATCGAACCAGCAACACTTTGTTTGGTTCACAAGCCAGCACTCAGTCCACTGAGCCACACCAGCCAGCCAGGGCAGTTTTGACAATTTCTTGAAGTTTGAGTTAATAGTTTTTATTTATGTTTTACAAATATGTAATTTCTATCTTTATATTTTAATATTAAATAATCAAAATATGTAGATACTTTAAAACTTTTGAGTTTTATGTACTTTTGTTATTTCCAACTAATTTTTAATAGACTGCTTCTAATAGGTAAAACCTATAGGTTTATAATGTATAAGATATTAGTAACAGTGACTTTTGGTGCCAGTCAGTAAAAAGTCACTGAGGAAAAACCAGCATTGCCCTTCTTCCTTTCTTCCCTCCCTCCCTCCTTCTTTTAAATCCTTTTCCTAATGACATACAACCCACAGAATAAAATAAATATCCATGAACCCATTCCGATGTAAATAAATAATGGAAGAAATAAGTAAATTGGGGAGAAAGGACAGCTATTGCTTAAGTAGAATTCCAGTAAATAAATGTAGAAGAAACAATGGAAATAGAAAATCAATATGGGGCAACAATCCCAGTAATAATTATTGTAGGCAAAACAACACTGACAGATGCTAAAATTAGTGGATAAAAGTATAAGAAAGAAGATGATCATACTGTCAATGCATCTTCCCATAAGATATTTATTCATTACAAAGACAAAATAATTTTGGAGAACCCTAGCAGACACCACCTCAATCACATGCCATCAGAGTTAACATCACTGGTACTTGAACTGAATTTTGTCCCACCTAAATTCATATGTTGACCCCTAACCCCAAAGTGACTGTATTTGGAGATAGAGTCCTTACTAAAGTAAATAAGATTGAATGAGGTTATAAGGGCCTTGATCTGATAGAATTAGTGCTCTTATAAGAAGAGACAACAGAGTTTACTGTCTACCATGTGAGGACACAGAAGGTAGGCAGTCATCTTGAAGCTAAAGCTGAAGAGAGCGTGCACCAGAAACCAACCCTGCCAGACTGCTATCTGGGACTTTTAACCTCCAGACTTATAAAAACATAAACTTTTGCTGTTTAAGATAGCTAGTCTATGGCATTTGTTCGGGTAGCCTGATCTGGCTAATAGATCTGGTAATAAGAGAAACTGGCATCGTGTACCTCCTGACATCATGCACTGAGACAGGCACATCACTTCGCTGGGATTCTTGCCAGAAACGCATAAGCTCAGTCAAATCTTGAGAAAACGTCAGACATACTTAACTGAGGAACATTCTCTAAAATAAATGGCCAATAAACTTCAAAAGTGTCAAGGTCTTGAAAGACAAAGGTGTCCTTCATCTAATGTAAGTGTGAGAGCACAAAGAAAAGAGTCTAAGAACATTTTCAAGGTTGGGTAGAGTTAGGCCAGAGAAACAGGATGTAGCATGGAGATAAGCTGATGAAAGTACCTTTGAATAAGGTGTTGTTAAGGCACTAAAACACTTGTTGAATTGATCTAATGACCCTTTTTGACCTTTCATTAAGAACTCATTTATATTAGTTCCTGGAAATGCAGACAACTGTAATCAAACATCAATAAAATAATAATAATTTTTAAAAAAAGAACTTAAGGAGTAAATGGTCCCCTTGCCTTCCTACCACCAATTGTTAGTTCCCTGGACACCTAGCTTTCCCCCAACTCCGTCCTATTAAAACTATTCTCTATGGTTACAATTAGCTATGTCGATCTGAGAGCTCCATTGATTATTCATCTGTTTTCACCCCTTTGGTTCTTCCAGTGCCTTGATGGTCATGATCTAACCACCCCTGACAGTCTCTAACTATATTTTTTCACATTGTTGCAACTTGAGTTCCCCTTCTGCTGTTCAATTTTTCTTCTACAAAATGAGCTTTCCCTTCCTTTCACCCAGCTTGCCTATTTCAACTAGTAACATTCTCTCTCAGTTACTTGGATTTAGGAGTATTTTTAAAAAACCCTTTGTAAATTTATAATCCCTTATAGGAAAAACCCTCTGCAACCCTTTAGTTCACCTCTCCTTCTGGTTCTCCCCAGGTATTGCTTGAATCTTTTTGATGGTGTCTTCATCCAGTGGGTTTCTAGCCTCTGCTTGAACATCTTCAATGACAGGAATATTAATGCCTTCATGACCTATTATTCTCCTGTATTGCCACATCCTGTTAATTCTTTCTTAAAATTGTCTTTCATTTATAAGACCTACTTCTCCGTTTTCACCATAGCCTATTGAGATGCCTGCTCTAGGCCCTTACCATGTGATAACTAAATTAGTATGATCTGGCTGGCTGTCTGACTGAGTCTCCCCAATTTATCTCACAGGCTTGATTGTATCAGACTTATAATCCTTAAAAAACTTATTTTATTTTACATATTTTAAAATACTGCCATTGGCTTATTACTCTTATTCACAAAGTTAAATGGTTTCCTATATTCTACTTGATCAGTCTAAACTCTCCTGCTTTCAAGACGCTATGGACGGCCCTGGCTAGTGTAGCTCACTGGTTTGGGCATCTTCCCCACAGACTGAAAGGTCACAGGTTAGATTCCTGGACAGGGCACATGCCTGGGTTGTAGGCCAGACCCCTGCTTGGGGCATGCAAGAGGCAACTGGTCAATATTTCTCTCTCTCTCTCCCCTTCTCTTTCCCTTCCTTTCTCTCTAAAAAATAAATAAATAAAAATTAAAAAAAAATTTTAAAAGGACCCGTTGGACCGTATTTCTCATTAGTATCAGAACACACCTTCTCCTCTATGGTGTTGTATAAGAAAGGTGTGTTAAGGTGTTGCTATTATTGTCTCATTGGCAATTCACTACACATGGACATCTTATTGTGCCCATATCTCTGTTTTTACCTTTGTTGTCAGAGTCATAATAGAGAGAAGTCATTTAAATAGTCATTCTGAAGCCTGGCTGGTGTGGCTAAGTAGATTGATTGCTGGCCTGTGAACTAAAAAGTTGCTGGTTTGATTCCCCATGCCTGGATTGTAGGCTAAGAGGCAAGAGACAATAGGCAACTGGTCAATGTTTCTCTCACAAATCCATGTTTCTCTCCCTCTTTCTTCCTCCTTTCCTCTCTCTCTGAAAATAAAGAAATAAAATATTTTTTCAAAGTAGTCATTATGAGAGACATGTGTACTAAAAAAGGAGTGTAACAATAATTTTTCTATCAGAAATGGTTTTTCCCTTTGCACTTCTGCAAAAATTGGAGGCATGACTTGGGATCATAAAATTAATACAACTGTCACCAGTTTCTCTTGTTCAGGAAACTTTTCTTGATGGAATTTACTGTCAAATAAGTGTTCTCAGATGAGAGCATATAAATGAGAGATAAATTATATACTTATTTAGGTAAACTGTCATAGAAACATAAGCTGTGTGTTTTTGCTTAAAAAGCACTGATTTCACCACATAGGTATTTTCTAATAAGGAAAATTAGGGATCTAGATGTCAAGGCTTTGTGTCCTCTCATTTACTGTAGCTTTTGTGGTGGGGGAGGTAAATCTAAGCATATGTACATTGCAGAAGTTGGTGAAATATTTATCATTTATTATAAATTATGGTTAACTTCATATTTTTCCTTTTTATTGAATTTATTGGGGTGACACTGTTTAACAAAATTAACTTCATATTTTTAATTGCTATAGGTTTTTGGAATAAAAATTAAAAATCCAGAGCTTCGTTAATTTTTTGGTTTCAGGGTATCAAGAACCATCATAATTTAACAAATAAGCATATGGAGGAGCAAGGAAAAAAAAGATTAGAAACTGAAAACAAAGGCAAAATTTCAATCAATAGGTATGATAAAAGAATGGTGGTATGGATAAATGATAAATAAAAGAGGAGGGGATAGCAAATGGTGAGTTATTCTCAATTAAAATAACTAATAAAATAATTTTTGGCAATTCAATTGTATAACATTCCCCCCTCAAAAACAAACAAAAAGAACCACACACACACAGAAAGAATGAGGTTCTAATGAATGACTCTCCAAAACTGCTTATCAAGTTCAGTCCTGTACAGTTAGGAAAAAAACACCCCTCTTACAAACTTGGCTCTAGTCTTTGGCTCAAGACTGGCATGACTTAATAGCTGTAATTTGCATTTGAATGCAATTAACTGGGCCAGTACTTGGGGTAATAAAGCTGTGAGCAATACACATATGCTACAAACTCAACGGGAGAGAAGGTCTTTATTCTTGGAATTTCTCTTAGGTTTGGAACTCAGATCTGAGACCTTATGTGCAATTTTTTATTTCGTACTCTCATTTTAAGTATGAACAATGAAATTTAACTTTTATTTAATTGTCTATTCTTAAAAAAGAGGGAATATAGCTTCTTGCCATTTTTCCCTTAGAATAATTTCATTGTTTCTGTAAAAGCAATTTGTATTATTTTAAAATTTTCAAGCAATATAAAGAGTTACAAAGAAAGAAAAATTAAAATTTCTCAAGCCCTAAATTTCCACCCAGAAATAACTCTCACCTATGTTCAAAATAATCATGAATGAGAGTATGTGAAGAAAATGTGTATACAGTTAAAAAGGTTTTTTTCTAGCAATGTTCTCCGTCATTAAAAAATCTACAAGAGTTAACAAACTGCTTTTATCATAAGGTAAACTACTACTATAAGTATTTAAGCTTGCTTGCCTTCTGTTATTTTTCAGTAATATTCTTCGTACACAAACACTTGCAATGTAGGCTAAGATTTTCTAAAAACCAAAATGTTTTGTGAAATTAACAGTGAGGACAGAGAGTCCAGAACAGGAAGTCAGGACACATAGATTTCAATTTAGCTGTGCCACTGACTGTGGGTGTAAATACGTGTGTGTGCATGTGTACACTGAGGGGATAGCTGGTGGTGGGGGTGGGTTCTCCTCTCAGGAACTCTGTTCCCTTATCTGTAACTTGACAAGGATGGACTAGAATTATAAAACACCTCCCATCTCCAGAATTTTAGAGGCCTTGCTTACATTTGCTGGTTTACAGAATCTCAGGTGCTCTGGTTTCCTTCCTGCTAGGCTACCTTTCACAGACACTTTGGTCTAGAAACAGTCTCTCTGAGAGCTATCACCAGTGGGCAGCAGATCATCTACAATGAAAATGTGCTTTGTGTTGAACTCTAAGCATAGCAGGCCCTTCTGGGAAATCACTGATTTTTGTCAACAAATAAGTATTGACTGCACTCCTGTGTTTTCCACAAGTTCCGCTTTTTAGGAATTTATAATCTAGTTGAGGAGTTAAAAAGTGATAATTACAACAATAACAAAGACATAAATGAAATGCAACAGAGATTTGGCTAAAGAAAAGAATGACACATTGAAATCAGGAAAAGTTTCAAGAAAGGTAATTTTTGAGTTGGGCATAAAATAGAGAAATGATTTTCTCTAGAGAAAATAGAGAAAACAGAGATTGTTGGAAAGGCTTCTGTTTCTTCATATGTAAAAGGGATAAGAGTAATTGTGTCCACTTCTAGAGTCACTGAGAGAACGAATGAATTGAAATAATGCATGTTAATTAGCATATTGCACTGGCATGGTGGAAGAACCCTAAACATACTTCCCATTGTTATTAATGAGGGAAATGTATAAAACAAAAAAAAAATCACTGAAGGAAAATGGATATTTCTGATGGAGGTATTAAAGGTTAGTTTACTAATGATTTTTCTTCAAAAGGATTTCTGAGATGTTTGTCTAGGCATGCTCTTCCAGAGCTGCTTGTTTGCATATGGAGTTATAATCAGAGCTTTTTCTTTTAATCTTCCTGCTAGCAGTAAAAAGGAAGAGTTAAATAACTTTTAATGACTGATTAGAATGTGGAGAGCAGAAAAACACAGGCTAGATGGCCTAGAGGGAAAAACTGGTGAAGTAGCTTCTTTTTTGGCTGCCCGGTTAGGGTGTGCTTGAATGTGTCTTTTTTTTCAAATGTACCTTAGACAGGTGCAGCTATGGCATGAGTAACTGGGGTTTTTTTTTTTTTTTAAACACTTTGTATTTACAAAGATGTTTATTATAACATCAGCTCATTTCATCATGCACTTATTGTGAGTTAGTGCTGTGATTAACATTTGATAAGCAAAGTTCTTTCAATCTCAAAACAACTGTATAAGGTAGAAAATACTTTGCTTACATATAAGAACTGAGATTTAGTACCCATAGCTTGCCAAAAATCACATAGTCATTCAGCTAATATTTAATGATGCATACTATGTGTCAGATACTGTTGTGGAATCTACAGATACGTTAGTGAAAAAAAAAAAAAACAAAAAAGATCCCTGCAATCTTGGAACTCACATTCAAGTGAAGGAAGGCAAACAATAAACAAAAATACAAGAGAATATCACCTAGTGATAGGGCTATAAAGAATTAAAATAATGACGGAATAGCAAGTAACTGGGACTGTAGTAGGTGTGTTTTCAGTAGTTACCCAATGCTCTGTGCTTAGAGGGCCTTACTCTTGGTTTAATACTCTGCTATCATTGTCTTGAAATTCTCAACATTTTTATCTCTAGCTTTGTGTTTTGTAAGGCAGGTCTGATAAAACACTGGAGCCTGTGGGTAAGCAGAGGACACATTTGCGATATGCACATCCTCTGTTCTTGGTCACACTATTATTGTCATAGAGCTTTCTCGATGTCCTCTGAGAGTAGAATTCAAGGTTGACCCACAAAGTGTAAGAGTTAAGTGAGATTCAAAAACAGTACAGGTCCCAGGTAAATGTGTCATGTCTAGAACTGACCAAGCAGGGGTGTGGACAGCTTGAGAAGCCGTGTTTCCCTCAAACCAGGCGTTTTAAGAAACACAGTGACCAAAGCAGTCTATCTTATTCTTTCTTACTCATTAATTACTTCTCTATAGCTGCCAACTACTGACTCTGAAAACGATGACGCAAAAAGAAAAACAAAGACAGGGAAAGGTAGTTTCTCTTCCTTTCAGCTCTTCCTGATGCATCGGTGAGCCAAAGGTAGAAAGTGTTAGTAGAATGCAGGTGTATCAACAAGTGAAATAAAAACAATTCAGTTAGTTTTGTACAGTGTTTCTACGGTTCAGTTAAAAATGAAATTCCCATGTGTTTATGAACTACGTAATAGGAATTATATAATTTTGATAATTGCACATATGAATTAAATACTCTTCTATATATCTTAAAACTGATATTGCACAATATAAAGATGAATGGTAAAATCATGCTAATAATTAACATTTTAATTTTTCTTTATGGGAAATGACATTAAATAGTAAATTAAGAAAACACTGGGACAAGTTGACCAAGAGAGCTCAGAAAAAAAAAATAAAAGCTTTATAGATCAGTATCTTTAACAGCATTTAAATACTGCTTTTCTAACAAGACAGTGCATTTTCAATTTTTCACTGGGCCATGCAAATCATGTGGGGCTGCTAACTTAGATTGAATAGGAGAGGTCTCCCCAAGGAGATAGCATTTAAGCTGATACCTAACATATCAAAAGGAGCTAACCAGGTGGAGGAATAGTTAGTTCAAATGTCCTAAGACAGAAAATAACTTTATGTTTAAGGAATAGAAAGGAGGGCAGTTGCACCAAAAAGAGTGATTAAAATTTAGAGTCGCAAAAGATAAGATTAGAACTGGGAGAGGCCAGAGTGTGAGGGCCTTAAAGTCTAGAAGAATTTATTCTATTTCTGTTAGGTAGCCTTTAGGAGGCATCAGACAGGAAAATGACATAAATCACTTATGTTTTAAAGGATCACCCGTACTGCAGTGTAGAGGCAAAAGTGGACTCAGGGAGATCACCCTGAATGGTCTATAACTGAAGTATTGCTCATCCTTCCCAATGGAATTCATCATACTCTTGTCATAAATTCTAATACTGCAATCATAGATTTTCAAATTTATCTCCCTGAACTAGACTGTAAGTACCTTGTAGAAACCGACAGTCTTAGTCCTCTTCATATCTAGTGTCCAGCACTGTCTGCATAATAGCAGTCATTTATTAAATATTTATTGTGTGAATAATTGGAATAGGATTTAAACCACTTTTGTGGGAAGAGCTCTTGTCTTGGAGTCTCCTTCAACTTAAGCTAATTATTAGATGAGCCCTGGCTGGTGTGGCTCAGTTGGCTGGGCATTCTCCCTCAAAGCGAAAGGTCACCAGTTTGATTGATTCCCAGTCAGGCCGGGTGCCTTGGTTGTGGGGTTTCAGCACATAAGAAAGACAACCAATCCATGTTTCTCTCTCACATCGATGTTTCTCTCCCTCTCTTTCTCCCTCCCTTCCCTTCTCTCTAAAACCCCCTCTCCCTCTATCTCTAAAAAACAATGAAAAAAAAAAAAGTCCTTGGGTGAGGATAAAAAAAAGATAATTAGTTGAGTCATAAAAAAAGGGATTATAGAAGCTAAAAGGAATCCTAAGTAAATACAAAATAGATTATTAATTTACAAATTTGGAAATTTGGAAGAAAATTACTGACTCCGTCATCGATGAGAATTTGAATTTTTATGCTACCTCTTCCTGACCCCATGTGCAACCTGTACTCAAAGACACAGCTATACTGGTGCTAATGTTTTGGTCAAAAGTCTCACCATGATGCTTGGGACTGGCCTAAGACATATTTTGATTGTTTGGCATGGTATGTAAGTATAGTGCTGAATTCGTGGCTGATGTTTAAAAAACTGAGTTTTCACGTGAAGGTCTGCTTCTTCTCTGATTCTTGAGAAGTAACAAACACGCAAGCAAACAAAAAGCTTGGCGGCAGTGGGCCTGCATTCCAGCAGTCCAGAGCTGGGGATGGCCACTGCCCTTGGAAGGGCCTGTGTTCCCTGTTCTGCAACTGTCCTTGCCCTGCCCACTCCAATCACTCGAGTTACCTTGCCTGGCTTCTGGTGGCATTTGTGCTTAACAGCTCCTACTGAGACATTTATGTGCTAATGCTACTTTAAATGAAACCTTAAAAAAAATAAATAAAAGGTCCTAAATTATACACATCTCTTTAGTTTTCTTGCTAAATTTGCTTGGCTTTACTTGCCTTTGTTGTAGCTTTTATCATTCCAAGAAGCAAAGTGGCCAGTCCAGAGCCATCCAGATGGGCAGGTTTGTGAGGACAGAAGGAACCAGCGCTCAGATTTGTTGATAGACAAATACTGAGAGGAGGGGATGCTTTCCAGAAAGACAGCCAGAGGAGAGCTTTGCTACCGATAATGTTCTACGGAAATACTCACCATCACTGGTCTCTTTACTTCCCAGTTGTGTATATGTTAAGACTCAGAGGTATCAAGGTTGAGAGATAGCGTAAGGTTAAACCTATCTATCATTATAAACATCACATAGGCATTCACTAAGATCATTAAACACTTCCTGTTTGTCTCAAAGTGTGCTGCCCCCTTCTCCCCTTGCTGCTGTACCTCTCTGCTGGGTAGGATGTTAGGTATGGGATTTTCGATGGTAGGTACTTGGGGCTGTGCCTTTATTTAGATGGTGACATTTAATCTCTTCTACTGTTTCATGCGTCTCTACATGTTTATTCAGAGAAACTGTATGGGCATTCCACCAAAGATACTCTGTGGTAAAGCTAATAAAAGCTGTTTCCACAGCGCTATCTCAAGGCATGTGGAAGCAACAATAGCCACAAGCAGAAACCACAATGGGTCAATGATGATGGAATCCCGGGATTGAGAGGTTTTTGAAGGCCAGAAGGCAAAGAAAGTCAGTTTGGAAGGATTTACTACACAGCAGGTCTCGGTGGATATTCAGTTCTGGGAACACTTGGCAGTACCAGGGTACAGTTCATTTACCAGTGCACAAATGATTTAACAGAAACGCATTCAAGAGTCTCAAGAGTAAATCATTCCCATATCCCACGCGGGCTGGTAAAGGGGCGATGGGCTGCAGAACAGAGACAGCGGCCAAAGCCGGGAGCCAGTTTAGCCGGAGTGGCTCATTCTCCGGAGGGCTGGCGTTCACCCCGTGGGCTGGGGAAGGGGGTCAAAGTCCAGGCCGGAGAGAGGACAATAAAGCTAAGAGTGGAAACAAAGCCAAATCCGAGGGGCAGCTGGCCGATTCCTGGCGCTGCGTTGGTGCACAAGCTTTGATTTTCGAAGAGACACAGGCAACCGGGCGAGCGTCCGCTACAGCGTTGACCCGGGAGAGCCTGGGAGGGCGCGCAGGCCGGCGGCCCACCCCCGCGCGCCTCCCAGCCCGGCAGCGCCAGGCAGCGCCTCGCAGCGGGCAGGGCGGGCCGCGGACAGCCGGGACGGCGAGGGGGGCCGGGCCGGGAGGCCGCGGCTGACGCAGTGCGGGGCCCGCAGCCGCGAGCGCCCAGGAGGACGTGGAGTCTCAGCCCGGCGGCGGGCGGGCGGCGTCCCCGGCGGAGGGGGCAGGGCACACCAGCACAGCGGTCTGGAGGCCCCAGGACGCCTCCCGGCTCCTCCGCCCCGGCGCTCGCCATTCAAGCACGCCAGGTCCCCGCCCCAGGTCCCGGGGGGAGGGTGAGAGGGGAAAAAGGGGCGGTGCCCGCCGGCGGGAGTCACCTCCTTCCCAGCGCCTGCCTCAGCGCCGCCGCCACCTTTCCATTCAGTCGCCTAACATGGCTGGAGCGCCGCGGAGGTGAGCCGGCCGCCCCCTGCCGCTCTAGCCTCCCGCGCCCTAGCGCCGCGGCTCCGGCGGCGCCTCAGCTCTGCGGTGCGGAGGCCTAGGGGCTCGGCTGTCGCCCGCCAACAGCATGTGGGGCGCCCCGGACGAGAGTTCGGTGCGGGTGGCTGTCAGGTGAGGACGGACGCGGCGGCGGGCGGGCGGCGGGCGCGGCGGGGACACGCTCTGGCCCGGGGCGCCGGCAGCCACCGCGCGGAGACCTGAGGGGCGGGCGGGTGGCGGCTGTGGAAACCGAGGCAGCGGGTCCCTGTCGGCCTGGCGCGCGCGGCGGGGAGCCGGCGGGGAGACCCTGGCAGTCCTCACGCCGTCGGCGTTTGCAGGTGGCCAGGGGCTGCGTGGCGCCGGGTCCCCGAAGCGCCCTGACTCCTCCGGGTCCCGCACCCGAGGCACCGTGGGCTCTGCTTCGGCCGCCTTGGGCGATCGCCTGTCCGTCTTTGCCTGCAGGAGCACCCGGGCTGCTGGACTTGGGTGCTCTTTTTAGGTAGAGAGTGTCATACGTGTACAAGCAACCCCGGCCTTTCGAGGCAGGAGACAAAGCATCAGCCTGACAGCGCTTCCACCTGCAGGTTCTAGTTAGAGGTCTGTGCAAATGCAAACCTCCTTAAGCATCACTGCGAAGAGGACAATGGCACCAGCGTGTGGGTGGAGGAGACACATCTGGCCTCAGAGGCGTTGAAATGGGAATTATATTGAAGATAAAATCACTGGAGATGGGTCCGTGGAAGGAAGGAAACCCTTCAGCAAGTGGAAGGGTTAAAATGCGTGCAGGGTGCATACAATATAAAATTATACGTGCCTGGGGGTGAATTTGGAAATACTGGATACCTCAGAATTGCATTTTGGTTAATGGCAGATACATGACTATTGAATATAGTTTAAATCGCTTTGATACATGTCAAGAAGCAAAGCGCTGACAGTTGCTCATGGAAAATTGCAACATCATCCCTGAAATATTAATGAAGCATTCATGGTGGAATAAGTGCGTTGCTTTCACAGCTCAGATAGGCTACTACTGTGAATTCACTTCTCCTTATGTATACTTTAAGGCTTATAAAAATAATCTTTATCAAGCATTTATTTTTTAAAAATCCTCTACTCTTGTCATCTTTCTGGGAAGTTATTTTGCAAATCCTATGATGTCAGCATTTCTGTTGTTTTAGTGACAAATCTTGGTTAGGCATAGAAATGACAGTTTTAGATATACTTTGTATTTTTATCCCTTTAAAGAATAAAAGTAATTTTAAAGATCTTTTGCATGCCCTTTACCGACCAGGAAATGACCACCTTTGGAAGTGACAGTTTTATGACTGTTTAGAATCACCTGTTATAAAGCTTTTGAAGTTTTAATTTGGCCTGGGTTATTCTGGGGCTGCTTCTCTAATTGTTGGATTTGTTTGTTTCTCCTATTTACTGCTACTGTGTCTCTTTTGGTCTTTTAATGCGTATAAATGATGGCAGATGAAGGGAAAGGAAATAGGAAGTCTAGCAAGGAGCAGCTTTGTTGGTTAGCTGATCTGGTCAAGGAATGTGATAATGGAACATAAAATAGTAATGGAAACAAAATTTGGCTGTGAGAGAAACCATTTTTAGAGATTTAAGATTTTTATCTGTGAATACTCTTATAGGGGTGTCCAACCCACAGCCCCATGGGCTGCATGCAGCGCAGGATGGCTATGAATGCAGCCCAATACAAAATCATAAATTTACTTAAAACCTTTTCTTTTGTTTATCATTTTTAGTCAATGTTTGTGTATTTAATGTGTGGCCCAAGACAACTCTTCTTCCAGTGTGGCCCAGAGACACCAAAAGGTTGGACACCCCTGGAACATCATAGGGCGATTTATTGGCCATGCTGTTAAGTCTGATGTTGCTTTGCAGTAGAGGAGAGCAGAGCCATGGGTCCCCTTGAAGTGATGTTGACAGATAAATAACTTATGTTTAGTTTTGATATGCATATGAGCACTATTTAAGTAACTGGTGTGGGTATGATTATTGGGTAAAGGCTTTATAAAAATTTAACACTTTAGTAAGATACATCGTGAAGATCTATGTTTTTCTTCATGAAATACATTGAGTAGATCTACTTTCTAAACTTATTTTACATAGGATGAAAACAGCTTATATACCACTTTGTTATTTATCAAGTGCTTGGACATACATTTTTATTTACAACAAATATTTGTTAAGCATTTATCCCCATCTCCATTATCCAGATTTCTGAGTTAAAAAATCACCATAATTGTTGGGTACGTACCATGTGCCAGGATCAGTGCTGTGTGTTAAGATGTTTTGTAGCCTGTGAAGTCTCATTTATTCCTCATAGCAATCTTTGACTTAGATCTGGTCCTGTTGTTATTATGGCCATTTTATAGATTAGACACAGAAAGATTAAGTGACCTGCCCAAAGTTAGACAGATAGCAAGTGGCAGAATAAGAGTTCCAACCCAAGCTGCTTGCCTCTAACCCAGATGGTTAACCATTAAGCCTATAGAGGTGAGAGGCAAAAACATGCTTTGCAAAGCTTTACTTCGCAGTAAGGTCAGTTGCTTCTTCCTGGTTCTGTACTAGTTCAACTACAAATGAATGGCTTTGACAGATTGTTCATACCTAGATTTTGCTAGAAAGACAGAGCTCAGACAGAGAGGACCTGAACTTAAAGCTAAAGTATTTGCTCAGCCTTTAACCTTCCCAGTGGCCTCTGATCCTACCCTGCAGTTTGCCATAACTTCATCAGCAGGGTAAATACGTTAGCAAATAGACAAATCAGCAGGGCATTTGACCTGTTTTTCTTCTTCAATGTATAATGTAATAACAGGTAATAAATAGAGAGTTGACTCTACTTATGTAAATGCTCAAGAATGTCCTAGAGGTTCTTGTGTTTTATTAGATGGAGAGACTTACTATTATGTCAAAGCTGATGACTCTATTTGAGGTTTTCTCAAAATAAGTGCATGGGTCATATAAAGCTTTAGGAAAAAAGTTAAACAGAGACTCTCATTTAGGGAGGACCTTTTTTTTATTCAGTATTTGAAAATGCCCTTTGGCAGAGTATGCATCTGAGGTGTGGTACACATGGATTTGGGTGACAGCCACACTACCTGACCCCTCTGGAATTGTGATCAATGATACTAAGAGTTAAAGGACTATAAAAATTGGCCTTTGATTCAGTTTTTGGAAAAACTTTATGTATGCTTGGGACAACTTGGTATGTGGATCTACTTTTTAACTGTCAAGTTTATGAAATCTAAATACCGGTAAAGTATGTCCAATAAACAGTTAGTGTCCTAATTGACATGTATGTTAAGTGTAATGTATGCATTGAATTTCAAAGACTTATGAAAAATATGAAAAAAGAATGTAAACATCAATGATCTTTGTATTATATATTAAAGTAATATTTTAATATGTTGAGTTAAATAAATATTATTAAAATTAATTTAATATGTTTAATTTTCCTTTTAAAAAATGTGGTTACCAGAAATTGAAAAAAAACAAGATTTTATTTACTTATTTTCAAAGAAAGGGGAAGGGAGGGAGAAAGTGAGGGAGAGAAACATTGATGTAAGAGAGGTAGCCTCTTGTTTGCGCCCTGGCTGGGGATGGAACCCACAACCCAGGGGAATGCCCTGACTGGGAATGGAACTGGCGGCCTTTTGTTTTGTGGTCAGGGTGCTACCAGAGATTTTAAAATTAAATATAATGTTGCTCACATTGTATTTCTATGGGATAGTGCTGCTCTATAATTTAAAAAATGTGAAGAAGAAATATAAAACTGCTGAAGCCATTCTATTACAGACTAACCTCACCCTCAGATCAAGAAAATACAAAAACATTAGGTGTCTGTTTTTAGAGTGGTTATACACACATACACCCGACATAAACACACATGTATCTATAACATTTGATTTAGTAGCAACATTTTTTCCCTCCAAGTGCATAGAGGTAGAAAGTTACTAATTATGGGCTCCATATGGTAGCTGATTCTAAATCTAAGACATGAAACTGTTGTCTTTCCTTTCCCTGTTGTAACGCTGAAATAATATTTAAGACTTTCTTTTCCTTTACAGGAACTTTAGCTTACAAAATATAACAAAGAGCTGAAGGAAAATGGAGATACAGGAATAACCATTGGTTTTCATGTTATTGTCTATGTCAGTGATTTTCAACTGGTGTGCCACAGCAGGTACACTGGAGTGCTACAAGAATGTTTAAAGTGTGCAGTACCTGACTGTTTAGGTGGGGGCACTGACCTCTTTTCCCTTAGATTGTCAAATAAAAAAATGGCAACAGCCAACACAATAATAGCCATCCGGTGTGAATGAATCAAAATTATACCTATATTTTTATCATATTGGCAAAAAATATATTTTTTGGTGTGCCACAGCTTTTTAGTAATTAGTTTATGTGTACTGTGAGAGAAAAAGGTTAAAAATTGCTGGTCTATGTGGTTGTGAACTAAAATTTCTGCTTGGCTTTCAGCAGAGAACAGTACATATTTTTGACAGTGAGTTTAGATTAGTATGTGATGTCTGATTTGCTGTACTTTCAACTTACTGAAGCACTTCTAAGAGGTAGCATTGCTCAGCAGGCTTGAGAGCTGATTGGACAATCAAGAGCTCTGTTATAGGGCTGTCACTGGCACTGATTTGCACTGTGAACTCCCTGAACTTTTTTTTTCTCTTTCCTCACGCTGAGGTGGCAGTATGATGTTATTAAGGGTTGTAAGAACTTTCCGTATTCAGTCCATTAAATATGTGATGATTTTGTTGTGGTTAGTCAAGCTGTTGGCACAGTGATACCTCCATATTGATATGAAGAATCTACTTTGCCATTCTAAACTTGACTTTTCCAACAGTGTATTTACTCTGGGTGCTCTTGTGGCTGAAGAGGAAACATCTAGGCTTTAGTGGTCTTTTTGTTTCATTCTAGTTATAATACTTTCTATATTTTATTTAATCTACATAAAGACCCTATGAGGTAAGCTGCACATATTATCCTTATTATACAGATGAAAAGATCACTCTCAAAGACAGTGGTGACCTGTTCGAGATTTCTCAGCCATTAAATATGTAAATTGGAACTCAAATTCAGGTTTTTGATACCTATTTCTGTGTTCTTAAATATTTCCCAATGTTTCCAAAACATTTTACAAACTAATTTCAATGTAATAAGGATCTTCCAAGCTGAAACACAAATATACATGTGTGGTAAATTATTTGAGACAATGTAATGTTTAGAAAATATGGAGGGAGATAAGCCAGGCCCTTAGAAATATCACTTGTTTATTCCTCCCTTTATGCAGCAGATATCAAGTGCCTACTATGTGTTGTTGGGTGCTTTCCCACAACTGCAGATGCACAACATGTGACCAGCATAATCCCTGTTTCCATGCAGCTTAGACCTAGCAATATGAGGCCCTTCCAATGCACAGACTGTGTTGGAACTAACACACAGTATAGATAGCAGCACAAACTAGACAAGAGAGGCATTTGTTCCAATGTGGTTTTTATTTCTCTCTAGTTTTAATAGCATTATTTAGTTCATACATTCCTCAAGAACAGTGATTTAGAAATGAAAAGTGCGCTCTGCTTTCAAACATACATCCTACACAAATTGAACTCCAAAGCCTATGCATTAGAAGGAGTTCACTTATCTCATGTCCTCCGAGGTATAACATTCATGCCCTACTTGTATGTCTTTATATTTGGACCAGGAAGTAAGAGAAAGGAAAGAGAGGAGTAAAAACTAGCAGCTGATGTGAGTTGAAAGCCAGTGAAATTATTTTATTTATGAAATATGATACATTTTCTTCAGGTTTATTAAATTTATAAAGTGTGGTAGGCCTGCTTGTTTGAAACTCCATGGAAGTTCAGATTTCATGTCTAATTATCACTGCCCCTTGAGCTCTTAGCATTTTACCTGCTAATTGGTTAATATTTTGATGCATAATTATGGGATAGTGAATGATGCACTAGAAATTCCAGTTTAGTGAAGCCATGAAAGCAGAAATTATCTTGGCAGTTAATGCCATAATCTGCCCAATCTTCAATTCACATCAATTTCTCCTCAAAGAAGGGATCTTGGAATTTTCATTATTATGGATGTTTTTCCCCAAAACAAGTTACAACTCACCTGTGTGACTCTGACTTATAAATGGTCGTCTTCTGTCAACATTAGACATGACCTTTATCTGAGTTTTAGATCAGGAAGAAAACACATTGATGAAAATGCATGCCAAATGATAGAAAGTATTTGTATACAGTGTATTATAGAGTAATTTTACTCAAAATATAACAACTGTGTTTGCTATTTTCAGTGCTTCTCTCTGGGAAGTGGATTTGTGAATTCTGTTTTTCAACGTGGTTTCCCAGTGGATTAACTATTTAATCTTCTCAGAGTGTTAAAATAGTTTTCCTGTGGCTCAGGCTTTATTTGAAGCAAATGACAGCGAGGCCAAAAGGGCACTTTTCATGACACCTCACAATTATTATGAGGCCTTTCTGAATGTTTAAGAATTATGTTTGAGGCTCCCTTGTCTTTTGTTTTTTGAAATTATTAGACATTTTATATATTGAACATAATTTTTAGTACTTCCATAATTGGCTTTAAAACTTGAAAGGGACCTTGAAGGGACCAGCTGGTTGAGAGGCCCCCACCACCTTCCCCCCACGTTTTAAAATGATCGAGGCAATTTAGGCCCAGACAAGTTGTGGAAACTGCTTGAGGAGCCACAACTAGCAGGTCAAGTCTTCTTTGTGCTGTGGATTTTCAAGGACTTCATGTTTTGCTGGCAGACGTCCCAGAAATAGAATAAATTTTAAAAACTGCAGTTTTAATCCCTTAAGCACTCCGTATAAAAGTTTAATTTGACACTTAGATGAGCTCTCCCATTCTCAGTGCCCATTATTTTGGCTTTATGATTGCCTCAATTCTAGAAACTACACCAATGACTGTAGCGAGAGAAAGACCCTGGAGTAGATATCCAGGTTTATACTCCTGGTATACTCAGATGTGAAGAAATGCCAAAATGGGGTTATAATATGATGTAGACAGTTTTCAACATTCACATGTATCACGCTAATGCTTTAACAGCAACTAGAAAAGTGCAATACACATGTAGTCTAAATGTGAACTAGTGTTAAACATGTAAGTAACAGGATTTGGTAAATGCTAGGCCTGAAACATGTGGCCTCCTCCTTCCTTCATCTTGGGTCTTACATTTTTTTCTCTACTCCTATAGTCTTGAGGATAATACCACATTTCAGTAATAATGGCAGCCTCTTTACGAAGGAGGTGGCTGGAGGGTGGGGTTGGGGTAAAGGTCAAGTGGGGTGAGGTGAGTCATATTTTGGAATATGGAATTGGAGATGGATGTAGAAATCTGAGTGGTTTAAAATGAGAACCCTTTTGAATATTACTTTACTGGATAGGGAGTTCTAAATTTTTAAATAATAAAGGAAATAAAGGATACAATACAATTTGACCATAATCAGGACACATCATCTAAAAAGTATTCCAAATCCCACCTCTACACAAAGTCTCTCTAGGCTGCTCCCGTGCAGGGAAATTTCCGCCTTTTGATGCCGTACACCTTCTTCATGTGATTCTTCTCTCCCTTTCTCTGTTGGAGAGACATAAACCATGTGACAACTTTCACTGTTTGGCTTGAAATGTCCCCAAACCAAAAGCTCAGAGAACATTTACTTTTTTATTTTTTAGAAGGTGCTAACAGTATTGATAGCATTATTACAATAGAATATTTGAAGGATATTAGAGTTACTGAATTGAAACAAGCTGATACAAATCTAGGTTGGAATTAGGTCATTCAGGATTTAACAGCAGGGCCAATTAATTTGAGTAACTCTTCCTTCTGCTTCTTCAGTAAGAGAAAGAAACAGAGAGAATTATTCAGACTTGGTTGTGGAGAGGTGGGCAGCAAGGTGAGCTCAATTTTATTCCCTACTCTTTGGACCTCTTCATGTGTAGTAAAATTTTAGTTTTTGAAATTATTCTCAACTTTGGGAAGTTGTTTCTGTCACTTATGCATGACAATATCAGTTCTCTAAATACAATGAATTATATTTTTTCAGAGTAGATATCCACATTCTTTGACACAGCTACACAGTCTGTGGAGTTCTAACTAAGAGACTCTTCTTTCAGCAAGCAGGAACAAGGAACCTTGGAGAAGGTCAAGCCGTAGTTAATTATTATGATGTGGTATGTTGATCACAGGGTGTACTAATGAGGCACAGGACATTTCTACCCTCAATTGTATTCCTTCTAAATTTATTTACTTTTTATGATCAAAATTAATTTATTTATTACCTAATTATCGAATGTCCACTGTGCACTAGATTCAAGTTAGAGGCATTAAAGCAGTTGCAGACGAGTGAGAAATGAACTTGTAGAGTTTGAAAACTGTTTTGGACTGGACTCTTAACAAGGATAAACTTGGCTTTGAGTAGGTAGTTATCCACTTACCTGAGTGGACTTGGGAAAGGATTAAAATAGATAACCATGTGAAAGCATTTGGAAAATGTTTTTATACGAACATAGGCAGTAATATTATTCCAGGTGAGTTTGATATAACCAACAATGGGCGTGTCGGTATATTCCATGCTCTAGCAATTGGATTAGTCATTCTGTAACATGTAAACCATCACCTGAATTTGCAAAGTGCTTATAGGTGCCTGTATTTATTTTTTTTGCTTTTTGAGTGCCTATTACTTGGACCACTATGAATGAAATAAAAATTTGTATAAATACTGCCAAAAACCTTACCTTACCTAGTCTCTTAGCTACTTTTTTCGTTTTCAATATGTAAACCACATACCACGTTGTTCTATCTTACCAAATTCCTTTTATAGTTTAGTAAAATCCACTATTCTTATTCTGCTCTTTCCACAAAGATGTTCACTTGGTATTGTTTTTAGTGTTTTCTAAAGGTACTACTATATACTTCGTGAGATTAACTATAGTAGTAAGTTACATCTCATGCTAGTTGCTTAACCTCTTATAAGAGCATGGTTAGGTTGGTTAATAAAAATGTGAACTTCCTTTCTAGATTGGCTTGCACCAGGTTTTTTAAAACGTTGTTAATGCCTTCCTGGCTTCCTCTTATCAAGCGTGGCTGCAACACACTATACCAGGCTATAGAGTAAAGAGAGCTGCAAGGAGTAAGTAAACTAAGTATAAAAACCAGAAAAAATAATAATACAGGATGTAAAAAATAAATTTATATTTTTTATGGAAACATTTTTTTCTGGCATCTGGAGCTGATGGGGCAATGTGTCTGTAGTACTTACTGATAGAACTAAGGGAAGACTTAGCTGAAAGCACTTTAAAAGAAGATTGATACCTTGAATTAGGAAATACATCTTTCAGGCCTAGTTTGATTATCTCAAAATCAGTTCTTAATATCATTTCTTTCTATTATTGAAATAATGTAATCACATTAGTGAAAGTATCCGGGGAAAGATGAGAAGAATAATCAATCATAATTCACCATCCTGATACACTTACTATTAACATTTTGGGAGATTGTATATATATATTTTTTCATATGTATATCAACATTTTTAAAAATGGTTGTAATACGGATATGCTTTTATAGCCTGATATTTACCACTTTAACCACTTTAAAGTATAGTGTATGAATTTTTCTATTTCTTTATATTAAAGAAGGGTGTTTTGCATAACATGTTAAATATACATCACCTGCTTTACTTTAATAATTCCACTCTATATATTCAATTCATATATCAAATATTGATAAGTCTTTGTTGTCTAATAAGGAAATTAATTTCATTTTTCTAAGAGTTGTGGTGTATCTTATGATTGTTGGTAACATTTTCATGAGCCCAGACTCTACCAAGGACGATTTTCTGGAATTGAAGTTTCTAAATTAGAAATTTTTTTCTCTCAGCAAGCTGG
This sequence comes from Anoura caudifer, assembly GCA_004027475.1. NCBI lineage: Eukaryota > Metazoa > Chordata > Mammalia > Chiroptera > Phyllostomidae > Anoura > Anoura caudifer. The sequence goes on from PVKU01002084.1 coordinate 248,420, forward strand.
AACAAGAAATCACGGAGAGGGTGAAGCTGTAGTTAATCATTATGATGTGGTGTGTTGGTCACCAGTCGTGGGAGGGGGAGGATAGTTCCGTTCACCCAGGATAGATGATTAAATGCTATGGTCCTGAGGGTGCTTTTCAGGAGTAGATATATAGATATATAATTTTATCTTTTAAGCTAGATGTAAAGCAAGATATAACGGATTAAGAAAATACAGGTATTTGCTCAACACATTAGCCTAAGCTATGATGGTAAACCAAGCACAGGTTCATCCACACCATGCTCCTTGAAAATCAGTGCACTTCTAAGGCGTTTATTGTGCTTGTGTTCACCTCAGTTCAACACAAAACATCTTTGTTTGCGCTGCCTGTCAGTCACCTAGTCTGCATCTGTTCTGCCCAACATGGAAGTTGTCAACTGCTGATTGATTAAACACGAGATAACAGATTTCATTCCTTAGTATTTGGCCTGCCATTTAAGATTCCTTAATCCAAATATGACATCTGTGACATTTTCAAGTCTCCAGTTAGGCAGTATGCTATGATGCCTTTGAATTTTAGTTTGCCAGCTTGGCCTTAAATTGGTAACAGATTCTATCTGCCCTTGATTATGTTCTTATCTCTTTTGTTACATAAGTGTAACTGGACTTCTGTTACCTCTGTAGCAGATTTGGTTCTTGTCTTTGAGTATAGGGTTTCTTTAGTTATCTTTGATTCTAAATTTTGTATTGACTTGGTGTAACAACATAATTTTTCATGGATCTTGTTTAGGTGTTCTGTGACTGCAGCTCTCAA